>PVIH01001292.1:35076-167242 GCA_004025045.1 Sigmodon hispidus | reverse complement strand
TGTGGTTCTTTCTTTCTTAAAAATAAATTTTAGGGGCTGGAGAGATGGCTCAGCGGTTAAGAGCACCATCTGCTCTTCCAGAGGACACGGGTTCGATTCCCAGCACCCACATGGCAGCTCACAACTGTCTGTAGTTCGAGTTCCAGGCAAAACACCAAGGCAAATAAATAAATAAATAAAGTTAAAAATAAATAAATAAATTGTATACATTATATTTTTATCATGTTTTCCCCTTTCCTCTGTTCCTCCCAGGCCCTACCTACCCACCTCCATTTCCTTTTCTCTCTAAAACAAATAAACAGCCAGGTGGTGGTAGTGGTGCACACCTTTAATTCCAAGCACTTGGGAGGCAGATGGATCTCAATTTTGAGGTCAGCCTGGCCTACAGATCAAGTTCCAGGATAGCCAGGGCTACAGAGAGAAATCCTGTCTTGAAAAATAAATAAATAAATAAATAAATAAATAAATAAATCCCAAACAAAACACCTCACCACTTTTTTTTTTTTTTTTTTTTTTTTTTTTTAAATCATGAGTGGTTTTTAATCTGTGGGCCCATGTCAAGTTTGGGGAATGCCAAGGCTTTTCTCATTGGAATATTCCCAGCAACCTTGCCTGGCATAGTAGATATTTTGCAAGTAATTCTGAATGGACAATTTTCAGAGGGCCGGGCAACATTATTATGTCTCAGCTGGGTCCTTTGGGGAGCCCTGACTGCAAGCCACATTTACACCTTCCTCTCAAGGTCCTTCTCTGCCAGTGTGTGACCCAGGAGGCCATTTTATTCACTCAGATCTCTGCTGGCATCCACTGTTGTCACAGCACCTGGAGAGATCCTCCTTGATTAACAGCTGCCTGTGACACACTCACCAGAATGTGTCAGACACATGAGCTGAAGGTTAATATTCTGTCCCAGGGATGGTTAGAATTGACAACCTGAGGGTGTGTGTCAAACTGTCCTCTCTCTCTTTTTCTTTCTCTCTCAAATTGATAAAACAGTTCATGTGACATAAGATTTGTTTTTTTTGGTGGGGGGAGGGAAGCACAGTGCTGAGAGTGGAACCCAAGGCTTCTCAAATCCTAGTTGTGAGCTTTACTATCCAGCTGCAAGCGTTATGTATTCCCAGCCCTCTAATTAACCCCTCCCCTTTTTTTCTTCTAAATTTGAGACAGGTCTTACTATGTTTCCGTGGCTTGCCTGGAGCTCATTATGTAGACCAGAATGGCCTGGAACTCAGAGATCCTCCTGCCTCTTTCTCTGGAGTGCTGGGAATAAAGGTGTGCCCTACAATGCTTGGCAGATAAACCCTCTTAAGATCAAGAGTTTGCATTTAGTACATGCACGAGGTTGTGAAATCACCAGCTCTGTCTAGTTCCAAGACATTTTCACCACGATGAAGCCCTGTGCTCATTAACCACTGCCTGCATTGCCCCCAGACTTCTCTGTAGTCCTAGATAACCGATAATCTTTCTGTCTCCGTGGATTTGCCTAGTATGGAAATTTCATTTCTGTGGAATTTGCAATACATAAGGGCTCTTGGGACTGGCCTTGCACTTGGCCTGATGTTGTATCCCTGTCAGTGCTTCTTGCCCCTTCGTGGCTTTGTAGCTTTCTATTGCTTGTATGTATGGACCACATTTGCTTATCTGTTCATCTGCTGACTTCCTTCTCTCAGCTACAGTGACTAATGCTGTCTGGATGCCCTCTCAGGAATGGACCACATGGACAGTCTCTTAACTTTTTTGAGGAACCATTCATAGGCAGCCATCTTGGTTTCTTAGGAGATACTGGGGATTTAAACTTGGTTCTCAGTCTTGTAGGGCAGCCACTCTTAACCACTGAGAGTTACCATCTCCTCAGCCTATTTGTTTTGAGACAAAGTCTCAGTCTATATCCTGGGCTGGCCTGCAGCCCCCACCCACTTACAGTACAGAAGTCTGATAACACATCCATGACATCTTACTGGTCTGTGGGAGAAGTCAGCCTCAGTCATGGCACAGAGCAGCATAGGAGATACAGGTCGAAGGGTTTCATTTAGCTTATCTAGCATTTAAAAACTAATTCTTAAAAGCGTGTGTGTTTGTGTGTGTGTTGTGCTCATATTACAACCCCCAACAAGACCACCACAGAGCGAGAATCCGATGCAAGCACAAAGGGGTTTATTGATTACACGCCTAGACTTGGGCAAGGGCTGCAGGTGGATAAGATCACCCTCCAGCCCTCAAAGGGGGTGGGGGTGTTAAAGGAGACAATCCACAAGCTGGGAGCTTCGAGCCTTGGCATTTCAGGATTGGGTAAATTCACTGGCTGTAGTTCTAAGGAAATTCCTATCAGCTGTTGCCAGGACATTTGGAGCCCCACAGATATTTTTTACTAAAACTTCTATGCATTGATGTGTCTGGGCTGGGTCACCCTGACCAGGGCAGAGGTTGGAGTGGGGGAGGGGGACAGGGGTGGGGTGTGTCCTGAGCTGTTTTGGGCAGTTTGTGGTTGTTTTTAAAACTCTTTGGAACTGAGTGGAACTAGGTTCAGCCCTTGGCCAAATTCTGTTTAAAATGGAGTTCTTTTTCAAAATGGAGTTTGTCCTGTTCTCTTCGTGTGTGTGTGTGTGTGTGTGTGTGTGTGTGTGTGTGTGTGTGTGTGTGTGTGTGTGTGTGTGTGATGTGCCTGTGGCAGCCAGAGGCAACAGAGCCTTGGAACTGGAGTTAGAGGCAGTTGTGAACTACCCACCGTGCATTGAGGAGTCAGTTGCGCCCTCTGCAAGAGCATAGGTGCTCTCTTAACTGCTGAGCCTTCCCTTCAGCACCAGATAACTGGAGGCTCTAGGTTCTGCTGAGAAACACTATTTCCAAAAACAAGGTTGGAGGGCTGGAGAGATGGACCATTGGTTAAGAGGATCTGGGTTCAATTCCCAGCACTCACATGACACCTCACAACCACTCATAAATCCAGTTCCTGTGATTCCAATGCCTTCTTTTGGTCTCTTGGGTATCCATCAGACATGTGGTGCACATATATACATACGTGCATATAAGCAAAACAGTCATACACATACAATAATCTTAAAGCTGAACCGTGGTGGTGCTAGGATTGAACCCAGGGCTTTGTGTATGTTAGGCCAACACTCCACTGGCTGAGCTACTACTATTGAGTTCCTGTAGATTCCTGCTTGAGGGAAAGAGTAGTGAGGATTAGGGAGTCAGGCCAATCCTATAAGGGCGAATATGGCATCTCTTAGATTTCTTATGCTTGTTTCATACAGGAATTGAATTTGGATTATTTGTTACGTATGTGAGAAGGACTGCAAAGAGTGCATTGCTTTTCTTTTTAGCTTAAAAAATTTTGCTTGCGGGGGCTGGAGAGATGGCTTAGCGGTTAAGAGCACCGTCTGCTCTTCCAGAGGACCCAGGTTCGATTCCCAGCACCCACATGGCAGCTAACAACTGTCTGTAGTTCCAGTTCCAGGCAAACACCAATGCAAATAAATAAATAAATAAAGTTTTAAAAAAAAATTTGCTTGCATAGGTGTTTGTACATTTTGTATGTGCCTGATGTCCTTGGAGACAGGAGAGGGCATCAGCTCCCCATGGAATTGGAGTTATTAATGGTTGTCAGCCAACATATGGGTGTCGTATTAGGTATCAAACCCATGTCTTAACCATGGAACATTCTCTCCAGCCTTCAAAGAATACTTTTTTGCATAGACGGAATGATCATATCACTTCCCGTTTCATAGCATTTTCTTTTTTCAAATATATCTGTTGTGTAGTCCAGGTGGATCTTGAACTTCTGTCCCTGCCTTCTGAGGTCTGGGATTTCACATGTGCACTACCACAATTGTCTGCACGTTTATTTTTTTGTTTGTTTTGAGACAGTCTTGCTCTGTGGCTTGGGCTAACCTGGAGTATATTATGTAGCCCAGGCTGGTCTTTAATTCCTAGTGATACTCCTGTCTCAATTTTCTAAGTGTTATACCACCATACTGGGCTGCAAGTTTTAAGGATGTTGGACGTGTGCACATATCAGACACTAGCCTGGCCCAGAGGAGTGACTGTTTTTCTGCCCTTACCTGGCTGACTCTTTTTCTCTTTCTGCAGGCATCTGTGCAATCGATGGAAGTGCTCCGGCCTGGTGGATGAAGTTGGTATACACACCATGTCATCATGTGTCTCTAGCCAGTCCACCAGCGACCGGGCGGCCCTCCAGGATGAGCTGGGAAGCGTGGGTAGCAGCCAGGAAAGCCAGAAGCCCTGTGAGGCTCTTCAGGGACTCTCTTCCTTAAGCATCCATTTGGGCATGGAATCCTTCATTGTGGTCACCGAGTGTGAGCCAGGCCAGGGTGTGGACCTCAGTCTGGCCCAGGACAAGCCTCTGGAGGCTAGTGACCAGGAACTGTCCCTTGATGCCTCTGAATCTCAGGCACGGCACCTACTTTCTGGTCGCAAAATGTCCCTACAGGAGCGGTCCCAGGGTGGGCCAACATCCGGCAGCAGCCTGGACATGAATGGACGCTGCATCTGCCCATCTCTGTCCTACTCACCATCTAGCTCCCCACAGTCCTCCCCCCGGATGCCCCGGAGGCCCACGGTAGAATCACACCATGTCTCCATCACAGGTTTGCAGGTAACGTGAGCTGAGTGAGGATGGGAGTGTGAGTTAAAGGACAGCGGAGGCACAAGATCTCAAAAAAACCCAAAACAATCCCTTCACATTGCAACTGCACAAACATTTTTTTCTCTTTGACTACTCTTGGGTAAACTTCCCATAGTCAAAACTGAAGGTGTCTACTACAGGCTGGGTACCACCCCTCCTGCACTGTGCCGTTCCCAGTGGCTGTTGTTCCATACATATATATATATATATATATTTATTTCTTTGAGACAGGATCTCACTATGAAGTTCAAGCTGGCTTTGAACTTTCCATGACCTTTTCCTTGACCTCTTGAATGCTGAGATTATAGGTGTGTGCTGCCATTTCTGCCATTCTGAACTGCTTTTTATAATGTTTGATATTAGATTGCAAGTTCTGGGATTTTATGTAAGCAGGTTCATTGCCTGTGTACTCTTTTTAGCTTGGTTTCTTCCCCAGCATAATAATTTTGAGATTCATCCATGCCATTGGGTATACTCCTGGCCCCGATAGCTACAGATCCAGCCAACCTTGAAAATATTCAGAAGAAAAAAATTTGCAACTGTATGAGCCTTTGCAGCCTATTTTTTTCTTGTCATTAAATGATAATTTAAATAGTTACTGCCTTTGAGCACTAGAGTAGAATGACTTACATAACATTGACATTGTATCAGATATATAAGTAACTTGGAAATAATTTAAAGTGTATATTTGGAAGCAGGAGAGATGGTTCAGTAGAAGAGGGACAGCGGCTTTAATGAGGACCTGAGTTCTATTCCCGGCACCCACACAGAGGCTCACAACCACCTTTAACTTCAACTCCAGAGGATCTGATGCCCTTTCCTGACCTGTGGGGACATCTTACACAGACACACACAAACACAAACAAATAAAATAGAAGAGTTGTGATGTGAGGGAAGAAGGCTGGGTGTGATGGGATAAACTGTAATCCCAGAAACTAGGAGGCAGAGACAGAGGGATCATTGCAAGTTCAAGGCCAGCTTAATCTATGTAGTGAGCTCCAGGCCAGGTGAGCTGTCTCAGTTTCCTAGTGACAAAATGGGAGAGGCTGTATAAAGGATTATATTCTGTACTGAAATAGTGTCAGGCCATTTTCTTTAAGGGACTTGAGGTCTTGGATGCCTGGTATCTTCAGAGTTCTGCATCCAGTCCCTACAGACACCGAGGGACATGTTTATTAGTAGTTGATTTATTTTACTTATTTATTCATTTACTTTTTTTTTTTTTTTAGACTCAATCTCATTCTTTCCTGGCTGGCCTCAGACTCACCCCCTCTGCCTGCTGAGGGCTGGGATTAAAGACTTGGGCCACCTTGTCTTCCTGTTGTTTCTTATTACACGGAATCAATTTCATTTCTCCTGGGTAATCCTAGCAGCAGAATGGTGGGTCCTATGGAAGGCATCTGTTGAGAAACAAGTGGTGGACTGTGGATCACTTGGTAGAATGCTCCATTAGCATGTGCAAAGCCCAGACAGAGTTCCATCTCTAGCACCTTCTGGTGATGTACTTCTGTAATCCCAGGAGATGCCAGCAGGAGAGACATTCAAGGTCATTCCACCTAAGTATTAATCAGGTTTTTCTTTTTTCTTGTTTTTAAATTTACTTTTATTTTATGTGCATTGGTGTTTTGCATACATGTATGTCTGTGTGAGGGTGCTGAATCCCCTGGAACTGGAGTTATAGACCATGAGCTGCCATGAAAATATAAGTCCTCTGGAAGAGCAGCCAGTGCTCTTAACCACTGATCCTTCTCTCCAGCCCAGTATCGGGTTTTTCTAACAGAGTATCTTTTATTTATTCTTTGACAGTTTCATACATGTCACCTTCATGTCCTCTCTTTTTGTAACCTTTTAAGTCCAGTTAGTTAGTGCTGCTTTTTGGAATATTGACTGATCTTGTTGGATTGATCTTGTGCAGGTAACCATAGCTGCAGAAAGTTCATGAGTACAGTGGTCATGTCACATCCTAAAGACAGCATTTCACAGCTGCCTTCTCCATCCTCTGGGTGTTACATTGTTTTCTGTCCCCTTCTGAGATATACTCAGAGCCTTGGTGGGGAGGGGTGATGTGGATGCCCCAGTTAGGGCCGAGCTCTCTCAGTAGTCACTTATTCTAGCACTTGGACCAGTTCTGAGTCTCTGCATTAACTGCTGACCTCAGCAGAGAGAAGCATTTCTGGCCAAGGCTGAGAACAGCAGTAGTGTATGAGTGTAAACACAAATACAAATAAACAAAGCAGCAGTAGTAGGTTCCCTCTTGGGACTTATAACCTCCACAGCTGTGAGCATTTGACCAGCTTTACAATACCAAGCTTGAATTCCCTCCCGTGGAGTAGGCCTTAAGTCCATTCAGAAAGCATCTGTTTCCTCCATGACTTTTGTGCCAGTGTTGTACCAGCAGGCACATCTTGCCTGACGGGTCAGCGTTATAGCATGCAGGGTTTCTGTTGGGGGACACCGTTGATGACTTTTCTCCCCCAAAGGCCTGCATGGTTACCTTCAGATACTGTGAGGAGAAGGTTCTAGCTTGATTTTTCTGTTTTTAATCAAGGTGTGTTGTTTCTCTAGCAGTTGTTGTACTATATACTTGTGATGGGCAATGGTAATAGCCCATGTTGTTTTAGAGGCCTCGGGGGTCTCTCTGACCTGTAACTTGTAGGGAGGTAGCTCTGAGATTTCCATTCAGCAACTCATGACTTCTGGGGTAAGTGTTGTCTACCATGCAAGGCTACTTCTGTTCAAACTTTTTTTTTTTTTTTTTGAGACATGGTCTTCATATCTATGTAGCCCTGGCTGCCCTGGAACTGGCTGTGTAGACCAGGCTGGCCTTGCACTCACAGAGATTGTCCTGCCTCTGCCTCCCGAGTGTGCTCCCGCTATCACACTCTGGCTCTAAGCTATCATCAAGTCTGAGGGCAGCCTGGAATAGATGAGAAGCTATCTTGTGGTGATATATTGTATATATATATATATTTTTTTTTAAAAAAACTTTATTTATTTATTTGCCTTGGTGTTTACCTGGAACTGGAACTACAGACAGTTGTTAGCTGCCATGTGGGTGCTGGGAATTGAACTCAGGACCTCTGGAAGAACAGTCAGTGCTCTTAACCTCTGAGCCATCTCTCCAGCCCCTTAATAATAGTCTTTTATTTGAAATTATATCACTTCCTTCTTCTCTCTCCGACTCTCCTGTATACCCCCAACTTGTTTGCTCTACAATTCGTGGCCTATTTCTAGTTGTTACATATATGTGTGTATGTGTGTGTAAATATGTATATTCCTAAATACATAAAATACAACCTGCTCAGTCTATATAATATGTAATTTTTAAATTCCCCCCTCCCTCCTCTCTCTCTCTGACACAGGACCTTAGCTGTGTAGCCAAGGGTGCAGCTTAGTGGTAAAGTGTTTGTCTAGCATGCACAAGGCTGTGTGTGAGTTTGATCCCTAGTGCACCCATGATAATAACATATATTCTCTTTGTATGTCGGTGTGTATATATGTGTTCATGTGTGCACTGGTGCACATGTGCGTGAGTGAATGCATGTGCAGATCAGAGACCAACTCCTGTAAAGTTACAGATAAGGGCCGTCTTGTTTTTATAGAACAGTCTCTCACTGGGATCTAGAGTCTGTTAGCTAGGTTGACTGGCCAGTGAACCCCAGGCATCCTCCTGTCTCTGCCTCTCCACTTCTAGGACGATAGGTGTGCACCACTATACCTGCCTTTTTAATGTAGGTTCTCAGGATCAAATTCAGGAGCTTATGCTCATCTGGCAAGCACTTTCCCACCTGGGCCATCTCCTCATTCCCATATGAACTTCTTCTTCTGGGCGGCAGAGAGGGGATGTTTCTTGATTTTGTAGTCATTACTGTTTTGGTTTTTGAAACAGGGTCTCATATAGCTCAGGTTTCCTTCAAGCTTGCTAAGTAGCCATTGCTGGCCTTGTAGTCTGGATTCTCCGGCCCCAGCCTTCCAACTGCTGGAACTCTCTGTGGACTTGAGTCGTGGTTACATGTAGACATTTATGTGTGACAAATGTATCTAGCTTCTATGAGAGTCATCTCATCTGTGCCATTCCTTGCTTTCCAGGACTGTGTACAGCTGAACCAGTATACACTGAAGGATGAAATTGGAAAGGTAAATGTCCCAAGAGTTGGGCTGTCTTTGTACCTTAACCAGGGATGTCTCTGATACTCCAGTGGGGACCAGTAGAGCTGGGTGAGAAGAGGAGAGGGACCATTGGTGGCAAGGCTGGTGAGGTGAAAGGGTTCACCGTTAATAGGGGAGTGTGTGTGTGTGTGTGTGTGTGTGTGAGAGAGAGAGAGAGAGAGAGAGAGAGAGAGAGAGAGACATTGTCTCTTACTGAACCTAAAGCTCATAGATTATGCAAGACTAGCTGGCCATCAAGTCCCAGATAGGCTCCTGTTGCTGCCCATCCCCGACCCAGCACTGGAATTATAGGTGTATAATACCACACCTAACTTTTTATCTCAGCGCTAGAGATTTGGATTCATGTTGTATGGCCAGCATTTTACCTAGTGAGCCATCTCACCACCCTCATGTTTAAAAATACCTTTTTGAGACACGGTCTCACTTTGTAGTTAGTCCTGGCTAGACTAAGACTTGCTATGTAGACCAAGATGGCCTCAGATTCACAGAGACCCACCTGCCTATGCCTCCCAAGAGCTTGGACTAAAAGTGTGCACCACCATACCTAACCACTTATTTGCTTATTTTAAATATAAATTAGATGTGCTGCTCTCTTTAAAAGTTCAGAAAACTTCCAGAAAATTCTAAATTGCCATGGTGATGATGCCTATCACATTAATGCTGCCTCCCCCATCAAGAGACTTTGGCATCTGTTTTTCCTTTGTTTTTGTTAGTATTATTACAGGGGCTAAAAACTGAAATGCTAACAGAAGATTGGTTAGTATTAAAACTGGCCAAGGTATGCTAACTGTGAGGACCAAAGCTAACTGTTAAGCTCTGGAATGAGGCCCCATGAGTGAAGAGCAGGCTAACTGTGAGAGCAAGCTGCCATGATTCCGACTGTGATAAACTTTTTTTTTTTTTTTTTTAAACTTTATTTATTTATTTATTTGCCTTGGTGTTTGCCTGGAACTGGAACTACAGACAGTTGTGAGCTGCCATGTGGGTGCTGGGAATCGAACCCGGGTCCTCTGGAAGAGCAGACGGTGCTCTTAACCGCTGAGCCATCTCTCCAGCCCCCGATAAACTGTTTTTGTATGGAAATAAGGTTTGGCAGACTTTTCCAGGTTTTTCTTTCCCTTTTTTCCTTTTTCTTTCTTTCTTTTTGAGAGAGAGAGGGTTTCTCTGTGTAGCCCTGGCTGTCCTGGAACTTGTTCTGTAGACGAGGCTGGCCTCGAACTCAAAGATCTGCCTGCCTCTGCCTCCCAAGTGCTGGGACTAAAGGTGTGCATCACCTTTTTTTTTTCCCCCTGGGTTTCAAACCTGGGTTTTTGTATTAGTTCTTCCATTTAAATGTTAGCAGCTAATTTAGACTCCAAAAATAGTCAGTCCAACAGAACGCAACCTCGGGGTACATTTGCCCAGTGAGCTGCAGTCTGTAGGCTGTCAGAGCCCTCATTTCACAGAGCATTGCTCCTGGTTACTATGTCACAGGCATCTATCTCCCTTTATTCAGGGCTCCTACGGTGTGGTCAAGCTGGCCTACAATGAAAATGACAATACGTATTATGTGAGTATCCCCATCCCATGGTTTGGCTTATTTTCCCATTGTCCTCTTGGGTCATGTAGAAGGGAGCAATGCCCCATTTTACAGATGGAGAAGCGGGGCAGGGGAAGGGTTAGGGTTAGCAAGTGAACTGCCCTTTCTGCCTCTTCCAAGCCCCAAGAACAAGGCAGTAGATGGACATACTGCCCTTGTAGCTGAGGCTTTGGAGTCAGTCCAGTGTAGAGCTCAAACCCTGGTCCCAGTGTGTATTAACAACATGACTTTGGGAAACAGCCATCATACCTCCTTGGCCCATGGCTCTGGCTCACTTCTCTGAGTCAGTGGCCAGAGTCGTGAGCTTAGGGATCCCTCGTTGGTCTGCTCACCATAAGCCTCCAGGGTTGGCACGGGCACAGCTCCAGCACTCTTGCCTCCACATAGCCCCGGACCAGCTTCTGCTCTGGTGACTAGGCTCTCACTGCCGTGTCCTGAGGTGCCAAGGCCTGGGACCTAGCTGAGGGGGAGGCTTGAGGAGAGAGTTTAGTCGCCTCCCTCCCTGCTACCTTTAACTGGACATGGGGGTCTGTCCTTCTGCAGGCGATGAAAGTGCTGTCCAAAAAGAAGCTGATCCGACAGGCTGGCTTTCCACGTGAGTGTTGTGGGCTTTGTTCTGAGGTGTGGGGACTGAGACAACATTGGACAGACCTGGGCGGATGTCATATCCAGCAGAGACATTCTGGGAAGACACTGCATCCCACATAGAGCTTCCCCTGAGAGCAGCACTCAAATTCTTGCTGTGGGTCCTAACTCATTTTTTTTTTTAAATACTTATTTTTATTTTATGTGAATTGGTGTTTTGCCTACATGTATAACTGTGTAAGGGTGTCAGATCTTGGAATTACAGACAGTTGTTAGCGGCCATGTGGATGCTGGGAATTGAACTCTGGTCCTAGGAAGAACAGTCAGTGCTCTTAACCGCTGAGCCGTCTCTTCAGCCCCCTAACTCATTTTTATTTAAGAGTTTAAAAGCTAAATTTGAGGGCTGGAGAGATGGCTCATCAGTAAAGGCACTTGCCACTGAGTGTGATGATCTGGGTTTGATCTCCAGGGCTCATGGCATAGGAAAAAAGTGATTCCTACAAGTTGCCCTCTGACCTCTGCGCATATATAAGTAAATAAAAAGACTGAGTATAGACATGAACAAAATAAATTTTAAAAAGCTTACCATATGTTACAGTTTCTTTTCTTGGTGTTCTGGTAAAGGACTAATAAAACCAAGTTTAGGATGAAGTCCGTTACTCTGGCTTATGTTGAGGATGTCAGAGAGGCAAGAGCTTGAGGCAGCTGGTTACATTGTATCTACAGTCAGGAAGCACAGAAAAATGAATACCAGTACGTAGCGCCTTTTCTCCACTAGCATAGTGCAGGATCCCAGCCAGGGTACATCATCCCACCTAATTCATGCAATCAAGATGATTCTTCAGAGCTCTTCTCCCAGGTGATTCTATGTCACGCTCAACCTCGTCCCGCAAGGAAGATGGGACACCCAAGCTCTTCTTTCAGCAGTTTTATTCAGGAACCTTGAATCCTGACTTCTGACTTACTACATCTTCTCCCTTAGTGGGGGGGGGGCGGAGAAACCGGCTCGCAGCCTAAATAGCCTCTGGGCAGCCAACCCCAGTATACCATGTGGGCATTACGTATAGGTCCAGGTACGAGGAAGCAAGCCAGATCCTCAGCCTAGCCATATATGGAAATGTTTTGTCACTGAGAGCACTCACCATGTGGAAGGTGGAGGGCGGAAGCCAGCGCCATCTTTAAGGCGCGGCTGCAGGCACCTCCCTACAATTCTAGACTCTTTCTAGTTAACAACATTAATCAACTTAGGACCCAGCAGCTTTTCTTTAGTATCCAAGAAAAAGAGACAAAGCTGTACATGTATATGATGACTAGCAGCACTATTCACACAATGTTCATTGAGTGGAAACATCCCTAAAGGCCTAGAACCAGTGAGCAAGGAACTTGTCTATACATCTGGGAGATTAGTATTCAGCAATCATAAGGTGCTAATTTTTGATATTACTTGGTTAAAAGCATATTAAGTGAAAGAGACCAGATACAAAAAGTCACTTATGACATAATGCCATTTATATAAAATACCAAGACTAGACAAATCCACAAGAACACAAGTAGATCAGGAGAAAGAATCAGATTTTTGGAAAAATCGACAAGAGTGTTCTGCAGTTATTTAGTGGTGAGAGTACTAAAATCTAGTAATACAATCAGCAAGCATTGAGCACATGCCTGCAACCCTATCACCCAGGAAGTAGGGGAGGATCAGGAATACTAGGCCAGCCACAGCTACCTGGGCTGAGTGATGGCTAACAGCTATGGTACTGCCACTGCCTCTGTGGTCACTTTACAGGCCGAGGCTTGCCTCAGCATCCTTTCCAACAGCTGAATCTCTATGTTCTCCTTGCCCAGGCTTGGTCACAGCTGCGTTCTGTTTTACTTATCATTCTTACCCGTTTCCTCACACAAGATGTGTGATAGAGCAGTTTTAACAGTTGTTCTTTACATTCTTACAACTTTTTGACTGAATATCACTCCATCCTGGCATAGACATCTCATTTTTCTCGTTTTTTTTGGGTTTCTTCTCTCTGGCTTTCTGGTACATCTGTGCCATTTCCTGCATTGAGAAGAATAATGTTTGTGTCTATTTTATCTAGCGGGCACACTGAGCCCCAAAGAGAAGTGATTGGTTTACATGAGGGTTTGAACATTGAAATAGCTGAACCAGACCAGTATCCTCAGTGGGCTTCAGTCACTTTGGGTTGGGCATGTGACAGGAAAAAGAATTGACAGGGTAAACCGGAGGGTGGGGGACTACCACCTCTCTGAATTCCGGTAGCAGAGGAAACGTGAAGAGAAGGCTGTCCCCCTCAGAAGTCCTTTGCTTTTTGTCTTATTAGCAGCTGCCCTCTGAAGAAGGTCTCTGCTCTGATTCTGTGCTTCCTGTAGGTCGCCCCCCACCCAGAGGGACTCGCCCAGCTCCAGGGGGCTGCATCCAGCCCAGGGGCCCCATCGAGCAGGTATACCAGGAAATCGCCATTCTCAAGAAGCTGGACCACCCTAATGTGGTGAAGTTGGTGGAGGTAAGGAGGGAGGGTGAGGCTGATGGTCTAGCCCCGACTTTGTTACTATCTCAACACCTCACTGCTAAGATCTCTAGAGAGTCAAGCCACAGTAGACAGCTGCCTGAAGGCTGAGGACCTTGTTGCATCTCACATTCTCACATTGTTACTTCATGTTACTGTCATTTTCTCAAGACTGCCTATCACTCCCATTTTACAGATGCAAAAGTTGAGGCTGAGAGTTCCGAGGCTATCTATCTATCTATCTATCTATCTATCTATCTATCTATCTATCATGTTTACAGTGTTCTGCCTTGAGACCCAAGGAGGGAGCCAGATCTCATTACAAATGGTTGTGAGCCATCATGTAGTTGTTGGGAATTGAGCTCAGGACTCTGAGAGAGCAAGCAGTGCTCTTAACCTTTGAGCCACCTCCCCAGTCCGCCCCCCCAGGCTTGCTCTTTACCGCCTCTTTTTCTCTTTGAAGCTGGCATTTTTTCTGCTGTATACACAGGTAGTTAGTTGGAACGTGGAAGTGGCTATACATACGAACAAGTGAGTGAAGTCCTGTGAGACAGCTCAGTGGGCAGAGGCACTTGATGGCCTGTGATGAAAGCCTGACGATCTGAGTGTGATCCTCAGAACCCACATAAAGGGGGAAGGGGGGAACTAACTCCACAATGTTGACCCCTGACTTCCACATATGCACCGTGGCGATATAAACACACATGAGATAGTAACAGCAATAGCAATAATAACTTAAAGCAAAACAGTAGTTCTGGCTGTAGTGTTGCACACATTTAGTCCCAGCACTCAGAAGGCAGAGGCATCAGATCTCTGTGAGTCTGAGATTGACCTAGTAGATACAATGAATTCCAGGCCAGCCAGGGCTACATAACAAGATCCAGTCTCAAAAACAAACAAACAAAACAGTAGGAAGTCATGACTGTGTTCCAGTAAACCATCTGTAAACACTGGAGGAGCTGTATTTGGCCAATACTATATTTAGTCAACCTTCGGCTTAGCAGTTCTTAGGTTTTGTTTTGTCTCAAGAGGGTTTGATGTGCTTTAAATTCTGAAAAACTTTGTGTTAGCCTTTAGCCATTGTAACAAATACCTAGAAAGACAACTTGATAGCAAGAAAAATGGATTTCAGCTCAAGGCTCTTTTCCTTTCATGTTCAGCCGGTCTTGTGTTGAGCCTGAGGCAAAGCAGAAATATTAGGAAGGAGGTGGAGAGAGAGATTGGGCAGGGTGGGGGTGGGGTGGGGTGGGGGGGGAATCAGGAGTTAGGGAAAAGATAGCTTAAAGATGCATGCCTTTGAATTCTCCTAGCTCTGCCCAGAACAATATACTAGTTGGGAACTGGACCTTCCACACATGAGCCTGTAAAGACAATGTGACTTCAACAGACGTCAGTGTGCTGCTGTTCACATTGGTTACATTTATTCGTATGTATCACATTAAATATAAACCAGAGCTGGACATGGTGGTGCATACCTGTAATCCCAGTGCTTGAGGTGGAGGCAAGAAAATCAGGAGTAATGTCAGTTATGGTTACAAGTGATCCTGTCTCAAACAAATAAAACAGCAACAACAAAACTCAAAATGTAAATTGCAAAAATTTTATTCATTGAAAAACAATAACTGTATTATATGTGAGAAAGAGTAATTCTTTGTTTTTGTTTTGTTTGTTTGAGACAAGGTCTCACCGTGTAGCTCTGGCTGATCTGAAACTCACTCTATCAACCAGGCTGTCCTCAGACTTGGAGATCTGCCTGCCTCTGCCTCCTGAGTGCTGGGATTAAAGGTGTGCACCAACACTGCCCACAAAAGTAATATATTTTTTGTAAATAGTAACTATTTTCTTTGTTGCATGAGTGTGTTTATAGGTTAGTGTACATATGTGTACACGCATATGAAGAATAGTAGTCAGTTTTGGATGTCTATGCTTAGGAAGTACTGTCCACCATGTTTCACCATGTTTATTTGAGGCAGGGTCTCACTGGCCTAGAGTTCACCAACTAGGCTAGACTGTCTGGCCAGCAAGCCCCAGGTATCAACGTGTCTCGGTCTCCTTAGTGCTGGGATTACAAGCGTATGCCACCATGCTTCATTTTTTGAAAAAGATTTATCATTTTATTTTTAATTATGTGTATGTGGTAGGGTATGTGTATGTACTTGCTGATGTCAGAGACCTCAGATTCCCCTGCACTGGAATTAGAGGTTGTGAGCTGTATGATGTGGTTGTTGGGAATGGAGCTCTGGCCTCTGCAAGGGCAGTGTGTGCTCTTTTTTTTTTAAAGATTTATTTATTATGTATACAGTATACAGAAGAGGACACCAGATGTCATTATAGATGATTGTGAGCCACCATGTGGTTGCTGGGAATTGAACTTGGGTCCTCCAGAGGAACAGCCTGAAACAAACAAAACAATATGAAAAAGGATGCATTTTTATACGTTTGCTGCTGTTACTGTTATTTTGTTGTTGTTATTAATGTTTGACTTACTAAAAGGCACCTGGATTCCCTATCTGCTCTGGCCTTTGGCCCATCATGATATTATTGTGTGCCTTTTGGACACTGGATACAAGTAGAGAAGGAATCAGGGAAAGGCCAATGGTGTCTTACTCTTTTCTTTCTTTTTGTTTAGATTTATTTATTATGTATACAGTGTTCTGCCTTTGTGTACACCTGCCCGCCAGAAGAGGGCACCAGATCTCATTATAGATGGTTGTGAGCCACCATGTGGATGCTGGGAATCGAACTCAGGACCTCCGAAAGAACAGTCAGTGCTCTTAACCTCTGAGCCATCTCTCCGGCCCCACTGTCTTAGTCTTTCTTTCTTTCTTTCTTTCTTTCTTTCTTTTATTTATTTATTTATTTGCCTTGGTGTTTGCCTGGCTGTCTTAGTCTTAAAGTAAAAATAGTTTCCATCTGATAGTCCCCATGGAGGTGGGATTTGGGGATCCCCAGTAGGTCCAGATCTATCCTGGAACACCTCTGGCTCAGCTTGTCACTGGTAAAGGATGGTGTTGGCTCTCTGAGTTGGGCATGGAAGACTTTCTGAAGGAAGTGATCTTTGAAGTGCCCATAGCTATTTCTTGGTTAGCTAAGACAATGGAGAAGGACATTGCAGGGAAAGGAACATCATGTTTAAGGGTCCAGAGCCTCAATATTTGAGGAGAATACCCTTGCCTTTGGGATATGGGGGATGCTATTGTCAAACGTTGCCTGGGGCCCATGGCTGCTGAATTCTAGGTGGACCCTGGGTCTAACTTTCTTTGAGATGGATTGCCCAGCTGTGCCTGCAGTCTTGTGCATCTTGGGTGGTTGGAGAAGGTGGAGGCCCAGTCTAACTGGGGGGTCTTGCTCATGCTTCTTACAGCTAAAGAGTGAGAGTAGCTGTAAGATATTACCCTCTTTTCTGATGTCACGTTGTGATCCTGATCTCGGTCATCTTAGCAGAAGCCCCCCCACTCCCGGGGTCCGGGAGGTGCATGGTCTGCAGGTTCTCCGAGTCCTACTGGGTTCTGTTTTCTCCCCAGTACCCCGAGCATCCCATCTTTCTATGCAGCTGAGCAAGACCACACAGCCATTCAGTTTGTTTATATAGCAGGTGTTTCTTGGGTACCTACTATGTGCCCAGCACACATGAGACATTCCCCAAGACAATCAGGGTGGACAAACTTGGGCTCTGTCCATCCAGGAGCAGGCATGGAACATGTCCTGCTGAGGTGGGGAGGTATGGGTCCACTTCATGTAGGGGCTGCTTGAAATCAACTAAGGTTTAACATTACCCTGAAATCAGGACCTGTTTCCTAGGAGATGGGCTGGATTGGCATTAGGTGTGGGACATTTCTGAGGAGGGTTTACTTCCTCTGCTCTTCTTCTCTTCAGAGAAGACCTTGAGGGCTGGCCTGGGCTTGAGGACAGTGGACTTGACTATCATACTTTGGGAAGTATATTCTGTCTTCCACCTTGACTAGGAAGAAAGATAGGAAGTGCACTCCATCACACATTTCTACTTCCTCTTGTTTATGTCTCTTCTTTCTCTCTTTGCTCCTGTCCCTGGGCGGTTGTGCCACCAGGTCCTGGATGACCCCAACGAGGACCATCTGTACATGGGTAAGATTGCTTTCTTCCACCCACACTAAGGTAACTGCATTAGCTAATGCCCAGCTGTCCCCTTCCCATAGCTGTAGTCTAGAACCATCAAGAACAGATTCCTCTTTCCTGGTCCAGCTGGGCCCCACAAGAGCCTGGGAGGGAGTTCTTGCTGGGACTTTTAACATCTGGATCTCCCGTGTCCTCACTGCAGCCTGTTCTTAAGTAACTACTGTATATCAGAGCTGTCCCAGGCACTGAGGATAGCATGACAAGAAAGACCTTTAAGCTGATATCCCAGGCAGGAAAGATAGTGTTGATAAACAAATGAGAACTTTAGCTATTTATAGGGTAACTAATTAGGGTGATGTCAGGGAAAGTGGACAGACCACTTCATATAGGAGGTGACCTTTCAAAACCTGAATGGCAGGAATTTGTTACATCTGGGGAAGGGCCTTGAGGCAGAGGGAAGAGGAGGTGGAAAGGCCCCAAGGCTTTAAGAACTTAAGGAGGGGGGCACCAGATTAGTAGGGTGAGGACTCAGGGGTAAAGTGAGTTTGGGAAGCCATGGTGTGGGGCATTTGAAACCTGGTGGGGTACTCAAAGATCTGGGTACTACTCACAGGCAAAAGCTCAGGTGTCTCTTTAGAGACCTGATTTATAAATGGTGAGGACATCAGGAATGGTGGCACTCAGGAGGCAGAGGCAGGAGGATCTATCTCTGATTTTCAGGTCAGCCTGGTCTACAGGCAAGTTTCAGGCCAGCCAGAGGCTATGTAGTGAGATCCTATCTAAAAAAGAAAGGGGGGGGGGAAGAAATAGAAACTGAGTCAATTTAAAAAAAGAAAAACATACCAAGATGTGTAGTTCAAGTGGTAGTATGTTTGCCTCAGATGTACAAGGTCTGGATTCTGGATTTAGCTCCCCCCCCCCACACACCAATAGTGCCATTCCCTAGGGCCTATGAGGGTTTTGTTCAAACTACCACAGGCAGGTTGGCAATCCTGGGCTATGTAATGAATTCTAACCCAGCTAGGGCTACATTGTAAGACTCAATCATAAAACAAGAAACCCAGAAGAAAGCATGAACTGTTCTTATAGAGTATCCAAGTCTGGTTTGTAGCACCCTTGGTGGGTGCTTCACAGCACCTTTAACTCTAGAGCCAGGGAACTATGATGCCTCCAGCCTTCAAGGGCATCTGCACACAGGCACATAGACCCACACATGCCTGTAATTAAAAATAAGACATGCCTGAAACTGTAGCTCAGAGCACTTGTGTATTGTGAATGAGGCCAAAATTCAGTTCCTAGTCACAAAAACCAAAGTAACAGAAATTTCTACTCACCACTCAACCTCAAGAGTGGCTAACTTGTCAGTAACTAAAATATAGACCTGTTTTTTTTTTTTCAGATTATTTATTTATTATGTATACAGTATACAGAAGAGGGCACCAGATGTCATCATAGATGGCTGTGAGCCACCATGTGGTTGCTGGGAATTGAACTCAGGACCTCTGGAAGAACAGTCAGTGCTCCTAACCTCTGAGCCATCTCTCTAGCCCCTAGACCTGTTTGTAAAGGCCCGCTTACTCCATGGCTTGAGATTTGTGGTGGTTGGGTGGGAGGAAGCAAGGTAGAGGAATTTTTTTAAGTTGCAAGCTAAAACATAAATAACCAAGGCAAGAACTTGTAACCACAGTCCAAGGCAAGAGCAGATCTGCTTGGGTCCTAGTGTAACTAGAGGGGTGTGCTAGGGTTCTCGAGAAGAATGGAACCTATAACATGGATACATACACATACAAATAAATGGTAGATTTATCAATTCCGCTAATGGCTTTCACACTGAAGAGAACAGTACATTGTTCAGCCTGTGAGGTTGGGCTCCTCCACAGTAGCAGTCTGGCACCCACAGCCTGGAGGATTGATTTCTGTAGGTCACCCTGTGTTGGAAACCTGAAAAAGTTGGTTCTCCTCACTGAGGTTCTCTCCGAGTGATTCTAGATGGGGTCAACGTGGCAAAGCTAACCCACTGTGTTTGTGTGTGTGTGTGTGTGTGTGTGTGTGTGTGTGTGTGTGTGTGTGTTCATTCATTCCTGGGACTCAAACCCAGGGCCTAATGTATGCTAGGCAAGTGCTGTATCATTGACCTGTATTCCCTGCCCCTTTTTACTTTTTAGACAGGAGCTCACTGAATTGCCCAGGCTAGTCTTGAACTTGCTCTGTATCCCAGGCTGGCTTTGAATTTGCAATCTCCCTGCCTTAGCCTCCTATATAGTGGGGATTATAGGCCTGTACCACCAGGTACAGATTTCCTTAGCTATTTTGAGTTCTAGAAATAAAGTCCAGGTGTAGGTTCCTGTGGCTATCAGGAGTGACACTGAGCGGCTTTGGCTTGGTAGACTGTGTGTGTGTGTCCTCAGCCCTTCCCAGATTCATTTCTGTACTGGGAATGTCTAGCAAGGTGGCTGGAGGTGGGGTGGATGAGGAGGGGGGAGGCAGATTTTCTGTGTCCCAAGATGACAGTTTTACCTCTTTCTTTTCTCCATAGTGTTTGAATTGGTCAACCAAGGGTAAGTGTTTGTCTCCCAGGCACAATGCCAGGCTTCACCTTAAAGCTGAGTGAGGGGAGCCGGGCTCTAAGGGAGAGAGTGGGCCAGGGCTAGCTGCATCTGGTTTATATTTACACTGTTGACTTTTCAGGCCTGTGATGGAAGTACCCACGCTCAAGCCACTATCGGAAGACCAGGCCCGATTTTACTTCCAGGATCTGATCAAAGGCATCGAGTACTGTAAGCCATGCCCTGGGAAGCTGTTCACCTCTGCCATAGCTAGCCTCCCAGGTGGAGGTGGGTGGGAACCCAGGATTGTGTGAGCTGCAGAGGTCTCCCACGAAGACCTCTTCTCCCTGCTGTGTAGAAAAATGAACAGCGGCATAGCAAGCTTCTGTAGACATGGGTACACCTGTACACCTGTGCTCGTGCGTGTGGT
This sequence comes from Sigmodon hispidus, assembly GCA_004025045.1. Classification (NCBI taxonomy): domain Eukaryota; kingdom Metazoa; phylum Chordata; class Mammalia; order Rodentia; family Cricetidae; genus Sigmodon; species Sigmodon hispidus. Next base: position 146,667 of record PVIH01001292.1, on the reverse strand, counting down.
GGAGGTCAGGGGACCTCAGTGTCTTCCCTTGGCAGCTTTCTACCTTGTTTTAACATTTTTTTTTTTAATAATGAAAACAGCCTTTTTAAAATATAGAGACTACAGAGACAGACAGAAAAAAATTAATTTTTTTTTGAAAGTCTTTTGTTGGCCTGAATTTCACCAAGTGGGCCAGGCTGCCTGGCCAGTAAGGCCTAGGGATCCACTCATCTTGACTTCTCCATCACTGGGATTACAAGTGTACACCACTGTGCTCACCACCACCACCACCCCCATTGGTGCTGGGGACCAAACTCAGATCCTTGTGCCTGTGAGCACTTCACCAATTGAACCCCAGCCCAAGAGTGAGCCTTAAAAATTCAGCACTTTCTATGCAGACCAGGCCCAGTGAGGGCTCTGTTTGCATCATCATCTTTCCAGTTCAACAGCCTGGGGTGGGGAGTCCTCCTTTCTCCGATCACCCTGGTTTCCTCATCTGTGAGTGAAAGTGTCTCTCCAGGGCTGGGATCAGCCTGTAGCCATCAGTGGTTCTGATGGATTCCTGTTGGCCCCTGCACTTTTACCCCTGCCTGTCACGACAATGGTTGTGACAGTTAATTGGGATACATGGGAAGCATTTAAGAGTGAAGCCCTGGTCTATTGCTCTTTTTGCACCACAAAGTGTTGTAAATGGTTCTGGCCCAGACATTCCGGGCCTAGCCTCAAGGTTTGGCCCTGTAGACCCACAGTTTCACAGTCCACAGAATCACACAAACGCTTCTATTATTTTTTACTCTGATTGACCGAGGGCTCAGGCATATAACTTGCTAGCGCCTTCATCTGAACTAACCCATCTTGTTCAGCCATACGGCTCGGTACCTTTTCTCAAAACAGCATTTCCTCTGCATCTCCTTTCTGGCAGCTCCAGTGACTCTGGCATCTGTGTCTGGCGTCTCTCTCTGCTCTGAGATTTTCCACCTTTTCTCAAAACAGCATTTCCTCTGCATCTCCTTTCTGGCAGCTCCAGTGACTCTGGCATCTGTGTCTGGCGTCTCTCTCTGCTCTGAGATTTTCCCAGGTTTTCTTAGCCTGGTAGCCCCACTCCACTTCCTATTTGCCTTTGGCCAATCAGCTTTTATTAAACCCATAGGCGGGACAAATATTTACATTATCAGCATAATCCCACTACAACAAAGTTCATCATTACTCCAGAATTGGGACTTGGAACTTCTAGACCATAGGATTCTCTGATGCTTATGTCCCCTAAGAAGCCAAGGCCCCAGTTCTGCTTTTTGACTCATATTTCAGATGAGCCTGCCCTCGCTTAGTTGACTTTATGACCATAGTGAGCATTAGCCATCATAAATGAAACTGTGTTTAACTGTCACAAGTCTTGGTGTGCCTGGCTGGAAGCCAGACTCAGCAAAAACTGTTTATAGACTGTGAGAGTATTACTATAGACAGTTGGCATTTTCCCTCTATCTCACAGTGCATGTTTAGGGAGGGGACCTGGGACTTGGGAGATGAGACATTAGGGGCATGCTGTGCTCGGTGGCCAAGTAGAGAGCCTCATGGGGTTTTCCTGTCCCCTTTCTTCCCTTGGTGTCCTCTGCATCTAGTACACTACCAGAAAATCATCCACCGGGACATTAAACCTTCCAACCTCCTGGTGGGAGAAGATGGGCACATCAAGATAGCCGACTTTGGTGTGAGCAATGAGTTCAAGGGCAGTGATGCCTTGCTCTCTAACACTGTGGGCACACCTGCCTTCATGGCACCTGAGTCGCTCTCAGAGACCCGCAAGATCTTCTCTGGGAAGGTAGGTTTGGATCCGTTAAGTTCTGCTTGTATCAGCGTTCTCTGGTTCTAAGTAGCAAAAATCCAATGCAAGAGACGTACAGAGAGCAATCCCACTGGGTCATGCAGCTAATGAGCACTGTCAGCCAGGTAGAGGAACTCAATCAGGGATCAGTGTCTCCCCGGCTTTGTGTCTGTTCTCCTCAACTGATTTCCCTGCAGGTGGGTCAGGCACCAGTCCTCCAGGCTACTTTCCTAGACTCTCCTCTCTGAAGAGCAGCTGCAAAGAAGCTGACCAACCACTGTGGCTGGGGGCGTTGTGATTTCATTGGCTATGCCAGTGTGTTACGTCCCAACCAGGGAGGCTAGGAGGTTTGCTTCATGCCAAGAATGTGGTTTAAGAAAAGGTGTTTAGCTTTTATTCCCAGCATTCTAGAGGTAAAGGCAGGTAGATCTCTGTACGTCCAAGGCCAGCCTAGTCTACAAAGCAAGTTTCGAGTCAGCCAGAGTGGTTATACAGAGAAACCCTGTCTTGAAAACAAACAAAACCCCAAGACAAAAGAAGAAAAGTTGATTCCCCAAGGAGGTTGGAGACTTAGTTTCTGGACCTGCAAAACCAGATGTTGCTTATCACACTAACCTCTCTTTTTCTTGCAGGCTTTGGATGTTTGGGCCATGGGTGTGACTCTGTACTGCTTTGTCTTTGGTCAGGTAAGAAGGTGACATGTCCTATCTTATGACTGCTGTGGGTGGCTGGTCCCCTTGTAAGGAGACAGTTCTTATTTGGAAATTGTATCTCCACAGCTGAATGAATAGCTAAGAAAGATTCTTTGTAGTATCCATATCGCTGATGATGTTCTCATCTGTATAAAAATGTTTAAATGAAACAAAGATCAGCAGAGACTGCAGAGACTTTAGATAGTTGGTAAATTCAGGGCATAGACAACAAACACTCCACCTGTCTCCATTCCTGAGTCTGAGACAGACATCATTAATCAATCATTGCATTCTTTGCAGCCTTACTTTGTACTAGTTTGATGTTCATCAGAATATTCCTAGCCACTATTGCTGGGGAGTCATAGTTCTTGGACCTTATTGGTTTAGAGAGTGGTGTTTTCTACTGTCATAATATTGCTCATGTTCAGAGGCACCTTTTTCTTGTGTGTGTTTTTTTTCTAGACAGATTTTTCGAGTTCTTCTGTTTAGCTCTGGCTGCCCTGGAACTTGCTATGTAGACCAGGCTGGCCTCAAACTCAGAGATTCACCTGCCACTACCTCCCAAGTGCTGGGATTAAAGGCAAGCACCACCACAGCTAGCAAGGCATCTTCTTTAACTATAAAGTTTGGTTTGATTTTGTGAGCAATAAAAGTGTGGCCCCTTCACTTTTTGAGCTTGTGCTCTTGTGGAGGAAATTTTAAGAATCTTGTTTCAAAACAAAACATAGGGGCCAGAGAGATGGCTCAGAGGTTAAGAGCACTGACTGTTCTTCCGGAGGACCTGAGTTCAATTCCCAGCACCTGGCAGCTCATAGCTGTCTGTAGTTCCAGTTCCCAGTTCCAGGCAAACACCAAGGCAAATAAATAAATAAAAGTTTAACAAAACAAACAAACAAAACATAGACAGAGGAAAGTCGATCTGTGAGTTCAAGGCCAGCCTGGTCTACAAAGTTCCAGGACAGCTAAGGCTACACCAAGAAACCCTGTCTCAAAAACAAAACAAAGAAAAAAGAAAGGAATTTTAAAAAGAATTTTGTTCTGTGTAGAAACAAAGGAAGTTTTTTTTGGTCTGTTTTGTTTTTAAACTATTTTCCCTGAATATTTATTAAGAAAATGGTTCTTGGAGCTAGTGATGGCCTGTTAAGCAGTGGACCCAGATTCCGTTCTTCGTGCCCACATGGCTGTTCACAATGGGCTGAAACTTTAGTTCCAGGGAATCTCATTCCCTCTGCTGGTCTCCAAGGGCACTGCATGCAAGTGGCACATACTTGCCTATAGACACTCATATATATATGGATATATATTATAATATCCTTATTTCTATTTATCATCATGCCCGTCCCTTTCAGTCAGCAATCAAACCCAGGGCCTTGTACTAAGCACCATTTATACTACCGAGCTGTAACCCCCAGTTCAATACTTATGTTTTACAGCCCCTAAGAAGATAGATAGAACCAATTTCAGTTTTCATTAGTTCAGCAAATCTTTCCTGTAGCAAAGACACTCTAAGGAAGCCAGCCAGGAAGCCCTGAGCTGGTGTTGAGGCTCCAATGGAAAGGAGTTATCGGTTAATGACTATAGTGTCAGGGTCAGGTGGGGGACGGTGTGGTTTCAAGAATGAAGAAGTTCTGCTACAGGGAAGCCTGGGGAAGGCCACTCAGAGGTAGCTTTGGTCAGATGTGACTGGACAGAACAAGCCACACAGTTGATGATGGGGAGGTCATCCAGATAGAGGACACTGTGGATTAGATGTCTAGTCCTGGAGAGTCTCCTATAAAACCGGAGGCAGGCTAAACTCTTAAAATCACACTCCAGCACGCCCGCCCATATTAGTCTTACCTTCCTTACTGCTCTCTGGGTAGGTGGGTGGGGAAGAGCATTTGCTTTTTTGTCAGTAGAAAACTGAAGCTTAGCAACAAAGCAGGTCATTATGGTACGGTTGCTAAGGGCCGGAGACCAGCTAGACATTCCTGTTCCTTCACGGATTTAGGGACAGAGTCAAGGGCAATTGGTTCCTGCTTTGTCTCTAGCCTGGGCCACTGCTGTTCATTTCTCTGCTGTGGTCCTTGAGGAATGACACAGCACACATGGGCTCTGAAGGACACAGGTGGCAGCCACTGACCACCACGCTCCCTGGCCTCTCTGCAGTGCCCTTTCATGGATGAGCGAATCATGTGTTTGCACAGTAAGATCAAGAGTCAGGCCCTGGAGTTTCCAGACCAGTGAGTAGAGCCTGCCTGCCCACCATCCCCTCCTTCTAACTGCTTTGTGGTCATGTTCCTGAGTTTTCTGTGACCTAACGTGGTGTGTTGTCTCCACTCCAGGCCCGATATAGCCGAAGACTTGAAAGATCTGATCACCCGAATGCTGGACAAGAACCCAGAGTCCAGGATTGTGGTGTCTGAAATCAAGGTACTTGACTGCTGCTGGCTAAGCAGGCTAGAACTTGAGGCCCGTGGCCTGTGCTTGGAAATGTTTGGCTCAGCCCCATTCACAGCATCACCCCTCCTGGCATCGCTGACTTCCCGTGTCCTGGAGCCTCTGGGCTGCTGGGTGCTGCTGGGAGAAGGGAAGAGTGTTTATGGTTGACTCCCCTGTGGGAACTGTGGGGTCTGTGATCAATCAGATGGGCTGCCTGTGCTTGCTCCCATTGGCTCGTGCTGATGGTGTCCCCACTTAAGAGTCATCTGGGGCCTTGGTGTGCTCCGTGTTCTGGCTGCTGAACCTCAAGTCCCTTCTTTGGCCCCCATCAAAGATGTGGCCAGTCCCTGTCAGAGCCTGCAGAGAGGGTAGGAGGAAGTCGGAAGGCAGCTCAGCCTCCACCTGCTGAATTCTACCTTGTTGTACAAAGTGCTGTCAGCAGAGGCCTTGTCCACCACGCCACACTCCCCTGTCAGTGCCAAGTACACACATCTAGCCCTTAAAAAAAACAAATTCCAAGATGGGCTGGGGATGTTCCTCAGTTGGTACAATAATTGATGAGTGCATGAAGCCCTGGGTTCTATTTCTAGCACCGTATAAATTGGACATGGTAGCGCATGCCTGTAATCACAGCATGTGGGGGTTATGGAGGCAGAATCTGAGTTTTAAGGTCATCTTTGGCTATATAGTGAGTTAGAGGCCAGCTTGAGATATGTGAGATCATGTCTTTGAAGAAAGACATCTCAAGACATGCATGCTCCAGGGCTTCTGAGGCGCCTGGCACTCTTGAACTGGAAGGGTGTCTTTAAGAGGGTTCAAAGGTCACAGATAAGGACCTGGACCCCAGAGAGGGGGCCTGGGTGCTCTTTGGAGTGTGCTCTTCCATCTGGCCTCCACCATAACTCTTTTTTTTTTCTGTTCTGTGGAATGGGAAAATGCACTTGTTCAGAGCACAGCCTCTGTCGTCACGGGGAGTGGGTGGGGACTAGTGGGTGCTCCTGGGGCAGCTTGGCAAGGTTGGTGTCAAACGCATGGCAATACTCCTGCCGTGACCAGGGGCCGGATGGAGAACTGCCTCTGCACACCACAGCCCTGCAGCACCTCTCGCCTCCGTCTCTGCTTTCCATTTCCTCCCATCTCGCTCACCGACCCTCTCTGCCTGGATCACTAGCTCTCCTGCATGCCTGACCCAGGCTCTGGCCTCTCCTTCCTGCATGCTCCCCTTGGCACTGCTCACTGGCAGGGCCTTGTAGGAACCAGCCGCGCCCGCCCCTCACCCCTCCTGTCATTCGTTAAAGCTACACCCTTGGGTCACGAGGCACGGGGCCGAGCCATTGCCATCGGAGGACGAGAACTGTACACTGGTCGAAGTGACTGAAGAGGAGGTGGAGAATTCAGTCAAACACATCCCCAGCCTGGCGACTGTGGTAAGGGGGGAAGGTCCACTGACCAAGAGCAGGAACCTACCTGATAGAGCCTGAGGCAAGCTAGAGAGGCGTGGGGACACACGCCAGATGCCTGGGAAGCAAGAAGATGTGGGATCTGAGAATTAGGGTCCTGTTGGGGGTTATGTCTGACTCAGAGCCAGTCATTGGGCAGGTAGCCCTGAGGCTACCAGATTTCTATAGCCCTGCAAGCATCATACTGCTCTTGTAGAATCCCTGCTTTCAGAGCATATTAAAGGAGAGGAGTCAGGAAGAGAGATCAGCCAGACCAGGGTTTGCAGTGGGCCTGTGGCCTCAGCATCCAAGGCAGGGTTCCCAGCTGTAAGAGACTCTAGAGGAGCTAACTTGGCATGCCTCACATCTGCCATGTGGGTAGTTCTCACCCTATAGGAAGTTCTTCCTGATCTGTGACACAGAGTTTCTCTGGTGAGACACAGGACTCCTTTTTGTGTGGCCTTGACTCTGGGTCCTGGCTCAGGGAGAAGGAGGCTTGAAGGAGAGGTAGTGTTCAGGTCTCAACTTGGAGATTATAGGAGCCAACCCATCATTGCCAGTTCCCCTAGGAGGGAGATGGGAAGCTCGGGTTCAGGCTTCAAGCATCCATAGTCCTCTCAGAAGCCCAGGCTATATTTGGCCAGACCCAGGCCCAGCAGGCTCCAGCCTCTACAAAGCTAGTTCCGGCCTCAGGGGTCCCTTCCGGAGTCTGGGAATTGGCCCTGGCTCTTTGCTTGCCTGCTCTCTCTCGCTTACCCCACGCTGCCTCTTGCCTCCTTCAGAACTTGAGCTCCAGGCCTGGGCACTCACCCTCCTTTCTCCTTCTCCCATCCGGGGCTCTGCATGCCCTCCACTCTCCAGACTCACCCACACCCACTCAGCTTTCCTAGTCCACTCTCCCCCACTCACCCCGTTCTGTGCCTATAGTGGGAGAGGAAGCTGGGAGTGGTCTGTTTCCCCTGAACACTCTTGAGGGAAAGTGTCTGGCCTGGGGATCTGGAGCAGGTGTTTGTCACTGGAGAAATGCTTCTTGAACCATTTGTAAGGGATTTCTCAGGGAGGGGAGCATCCATGAGTATCACCCACATGTTCTCTGCCTTCATTGGGAGGCAGGTAGTCATGCCAAGGAGTACATGACTGGTGTAATAGAGGTTGATGGAGAAAAACTAGGCCCTGTGATGGGTAAAGAAGTGGATAAAGGATCTGGAGAGAGGGCTTAGTGATTTGAGTCTCAGTACTCAGATCTTACAGCTGTCGGTAACTCCAGTTCCGGGCGATATAACCCTCCTTGCCGCTGCAGGTACCAGACATGGGAGTAGTTCTCAGATAAATGTAGGCAAACACTCAATCGTTGAATATAAAAATTAGAGAAAAAGAAATGGATGAACCCAGAATGGCAGCCAGACAGCTGAGCTTGAGGAACAGTACAGGCAATATCAAACAAGAAATTTCCAGGAAGCCCACATTGCTGAAGGATAAGTAGAGGTTTACATCTCAGCCCCAAGAGCACAGAAAGAGCCTGCAGGGTTGAGATGAGGGGGCTAGGGCAGGAGGGGTGGCAGGTCCTGGGAAGTGCTCGTGTGGGATGGCATGAGGTCCAGGCCCGTCTCCGTACCTGTCATTCAGCAAATACCCAGTGCCTGTCATATGCCAGGCTTGAGATGGCAGAGACGGACTAGCACCAGTTCTCTGGGCTCCAACCTTGTGAGAAAGGTGGACCTAGACAGCAACCTTCCCATGGAATCAGAGGCCAGTACAGGGTACTCGAGGGGAAGCTGACAGACAGGGAAGCCAGGGTGCAACATCTACAAAAGCCTGGAGTAAAGGGCCTGTCAGTCACTAGAAACCTCCCTGGGGGCGTGGCTTTTATTCTCAGATGCCTTGCCTTGCCTTTAGCCATTTCTTTTCTTTTTCTTTCATTTTTTTTTAAGATTTATTATTTATTATGTACACAGTATACAGAAGAGGGCACCAGATGTCATCACAATCCATGTGGTTGCTTGGAATTGAACTCAGGTCCTCTGGAAGAACAGTCAGTGCTCTTAACCTCTGAGCCATCTCTCCAGCTCCACCTTTAGCCATTTCAGAGTGAACTATTTATTGGCATTTGGGACATTTAACAATAGTGTACAATCATCACCTCCCTGCTACTGAGGTGTTTTCATCACTTCAGAAAGCCCCTCTCCCCATCGTAGGTGATGTGCTTTCCGCCTCTGTTATCTCCGGTGCTGACGTTTGGCGTCAGTGGAGTCCAGCACTGTGTGGCCCCTCACGTCTGACTTCTTTCACTTCTGTCCTGTTTCCAAGGCTCACCCATGTGGTAGCGATATCATTGCTTCATTCCTTGGGTGACTGGATACTCAACTACACAGATGTGCTGCAGTTTACATTTCTCCAGTTGATGGACATTTGAGTATTTCTACCTTATTGTAAATCAGTGCTTATTTTTCCTTTTATATTTGAAGATCTTGAAAAAATTCTATGTATTGTTGTGTGTGTGTGTGTATATATGGATGTGCATTCATGCACACACACAGGCCAGAAGAGGGCATTAGATCCCCAGAGCTGGAGTTTGAGGCATGCTTCAGATGCCACACAAGCCCAGCAAGCTGAGAAGGAAGATCTGCAGGTGCTCTTAACCTCTGACCCATCTCTCTAGCCCTAGTTAATTCTTATATTTTAAATTAACCCATTTTTTTTATCTACCCTCTCTCACATGGTGGTACCTTCTTCAGCATGGCACATTTATCCTGTTTTTCTCTGCATCTGCTCACACTTCCAAGCTTGCCCTGAAAATCCTGCCTACTGACCTGCCAATCAGCTTTTTAAAAAATATTTATTTATTATGTATACAGTGTACAGAAGAGGGCACCAGATGTCATTAAAATGATTGTGAGCTACCATGTGGTTGCTGGGAATTGAACTCAGGACCTCTGGAAGAAAAAAAAAAAGATTTCATTTATTATGTATGCAATGTTCTGCCTGCATGCATTTCCCTCACACCAGAGGAGGGCACCAGATCTCATTACAGATGGCTGTGAGCCATCATGTGGTTGCTGGGAATTGAAATCAGGACCTTGGGAGGAGTCCGGAGTCCGTGCTCTTAACCTCTGAGCCTTCTCTCCAGCCCTGAGAGCAGCACATCCTATGAAAGGGGTATCCCATAACATTTCCCTCTTTTTGACTAACTAAAAAAGTTCTTAATTTTTAACACAGTAAAACTATATATAATAAAAACAGTTATCAAATAAGAATTACAGTTCCAATATCCCATTTATTTATATTTGGCAACGTTAAGAGAAAACATTCTACTATCTATCTTTGTGAGTCTAAAGTTTTATACCTGATTTGCTTTTTATTATTTGTTTTTTTTAATAAATCTTTTTTTTTAACTTTATTTATTTATTTATTTATTTATTTACCTTGGTGTTTGCCTGGAACTGGAACTACAGACAGTTGTTAGCTGCCATGTGGGTGCTGGGAATCGAACCCGGGTCCTCTGGAAGAGCAGACGGTGCTCTTAACCGCTGAGCCATCTCTCCAGCCCCTACTTTTTATTATTAACTGAGGAAAACTGTAAGTTTAATTATTTAGTCTTTAACTCCATCAAAGACTGGAGACAAGTATAATGTTGCCCAATGACTGGGACAGCTGGCTGCTTGGACAGTCACCCAAAGTTCTTCTGTAACGTTGGGGCATCCAACTTTGGCCTAGTATATCTGACAAACATTTCTGAGAAGCAGCATATTTCTTTTCTTTCTTTCTTCCTCCTCCTTCATATTTTTTTAAAAGATTTATTAATTATATATATAGTGTTTTGTACTGTGTATAGGTCTGCAGGCCAGAAGAGGGTACCAGATCTCATTATGAATGGTCATGAGCCACCATGTGGTTGCTGGGAATTCAACTCAGGTCCTGTGGAAGAGCAGCCAGTGCTCTTAACTACTGAGCCATCTCTCCAGCCCAAAGCAGGATGTTCTTAAAGATCTTCCTGCTTTGTCTTGGCAAAGTTTGGCAGTTACTTTTTTTGCATCCTGCTGGTCCAATTTGGACAGTGTACTGTAAGCAACTGAAGCAAGGGCAGTTTCTTTGTCCAAATGGCTAGCTTTTGCCAAAAAGAAAACACACTCCATATGAATTTTTTTCAGTGCTCATCATCTTTTCTGAAGTAGATTGGTGCTGCTAGAAGCAGATATGACTCACTGTCATGAAAAGCCTTAGGTTATTAAACATATTAAGTGCCATAATCTCTAGGTCTTTGACATGTTTAAAGACCATCTATCTAAATATATCTCTGTGTGACCTTGAAAACTAAATTTGACTGTTATAGTTGATTGTTAATCTGTATTTTTTATTTATACATTATATTTTAAAATGAACTGCATAAACACAATGCCCTAAACAAGAGTAGAAACATACATACAGTATAACAAAATTAGCTCAATAAACCAAAATTCATACCAATGTAAAATATTTTGAGATTAAGAGTTACATTTTGGATGAAAGATTCAGTAACCTACCCTTTTACGTCATTACCTTTGGATCATCTTCCCCTTTTTCCTTTAGAAAGAGATCTTTGAATTTGACTTTTATTTAGCTTTTTTTCTGCCTATGACCAATAACATACATGCAGGTAAAGATTTCCTACACATAAAATTTTCTTAAAAAATTAACTTAGAAACAATTACACACAAAACGCTAGTAACAATATGGTTCTATTTATAGGAAATATCCAGAATAGGTAAATACATACAGACAGGAAGATTTGCAGGCACTAAGGGCTTGGGAGGGAGGCGGAGATAAGGGAAATGACTGCTAACAGGTATGGAGTTTCTCTTCAGGGAAATATAAATCTGAAACTGGATCCAGGTGATGTGAATATACTAAAAACCACTCAGTTATATACAATTGGTTTCCACATCTATAAACTCAGCCAACCACTCTGATCAAAAACACAAGAAGAGAAAAAATTGGATTGGTACCAAATATGTGAAACTGATTTCTTGAGTCCTAACTGACTAGGTCTAACTATTGACAAAGTGTTTATATTATGTTCTGTGTTATAAGTTAGCTTGAGATAGTTTAAAGCACACCGGGAAATATGCAGATATTATGTACCAATACTGAACTCCTTTCTATAAGAAGCTTGAGCATCCATTGGTTTTGTTAGGCTCAGAGGGTCTGAACTCTTAAGATGGCGAATTTATCTTGTGTGAATTCTCTTATTCAACATTTATGACATAAATAGCTTGTTTCTTGTGGGATGGAGTAGATGTTCTCAGGTGACTTTTTAGCAATGGCTCAGGGAATGCACAGCCAGCTTTCCAGGAGCACAGGGTCTTGGGGCTTGGTAGGCTGGATCACAACAAGCCACATGTTTGAGCCTGGACCTTAGGGTGACCAGGGAGTGGGCTACAGGAAGCTAGCTGTCCCCAGGCTCAGGATGGCTCTGGCTGGTGGCTCCTGGGTAGGAAGAGCCTGTGAGTCCAGGGAGCTGGCATTCATAGAACCTCTCTCTATGGCCCAGCCGTCACTGCCCTCTTCCTTCTCCACCTCAGATCCTAGTAAAGACCATGATTCGGAAACGCTCTTTCGGAAACCCGTTTGAGGGCAGTCGGCGGGAGGAACGGTCCTTGTCAGCGCCTGGAAACCTGCTCACGTGAGTGACCTCCACCTTCCTTCCAGTCCTGGGGAGGGATATGAGAAGCTAGGCCTGGGCATCCCAGGAGAGACACTGAGGACATCAGTTGGCCCTGGCTCAGCCAGCAACCATCTGTTAGCAGTGTACCCACCCTGAAGTTCCATGTTTCTCTGAGGACTTATTCTTTCACTGGAGGATTCTGGGTTATAGCAATCTGTCGACCCAGGAACATGAGTGTTTTAGGAGTTATTGTGATGGATGAGTCATGTGGTCTTGCCTTGGGGCTCCCTAAGCCACCATGTGTCTGTTCACCTGCTCAAAGAGACCACCCTGGTTCAGGCCTGTATGGCAGATGCAGGGGTCTACCATCTCTTGGGTGCATAGGGGCATCCCCAGGGTCCCTTCTCATTTCCCTTTTCCTTTCCTCTGGCAATTCCAGCAAAAAACCAACCAGGGAGTGGGAGCCCTTGTCTGAGCCCAAGGTAATGCCTGTCTGCCTGCCTGTGGCCTCCGCTGGGACCTGGGGGCGGGCATCTGCAGAGCACGTGGGCATCTCCACCAGGCAGATGCGCTTTCAGCCTGAGCTGCTGTGCCTGGCTCACTAAAGGCCTCTGGGTTTACAATGAGGGGGCATCCAGGAGCTTGGGTCCCATGGCGTGTCATGCATGTGGGCTAGGCTGCGGTGCATGGCGCTCCACCCGGAATGCCTGTAAACTCACCCAGGTCTTCAGGCCCAACTGGAAAGCTGTATACCATGCACGTCAATGTCATTGAAGGTCTGTTGTGGCCCTCGGGCTGTGTTCTAAGTATGCACACAGCACAGATGGGGCCTGCTGCACTCTGTGGCTCTTCGCTAGGGCTCTCTCTGCAACTCTGGTGGGCTAAAACCTAGAACTAAGTCCTATTCTGTCTGTTGACCTTAGCGGGATTGGGGCTTTCCCCTTCCTGCCTGCAGACAGAGGCCAGTGTTATCTACAACTTCCAGGGCAGATGAACACTTATTGAGTGGATCTATATGGAAACCCTGCTCCCTCAAGGGGCTGCCTAACTCTGTTGGGAGCTCATGTCACCCACTTCTCTTGTTAAAATTAGCTTTATTGGGCCAGGGAGATCGTTCCCTTGTTCAGTTCCCCAGAACTCATGTAAAATACCGGTGAGGTAGCATGAGCTTTCTGGGGAGGTGGAGACAGGTGGATCTCTAGGACTCACTGTTTAGTCAGCCTGGCTTCAACGGAGTGGATGGTACAAAATGTCTAGAGTTAACCTGGCTTCTATACATATGTGAACATGTACATACACACACAGGCTTTATCAGAGGCTACGACTGTAGCTCGTTGGTAGAGTGCTTGCCTAGCATGCACAAAGCGGGTTTCATCATCCCCAGCATGGCAAGCAAATGAGAAGCTCAGTTTTACTGATAATTAACACCCCGTAGTTCATCGTTGCAAAGTGTGCAGTGTAGTCATTTATGCACCCACCAGGACAATTCCAGCCCAAGAAGGAACCTTCCTCCTCTGGGCTGTCTCCGCTCCAATCTCTCAGTTTCCAGCATCCACTGATATACATTCAGTTTTCTACAGATTTGTCCATTCAGGAGAGATTTTGTAAATGGGATACTCTAGTGTGTAGCCTTTCATATCTTGCTTCTTTCTCTCAGCAAAATGTCTTCAAGGCTTATCCACAGTGCAACATGTATCCGTGTGTCATTTCTTTTCACAACTGAGTAGCATTTAGATGGATAGTAATAGCTGGATCCATTGGTGGAAGGAAGGTGTTTCTCTCTTGGCCGTCACAAATAAATAAGCCTGCCGTGAACATTCATATGCAAGTGGGAACTATTTTCTATTTATTGGTTTGTATGAGGGTGTTCATTGGCCGCCTGTATCCTAGGACTTGGGCTCATATGATGTAAGAGGACACCTGTTGTTTGGGCATGGTGTTTTTGAGAGGAGAGCCAGGGAGGTGTGTCCAAATTAGCAGTTAGTCAGGTGGCCGATTTGACCTCCCATTGTTCCCAGATGACCTGTAGCTTCACCTTTGTGTTATGAGAAATGGAAGCCTTTTGTGGGGCTTTCTGTTTTCTCTGTGGTAAGGCCTGCCAAAACCAAGGCTGCCTCCTGACTCTGAGCAAAGTCTGTTTTTTGTTTCTTTTTAATAAGATCAAAATGGCAAGATACCAGCAGACTAAGATTGTCTTAGTGGGTACTGCTTCTTCAGTCTCTGGTCAGTGGACACAGCATCATCGCCCTCAGGCTACCTGCCAGAACTGGCAGTTTGCAGAGCTTATTCCTGGGAGATTCTGGGGTGAGACCCCAGCCTTCACCAGTCGGCAGCTTTGAGGACAGGCCTCCTTCCCAAGAACCTCACTTCTGGAATATAAAAATAAAAGAGCAGATAATGTAATTCCCAAACATAGGTGTTTCTTCCTTAGGACACAACAGTTTACCTCTCCTGTATAGGGACAGAGGCCCCTGCTTGGATAGAGCACAGGGATGGTTGCTGAGAGTTGGACTGTAGCTTGAGTGGCAAGGCCAGTGGCTTTTCCTATAAGGGGGACTCTGTTTGAAAGAAGCCTGGGACTGAGTCCTCTTCTTCCTGGAACTTCCCTTCCCTCTGCTGGACCTCCATCCATGGCTGGCACACCAGAGAGGTCTAGTGGGCCATGAGGGGCTCTTCTGAAAAGGGAGTGGTCTCTCCTTTCCTCCTGGGTGGTGAGGATGGGCTGGGTGTTGTGGGCTTTACCTGAAGAAGGCTCCATGTGCCAGACCAATTCATACAGGTCCTGCCAGTGCCCCGGGAGCTCCCTGTGGAATAACTGAGGAAAAGTGTCGCAGCGTCTGCCCTAAAGATCAGAATGCAGTGGACCTCAGAGCACACCCCACTATAGGACCCTGAGATGATTTGGGGTGTTTCATGAGTAGTTTGGTACCTTTGAGGTAAATCTTGCTTCTCCATTTGCAGGGGAGGCAAAGCCAGCTTTGAAATATTTAAGTGAGCAAGTCGAAATGGGAACATATCTAAAAGAGCAAATGTGACAGACAGGGGCAGAGGCCAGGGCTCCGCCATCATCTCTCCAGGCCTTAATGCTGATTTTCTGTTCGGTGAGCAGGAAGCAAGGCAGCGAAGACAGCCCCCGGGGCTCCGAGCCAGCCCCTGTGGGGGAGGAGGAAGTACTCTTATGAAAGGTGGGGGAGTTCCAGCCCCTGGCTCCCCACCACGCATCCCTCCACTGCAGCCCGAGGAGGCCATGGAGCCGGAGTAACTGCCTGGATCACCCGACCTCGCATGCCTGGCTGTGTGGCCCTGCACGGGGCTGCTGCACCCTGTGTTTCCATAGCAGCATGTCCTACGGAAACCAAGCACGTGTAGAGCCTTGACTGTCATCTCTGGTTATCTGGGTTTTTTGTTTAGTTATTTTGGGTTTATTTTTTTTGTGTGTGTATGTATGTGTGTATGTGTGTGTGTGTGTATGTTCTTTTTCTTTTTTTCTCTTCATTGTCCTTAGAGAAAAAAAAAAGGACATGACTCCATGACGTCGACTTTGGCCGCTGGCTGGCCGGACTGGCGGGTGTGAGGAGTTGCAAACCCAGACCAACATACATTTTGGGACAATTGCTTTTTGAAAAATTTTTATGCCAAAAACCAAACCAAAACAAAAAACCTTCATTGTAAATTCAGAACCATGTCAGATGTACCAAGTGAATGTGTGCGGGATTTGAGCTACATAGATAATCAAGTGGAGAGATTCCGCTGGCTGCACCCACACTTGGGAGGGAATAGAAGGTTCCGTGTGAACTGTAGACACTGGTCATCTTCTAGGACCATGGAAGCACAGGGCTAACCCTCAGTAGCTGCAGGGAACTTCGATGTCATTTATTTGTAATGAGGACTTTATAATTTTTTTATGGGTAAAATTATAGTCAGGAAACTAAAAAGGGCTTGAGCTGGAATGCTTGAGGGGCATTTTGCAACTCTGAAAAAACATTCAGTAACAGTGGTGGCAAAGACTTGTCTGGAGAACTGAACACATTTCTTCATGTTAGCTGCTCAAAATGGGTTTCTGGGGTCATCAGCTAAGCTAATTCTCTTTGTAAATTGGCAAAAAACTTCGGGGTGAAAGCCTACACTTTCATGTACATTACATAGCTTAAGACTCCACAGACATTTCCAAGTCTCTAACTAGCCTGGACTCTGGAGAAATTCACAAGTTACATATTGGAGCTTCAGGGGTCTGTCACAACCTTTACCATGTGATTGTTGATGGGAACTGAGTGCCAATGAAACCTGTGCCTGTATATTAGCAGCTTTGCTTGTTACCTGTGCATTCTAGAGACTGGAAGGTTTCTTTCCTCTTAAACACTGCCTAGTTGGCATGGTGAAACATTACTTTCCCTTGGGCAGTACTGTCATTTGACTTAGGCACAAATGGCTATCCTTCGGATCAAAGCTTTGGGGTGAACCGCACAGTAACACCAGGGTGCCATTGTAGAGAAAAGCATCAAAACCCAGAGTTCCTCAGGGCAAAGGACCTTCATTGTTTCTTTAGCTCTTTCTCTCTTCCTTCCTTCCTTCCTTCCTCTCTTCCTTCCTTCCTTCCTTCCTTCCTTCCTTCCTTCCTTCCTTCCTTCCTTTCTTTCAGCCAGGGGTCTAGAGAGCAAACATGGACCTTTTTGGCTTCCAGCCAATTTTGGAAGTATGGTAGAGGTTTGCGAATGAGGACCCAGGGCCACAGAGGAAAACTTGAAGTTTCAGGGGCTTCCAGACACTGCTTTTCAGGGCTTTGGAATGATCGGGTAATGACTGTCTTGTCAGTATGGGGGCTCAGAAGACTGCTTTCTGGTAGTCTCTGATCATCATCCATGCAGGGTCCTCCTGCAGAGATGAGAGTGAGGCCTGTTCCCTGCTGCCTGGCCGTCTGCAGAGTCCAGGCGTTCCTGGCTTCCGTAGGTTTTCTTAAGCTCTTGCCCATAGTTTAGCTAGATGTCGCATAAGCAGAATTAGGGCAAAGACTCCAGTGTGTGTGTGTGTGTATGGGGGGGTGGTCATCTCACCTCTTACACTGTCTCTGTGAACAAGGACTTCCTGTCACTTTCCCTCTTAAATTTAAGCAGGAATAACCCAGTAGCTGTAACCCTTCTGGCCACAGATGGGGTTTGGCTAGTTTGCAATAAGCACCTGTGGTCCTGATGCTTAGTCCCAGTCTGTCTGCCTGGACTCTGGCTTGGGTGAATGGCCCGCCTGAGGAGGCCAGGCATTGAACAGGAGCTGTGCAAAAACTCTTGTGTTTACACAACCCTACCGGGCAATGTCCTTTCTCCCCACCACAGAACTTTCCATCCAAGATGTTGGAAGTGTGTTTCGAGCAATCAGGCAGCATCTGGGGTTGAGAGGTCCACATGGGTAACTTTTTTCTTAACAATGAAACACCAAAGAAAGCTGTGGAAAGGAGCAACCCCCTCTCTCCCATTCTGCCCAGCTGCTGTGGAAAGTGTAAGAGGTCCGGCCTTGACTAGAGCATTACAGCACAAACATGGTTTTCAAAAGCATCATCAGGAAAGCTATCTTGGCATCTCCTCTGTGGAAGCAGACGGGATGTCCACAGATCCTTCCTTGCTGGGTCATCCATGATAGGCATCCTTGACCTGCAGCTACGGCCTTGAAGGAAGCACAAGCCCCACCCCTCTTTTCTCTGTCTTTTCTGCCTCCCCCATATATTCCACAGGCTACCAGTGCCTCCCCCCCTCAAACACCTTGCAGAGACCCTTGTTGTCACTTGGGGCTACAGAGGTCACTTCCCTACTAGTCTGGCCTTTCCATGGGACAGACTCTTGTCCCTGAACCTTCCTAGAATTAGAAGAACATCTGTACAAGTTGACACCAGGTGAGTCCTGTGGCCCTCGCCCATCTTCCTGAGGGCATGCTTTACATTGCCATTGCAGAACCAGAACCTCCAATTGCTCCCAAGGTGCTAGGGAAGATTGCTGGTTTCCCTCTTCTCCAGCTTCATGGGCCGGGTTTCATGGGACTTTGGACTTTTCTATTTGGTGACCAATGCCCTCTGCTTCTGTTGAACTGCCCCTGATCCTCTCTACTATGCATTTCCTTTATATCAGGTGTACAGAGTTAAATACTGTGTATTTATCACTTATTACAAGTACATGAACTGAAGAGAAAATATAAGCTTTTGGTCATTTTCCCACAGGTGATTAAGCTTCTCTGTAAACTTGAAATAAACAGACAGCAAAATGGTGCAAAGCCTGGACCTCCTTGGGGGTCTTTCTTTTGTGGTGTTCCTGATTACGTCTGGGAGTCTCTCCCTTAGGCTGACAGCAAATCAGATGCCCAAGCCACAGTTAATGCAGCTGGCAGAACCCCTGATGTAGCATGTCCTAGGACATCACTATTCAGCATGATTCTGAGGCCAGCCTTATGCATAGTTCTTGGAAGCAGGTAAGAATGCATATTCTTGGGTTCCCTGAAAACTGCCCCCAGGTGAGCCACCTGCAGGTTGAAGTGTGAAGGTTAGGTTAGGATTCTGGGAGTTTGGACAGGTGAGTAGTTGTGAGTGGTTTTCATCACATGAAATGTGTCCTGTGGCTGGACATTGTTTTCCTGACTTTGAACTTCACTTTGAAAAAAAGTCGAATCTCATACTACAGAAATATGGGATGTTGTCAGGTGTGGTGCACATGCCTGTAATCCCCATACTCTGAGGCTGAAGCAGGAGGGTTCCAGGTTCAAGGCCTGTCTGGGCTGTGTAGTGAGGTCTATCTAAACATAAGGCACAGACGCTCTTAGTCAAGAGATTTCTGTTCAAAAAAACATCACTGAGAATCTGTGGCTGTAGAACAGCCATTTCTCAGGGTTCATCACTGTGCAGGTTTCAGGGATTCTCCGAAGTCCACTCATGACATGTGAAGTTGAAGGATCCTATTCCCAGCTCCCACGGAAGGGGTAGCAAGTGCCAAGCTGTGCCAATGAGTTCTACAGATGAATGCAAGATGACCCCAGTGAATGAAGTCAAGTGTCCCGAACATCCACCTGAACACTAACCTGAAAAGGTGTCATCGTTCTCCAGCCTTTAGGATCAGGAACAAAGCATTTCTTGGTCTGAATGTGTTGTGGGAGCAGAGTGCCCCAAAACGCCGAATTTGCAAATATAGAAATTCTCTAGATTTCTGGAGGCAGGGAAGTTCATGATCATCATCCCAGTAGATTCTGGGTCTGGTAAAGGCTGCTGTCTGCTCCAGGATAATGTCCAGAACATGGGAGCATCACAAAGATGTGGATTCTTCTGTCAGGCCCTTTTTATAATGGATTTGATCCCATTCGTGAAGGAAGAGTACTCCAGGAGGCTGTGGCTCCTCATTCTGTTACTTCAGAGATTCACTCTGTAAAATGTGAATGGGGGCCATACTCCAACCATATCAGCATTCTTAAGCCTTCCAGTTCCATATGATCTGTATTTAAGTAGCATCTGAGAAATTGTTCTTGTGTGTGTGCGAGAGAGACACACACACACACACGTTATGTGGTTGCCTATAAAGGAGAGAGGCTGATGTCAGATTCCCTAGAGCTGGAGTTAGAATCATTGATGACCTTCCTGATGTGAGTGCTGGAAACTGAACCCAGGTCCTCTGTAAGAGCAGCAAAGGCTTTTAACCTCCCAGCCATCTCCAGCCCTGATGTGAGCACTTAAAAAAAAAAAAAAAAAAAAAAAAAAAAAAAAAAAAAAAAAAAAAAAAAAAAAAAAAAAAAAAAAGCCACACAAACCAGTTTTGTTAAAAACCATTTCATAATTTTTTTCCTCTCTCCACCCACCCAAAGCAAAAACCCAGGTTGGCCATTAATCCAGAAGAAATAAAACATTCCTAACTGATCATACCCCTGAGCACTTGGAAATGAATTTACTAATGGCAAAGGGTAGAGAAGCTGCTTTTCACAATACAGAATTAAGCCAATGTGATGACGATGGGAAAGCAGAGGGGCTGGAATTAGCCCCAGTTCATACCTGTAACAAGACAGATGTGTTACCCATAGAACAGTGGTCATTTTATGATAGTAGCCATTTTATATGAAATAATCCGTGCATTCCATGGGAACACAACCTATTGAGGATCACAGTTCTTAGGCTGTAGGTTACAATGTGTGTGTGTGTGTGTGTGTGTGTGTGAGAGAGAGAGAGAGAGAGAGAGAGAGAGAGAGAGAGAGAGAGAGAGAGACTTTTTAAGTTCCTGGGGCTGGGGCTGTAGCTTAGTGGTAGTGCATGTGCCTGGCATGCAGCAGACCCAGTCTAGTTCCTCCCACCACAAAAACACAAAATTTGCCAGAAGCAAGCTGTGCCCTCTCCTGAATACGGCAGTTGGCCCACAGAATTTATTGTGAAGATTGCCACAGTCAGATATGACCGGCCTCTCCAAACAAAAGAGATGGTGGAGGGGTGCAGTGCAGGGTGTGGGCCAGGGCAGGGCAGAGGGCATATGTGGGCACACCAAGAAGGCTGAGACTGTTAGGAAGAACAAGTTCTTCATAGTGGCTTTGTGGACAAGGGATGATTGAGAACTCTGGCCGCTCCTGGAGGTGACCTTTGCTGCAAGGTTGTGGTTAGATAGAATCTTACTACCCGGCAGATACTGTATGAGGACCCCCTACCCCAGCCTGACTGACCCCTTCTTATTTGATGGCTCCATTTGGATGGTGACAACTGTCATAAAAAGCTCCAGCTTACACACTAGGACACCACACAGACAAGGATTTTAGAAAGTCATTTCTTTTAATGGTTGATCCTCAGTCATTTCAACATAGCCCTTCTGAAAGGGAAATCTACCCCTGCCTTTGTCACAAGGCAAGATGAACGGTGCCCCGGACCTGCTGACAGACAGCTCCTGGAGAACACCCTTCCTTATAAAGTGCTTGGACAGGACTCAGCCTGTTCTGAGGGTCTGAAGACTGGGACTTCCAAGGAAGCCAGTCCTAGAGAGCCTGGAGAAGGAGAAGATGGCAGTCCCACAAGCCACAGCGGTGTCTCTCCAGGAATCCACTGTGTGTAGTGAGGGTGTGACCCACTCCACAAAAGACAAGGTTAAAAGGCTGCAGAGAGTGGAGAAATGTCTTGGGTTTGAGGCCAGCCTGAGCTACATAGAGGAAAACTCTGGAAATGTAAAAGGTTAAAAAAATGCCAAAACAAAGGGAGATGGGTGCTGTGGTGTACCTCTGTTGGTGTACCCAACTGAGCTGCAGAGCAAGACCCAGGCCCAATAATGACGAAGCAAAAGACCCCCTAGGCAACCCTGAGAGTTTGTGGAGTGGTGAGACAGTTAAACTCTAGAAGTTTCTCTAGAGTGATGTAGCAGCCATTTCTCCCTTCTCACGGCTTCGATGAGGGCTGTGTGGGGTTGAAGTACAGGGTCAGGCATCACTGGTCCATCTCACCCGAGAGACCCTGCAAAGGGGGTAAACACGTAACCATCCAGCCTGTGTTACTACCACAAGTTACCCAACCACCTGGGGCAGGAGGAATTTGGTGCTTTTCCTGAGCGTTTTTAGTTTCAAAACAACGGAGAAACCTCTGAAGAGTCTCACCATATGGTACAAAACCCTCATTTCACAAGATGAATGTAAGTACCATGTGGATGTAGATAATGTCCTACTATCCGATATCACAATCAGGGTGTGACTAATTAAAATAACGCTGGGCGGTGGTAACACATGCCTTTAACTTGGGAGGCAGAGGCAGGTAGATCTTTGTGAGCTCGAGGCCAGCCTGGTCTACAGAGTGAGTTCCAGGACATCCAGGGCTACACAGAGAAACACTGTCTCCAAAAACAAAAGCAATTGAGTTTTGAAGAGGGAGTCCATCTGAAGAAAGGTTGGAAATAAGTGCTGCCCCGGGTGGTCAGTTGGAAGGTGCCAACCCCTACAGAAGTGCCTTGCTCAGTGTTCTCCTTGGGGACAAGAGACAGGACGAGGGGTCGAACTTCTTGCCTGCTAGGAGCACAGTTACCTACCTGCTCATAGTCTTCCACATACTTATACTTCTTGTCCCGATAGTAGTATCTTTTCTTCATGCAGTAGAGGACTATGACGTCACATAGCACGGTCGCCTAGTTTAGCACAGAATGAACCAGGATGCTCTTAGCTGTTGCTTTGTGGAGATCCCTTTGAACCCTTATCTACTGAGGAGGAAAAGCATCTCCATTTCTCTGAATCAGACTAGACTCTGGCTAAGGGGCTTGAACTCAGAGGTGGGATGTCTAAGGCTTCTCTCTCCTCAGTCTAGAGACAGGTTTGAGGTTTAGGGAAGGACAGTGGTCACTAAGCTGCTTGCCAATGAGAAAGGTCCAGTTCCCAAAAAGAACAACTTGCCACTCACCACCCCTAGCAGCGCCAAGCCAGAGCCAACATTAATCATGGTAGGGATGATGTCAAACTTCCCAGCCTGCATAAAATAGGAAGAGAACCAGTGTTTTGATGGGGGTGGTGACAGAAAACAGGACGGTGGGAGGCTTACTTTCCCAGTGATTCAAAAGAGCACCAACCTTCCCAAAGACAATGATGTCAAAGCGGATGCCATATGCCTTGATGAGTGTGCGCTGCTCATTGCCAATGGGGTCTCGGTAGTACTTGGCAAACCTGAAGAAGAGAGTGGGTTAGGAAATTAGTGAGGCTCTTGGATCCTGGGAGGAAGCTGTTAGGGTGGGACCTGAGTCCCTGGGCACAGCTGGTCTTGGCTAATGAGTTGCCCTGTGGGCTTAGCAGACGCTAAGCATCTCGGGTCAGCCTCCCAGCTAATGTGAGGCAGGTGGCAGGAGGGGCCAGGATCCCTCCTGGAGGAACAGAGTGACTCCTCTGTCATCACCATCCCCCACAGGCTGGCAGAAGCCTCTCACTCTGAAAGGCCTTCCTGATATAGCCAAGACACCTGCCTTTCTCAGGGGACCTTGGCTACCAACAGAGACCTGGCCAGCTAGTGCAGATCTGCAAGACTGCATTGAGGGGTGAGGAGCCAAGCCAGCCTTACCTCAACCCAGGATCTTGGCTACAGATGGGTTATGCCACACTGTATGCTTTGTTGTTGTTTATACGGCTGGGTTGAGATATACAATTGAGCTGAAATACAACTATACCACTCACCAGTCAAACTACAGAATTCAAGCAAGGGGAGTCTATTCCCAGGGCTCCAGAAACTTCAAAGGCCAATCAGTTGTTCTTAAATATACAACCAGTCAATTTTAGTATTTCAATACTTCCAAAAGAGACCTTGCCTTAGCATCCTACCGGGATCTTAAGCCTATGATTTATCTGGTCCACAGCTTCTATGCTGTGGTCCAGGCCAAGGCTCTCAGGTAAAAACCAGGAGCTGGGTGTCCTGTAGGATTCATCAATTT
Source organism: Sigmodon hispidus (assembly GCA_004025045.1). Classification (NCBI taxonomy): domain Eukaryota; kingdom Metazoa; phylum Chordata; class Mammalia; order Rodentia; family Cricetidae; genus Sigmodon; species Sigmodon hispidus. The sequence continues at coordinate 123,286 of PVIH01001292.1, read as the reverse complement.
CTCAGCTATAGGATTCCAACTGAAGTTTGAGGAATCCACAACAGTCTCTACAAGAATCGTGCAGTAATAGAAATCTGATGTCCAGGGGAGTGTTCAAATAGCTTACCCCTAGTCTAAGTAGGCCTTCTTACAACCACAAACAAATTTGATACCACAAATCACCACTAGAGGGAGTCAAGGGCAACTTTTTAAAGATCCACCTAGCAAATGCCTGTTAGACGCACACAGGATCTTGCTGTTTTAAGAAAATGGCAAGGTGATCCCAGGCCTCGCATCAGATTCTCAGGTGTCCCAGATTTAATAGTGCCCCTTCCCAGGCTCATGTCCATGTAGGGCCTGCAGATGCGACCTTATTTGGAAACAAGGCTTTGCAGATGTAACTAGTTAAAATGAGGTCATACTAGTTTAAGGTCCACCCTAGCCTAATGTTCGAGAAGAGGAGAGGCTGGGCCAGGTGTGGTGGTGGTGCATGCCTTTAACCCAGCACTCAAGAGGCGAAGGCAGACCTACTTCTCAAGTTCTAGACCAGCTTGGTCCATGCAGCAAGTTCCCAGCCTGTCCAGAAAAAGGGAAGGTGGGTGTGATGGTGCACACCTCTAATCCCAGCACTTGGGGTCATGGGGTGGGGGGAATCAGGAGTTTAAGATCATCGTCAGTTACACAGAGAAAATATATACAGAGGGAAGAAAACCACATGACCCAGGGGTAGTGACACAAGCTAAAGATTCCTGGTAGCCACCAAAGGCTTGAAGGGGGAAAGAAGATGGCCATGGAGCTTGCGGAAGCACAGCTCTGAAGACACCTTGATCTTAGACTTCTGCTTTCAGAACTACAAAGGAAAAATGTTCTGTATTTTCAAACCGTTCAGTTTTGTTACTAGAGCCCAGGGAAGCCGATAAACTGGCATTTTCAGCGGGCAAATTTCAATGCAGCCTTTTTACTTTATTGAGACAGGCTCTTGTGACGCAGCTCAGGCTTGCCCCACATTTGTGCATCCCCTGTTTTCATCCCCCAGGTTCTGGGATTATAGATGCACGCCACTGTGCCTGGCCTGACCACAAGCCTCTCAAGTCTTTACACCTGCAATAACCTCTGCATACTGGGGCAGAATCAATTAATAAAAAGCTAATTGGCCACTGGCCTTGAACGGAGTCCACAAGCTCATCTGTTCCTCATAATAGTGAGCAGGGATGTGGCTAAAGATAGCCCTCAGAGACTCAGGCTGCTGGCTTCTATACCCTACAAACCTCAACACACTAAAATTTCTTATTTTATGTGTATGAGTGTTTTTTCCTACATATAAGTGCACCATGTACATGCAGTACCCAAGGAAGCCAGAAGAGGGTGTTGGATGCCTTGGATAGGGAGTTAAGGACAGTTGTAAGATGTCATGGAGGTGCTGGAAACCAAACCCTGGTCCTCTGCAAGATGAACAAATGCTCTTAAGTGCTGAGCATTTACAGCATGAAAGAGCAAAGAGGGCTCTTGTGGGGCTGGACATCACATGAGCAAGGCCTTCTGGAAGTATCCTGCCAGGTTCCTGGCCTTCCTGCTTTGAACTGGAAATACACAGTCTGTCGGAAGGGGGAGGGATATGAATAACCCCATAGATATCTACTATTACCCCTCAACGTGTGAGTGATGAGGCCCAGGCTCACACACCTGAAATTGTAGCCAGGAGACACATTATGTTCCAGGTCCCGGGTGTCGAGGCGCCGGAAAGAGTATCGGGGTAGGCAGAGGGAGGCGGCTCTGTCAAGGTTGCAGTCCCACCTGACCTGGATGCCCATGATGCCTCCCTGTGTGGGGGAAGCAAGAGAGACAGCCAGGTTTTCAGAACTCAGGTCCATGCTAGGCCAAGGAGGTGAGAGAAAAGCCATGTAAGCACCTACCTACCTCAACTGCCATATCCTGGAAGCTATGTCCTGCATCCTCCACAATTTTGCCAAGACGGAATATAGGGCAGAAGGGATCCGTATGAGCATCATAAATGCATGATTTGAGGTAGGCAGTGGTGATGTTGGGGAGGATATTCCTCCTGAAGTCAAGGAGGAAGCAGAAAGTCTGAGCAAAGAAGACCTCAGGGAGAGCAGGAAGTTTTGTAAGAGGCCTGGGAACATGCACGCCTGGCCCCTACTTACTTGCTGAAATTAAACTTGGGGTACCAGATGTTGTTCTTTACCAAGAGGGTGAAGTTTTCTGCAGCCTTTAAAAAAGCTGGCCTGAAAAAGAATTGTAACAGTTACTTAGTACAGGCACATGGTGGTGTGACCTTTCTAACGGTCTGTAGTGTCTCTCTCAAGGAGAAAGGGGAGCATCTGGAATTTTCTACTTTCTTCTCTGTAACACTAGGTCACTAGGCCTTCTGATTCGTCCTCTGAAACGACAAGACTTCCTGCCCCAAGCATCAGGCAGTGAAGAACCTGATTCCTTAGCCGTCTGCTTGCCTTGCTGGGTGTTTGTAGAGAATGGAATCTCCATAGATTAGTAGTTTATATGTCAAGGCACAGGGGTGTTGATGTTCACCTGCAGGCACATCCTGGCTTTGCTGAAAAGGAACCATACCACCAGCCGGCTCTGACTGAGGATACATGGTGAGTGTGTCTCCAAGGGGACATTTTTGGGGTGGACTTTTCTCAGTGAGAATACAGAGATGCAGGGCTGACCCTTCTGTGGAGGAGACCTCCTCTGAGGCAGACAAGAACTCTGAAGTTATAGATGGAGGCGGCCATCTCAGCCTTGCCTTAGCAGCAAAGCCACTGGGGTCACATGATGGGGAAGCTGAGCCCATCACCCCTGCTGCTCAGTAAAGGCCAGGAGCTCTTTCATAGTCCTTATCAAGTCCATTTTGTCAGGTAAATGGCTTTTTGTGGTAGCTCACGCCTGTTATCCCAACACTGAGACAGGAGGGTCACTGATTCAAAAAAATTCTGAATTAGGCTTTGTTCTTTCTTAAGGTGGAATAATATTTAATAATACCATAATTTGTATGCAGTCATAGAAAGTGTGTTGCTTTTATTTATTTTTATTTATTCCCCAAATAGTTATTTAACTATTAAAATTTGCTGTTGAGCCAGGTAGTAGCAGTGCACACCTTTAATCCCAGCACCGAGGAGGCAGAAGCAGGCAGATCTCTGAGGTTGAGGCTAACCTGATCTACACAACAAGTTCCAGGATAGCCAGGGCTAATACAGAGAAGCCCTATCTTAAAAAACCAAAGCAAATCTGTGGTGGCCATAGTGCATCCATGGGCATTAGCTGTGACCGACTGTGCTTTCTTCATCTGTAGCTGAGCCTAACCTGGCTTGAGGAGCTTTAGATTTTATCTTTTATGTTTCATGTATTTTAGAGAAAAGAAATGTTTTATTACTGTATTTCTTTTTAGCTATCTTGAATGTTTTGCTTTTTATAAAAAGTTTGATACTGATTTTCAAAAAAACAATAAAGAAAGAAAATATTTCAAAAGTTAAAAAAAAAAAAGCAAACAAAATCCCTGTAGATCATATTATTGTCTGCCCAGGGTGTGTGCTCTGGGGCTTGTTCTTTGTAAGAATATCAGTCAGTAAGTGATAACCAGAACACCCCAAGTCAGGGTTCCTCCTTGATTTAAAAGTGGATAAAAGTGGAAGCGCCTATTTTCAATGTCCGTGTGCCTGCAGATGCTACTCCTATGCACACCTGGAGGCTGGAGCTCAGCCTTCAGTGTCTTCCTCATGAAAACAATCCACTTCTTCTGAGACAAGGTCTTTTATTGGCCTGGAGTTATCTCTAGAAATCCCTGGGTTCACTCCACAGTCCTGGGATTACAAGCATGTGCCACATACCCAACATTATCATGTGAATTCTCAGACCAGGCATTCTCCTCACCCCCCACCCTGCTCCAACTGCCAACATACCTTTTTCACTGTATGAACCATTGATAGTTTTTAGACCAGTTGGGGCACACCAGCTTATCCCTGAAACACTGCTATCTGATATAAATACATCGTCAGATACAACTGTAGCCAGGCTGTGACTTATTTTGTTTTTACTTCAGATACAGTCTCCATATATAACACAGACTGGCCTAAGCTGGATCCTGAGTGCTAGGATTACAGGCATGCAGCACCATAGCTTTACTTAAGGTTTTTTTTACATTAAAAACTTCATTGCGTGTGCATGCATCGGAGGGCAGACAACCACGGGCAAGCTGTCGAGCTCCTCCTACCATGTGGGTTCGAGGGATGGACACTCCAAGTGTGCTTTTCTGCTGAACCGTTTTACTGGCCTGGCAGCCACATTTAAAAGTCAAAGAAGGGGGCTGGAGAGATGGCTCAGAGGTTAAGAGCACAGACTGTTCTTCCAGAGGTCCTGAGTTCAATTCCCAGCAACCACATGGTGGCTCACAACCATCTATGATGACACCTGGTACCCTCTTCTGTATACTGTATACATAATAAATAAAATTTAAAAAAAAAGTCAAAGAAGGTTAACACTAAAATAAGTGAGCAGCTTGTGTGTATGTGTGTGTATGTATGTATGTATATGTGTATGTATGTGTGTGTACGTATGTGTGTATGTCTAAAGCAACAAAGAAAAGCAAAACATGAAGCCATCCATGAATTTGAGAGGAAGTAGGAATCGTGGTTATGTAGGCAGAGTTGGATGGAGGAAAGGAGGAAAACAGTGTAATCATATTTTGATTTGAAAAAATTTTTTTTAAAGTAAATGAAGAGGGTGAGAGATGGTTCAGCAGTTAAGGGCTCCAACCTTAGGTCAGGTGGATCACAGCTGCCTGCCTGTAACTCCATTCCCCCACTGGCCTCATTGGCGCCACAGGCACGAGATAGACATAAACATGTATTTTTTTAATCTTCAAGAAATTTAATTAATTAATTAATATACATTGGTGTTTTCCCTGCAGGAATGTCTGGGTGAGGATGTTGGGTCTCCTGGAACTGGAGTTAGACAGCTGTGAGACACTATGTGGATGCTGGGAATTGAACCCTGATCCTCTGGAAGAACAGTCAGTGCTCTTAACCATTGAGCCATCTCTCCAGCTCCTTACTTGGGGTTTTTGAGGCAAAGCTTCTCTACATAGCCCTGGCCATCCTGGGACTCACTCTGTAGACCAGGCTGGCCTCGAACTCACAGAGATTCTCCTGACTCTGCCTCCCAAGGGTTGGGATCAAAGGCTGTGCTTGGCTGCTTAGTCTTTTTTGTTAGTTCAAACATGAAATGTGCTGGTTGTTTATGTGTGTTGGGGGTGGGTGTGTATGTGTATGGTGGTGCTTTACCCACCCAAGGCCAGGTATGATAGCTCATGCTGGTATTCCCAGTACTTGGAAACTGAAGCAGGGGGTCAAGAGTTCGGGGCTGGGCTGGTGACACTGGCTTAGTGAGTAAAGGCACTTGCTGTAATCAGTGCCTAAGGGTTTGAGTTCCATTCCTGGGTCCCAAACAGTGGAAGGAGAGAGAGAGCTCACTCACAAGTTTTTTTCCAGTTTTCATGTGTGGCGTGGCACAGTGACACACACACAATTAAAAATTACTTAACAACAACAAAGAGTTCAAAGCCATCTCCGACCACATAATGAGGCTCTTTCAAAAAAAAAAAAAAAAAAAAAAATCAAGACCAAAGACGAAGAACTGTTTCCTGTTGGTTATTTGCAACTGACAGTGCTCCAGCACGTGTAAGTCGTCGGCACCCTTGTCACAGGTGACAACCCCTTGTGGTCTCCTTGCTTTGTGGCTGATAACCACTCTCCCAGGGTGGAATGGCCTCACTCATAGACACCAAGAGTGCACACACACACACACACACACACACACACACACACACACACACTCAAACCCAGCACCCAAGCTCACCTCACCCTCTCTGTCACCTCCCTCCAGGCTGAAAACTAAGGTTAGGGAACCCTGGGTAGGACTCACGTTGGCACACCAGAGTCATTCTCCACTGGGCACCATGCTGCCACCTCACATGTCTTCACAGACTCATTGAACGCAACACATTTTCCAGTCCCAATTCCTGGGAAGAGAGAATAGGTCCAGGCCCAGTGGGGTCTTGTCACCAGGCTTTTACCTTTGTGTAGTACAATATGAGACCTCCCCCCAGGATCCTGGGCAGCCAATCTTTAGTAAATCATGTGATTCAGATGGTGTCTAGAAAGTGGCATTAAAACAAGAAGGCTGCTTTGGGTTGGCCACTTATCTGCTGAAGTGATACCAAATCAGAGAGGGGCAACATCTGAGGCAGGCTGTCTGCCACAACACTGGTGAATGCTAAGAGGGCCCTGGCTCTGCTCTTACTCCAGGTCCCCCTAAGTTCATGTAGCATTGGGGGAGGGGGTTCTTTTCTAATGATGGACAAGAACTAAGGTCAGGGCTCATCCAAGCCAAGAGTGTGCTCTGCCATCGAGCTGTATCCCAGGTGTTGAGGGCAGATTTTTATTTCTGCAGTTTCTCTGTTCTATCACAGATATGCCACAGGAAGCGTTCCCCAGGTCCAGCATCTGCTGAGAGGTCCCAGCTGCTCAGTCACTCACACCTACCATTGCTGTGGGTGCCTGCAGAGCCAATGGTGCAGTTCTTGTCTGAGTTACAAATGGTGGTCTTATCAGGAATCTGGAAAAGGAATGAATGGAAACAAGTTCCATGTGGTCTAGCGCCCCCCCCCCCAGTTTGCCAGGAGCAGATGTGGATGTGAGGCCTGAGGGGCTTTTCCCAAAGAGCCACCTACTTCTGGACAGGTGCTCTGTGTCTGATTCACAGTGATGATCATGTTGGTCATGATGAAGAGCGAGTTTTCCTCCTGTGGAGAGGAGAAAACCCTGTTGAGTCACCCTCAGAAGATGGAGTGGGGCCACAGAGAAAGCCAGATGAAGCTGGAGAGATGGCTCAGTGATTAAGAACACTGACTGCTCTCCCAGAGGACCTGGGTTCAATTCCCAGCAACCACATGGCGGCTCACAACTGTCTGTGACTCCAGTTCCAAGAGGATCCAGCACCCTTTTCTGGACTCCACAGGTACATACATGCAAGAGAAAACACTGTACAATAAAGTCAAATAAAATATATCTAAAAAATAAAACATTAGACGATTTCAAAACCAAGAAAACATTAAAAAAGAGCCAGGTGGTGTACTACCTTTAATCCCAGCACTCAGAAGGCAGAGACAGGTGGGTCTCTGTGAATTTGAGGCTAGCCTGAGCTATAGAGTTCCAGGACAGCCAGGCTACATTTGTTCCCTGTTTTGTGTGTGGGAGGGACAGTTGAGACAGGATCTCATGTGCTGGCCTTGACATGTAAACAGCCAAAGCTGACCTTGAAATCCAGATCTTCCTGCCTCTGCCGTCCAAGGTCTGGGATTACAAGTGTACACTATAAAATCTGTCCAGAAGTTTCCTTAAGGATATGGTTTAAGGGGATGGTGCGACGGCTCAGGGGTGAAGAACACTGCCTGGCCTTGCAGAGTGTCCACATTCAGTTCTCAGCACCCACATCCATGGTGGCTCACAATCATCTGCAACTCCAGGTCCAGGCCAAACACTCAAACACATAAAATTATTTTTTTTTAAGAGCACGACTGTAAAAAAACAAACAAACTGATCTATGGTCCCTTGCTCACTCTCCATGGAGCTAAAACAGCAACTGAAACAGGCCGTTGCACACAAATGTTCCTGACAGCACTTTCCTAACAGGCAAAAGTGGGAACAAGCCAAAGGCCTACAGTGAATGGAAAGCCAGCTGTGGTCTGTCCCTGCATTTGTCCATCAAAAGGAAGGAGACTCTGATAAATGCCACACACCAACCTCAGAAAATGCTTCAGAAGGCAGGATGTAGCTTGGTGGTAGAATATTAGCTTAGCAGTCACAAGGCCCTGGGTTCAATTTCCAATTCTACATATACACAAGAGAATTACAGGCTGGGGAGATGGCTCAGTGGTTAAGAGCACTTACTGCCCTTCCAGAGAACCTGGGTTCAATTCCCAGCACCCACACTGATTCACAACTACCTGCAACACCAGTTCTGGGGGATCTGATGCTCTCTTCTGACTGCTGCTGGTACTGCATGCATGTGGAGCACATACAGGTGGATACAGGTGCACACAGACAAGTACATTTAAAAAAAAAAAAAAAACATGCTAAAGGCTGGATATGATGGCATATTCCTTTAATCCCAGTACACGAGAAACAGAGACAGAAGGATTTCTGTGAGTTGAAGGCCAAGCAGGGCAGTATAGTGAGACATCTCAAAAATAAATACTCTAGAGAAGAGCCTTTTAGCCAGTGACAAACGTCTCTCTCTTTGAAGTAGTTTTATTTTCTCCTAGATAGAAAGGTGCCAACCAGGAGTGTCTAGAAAGCAATTCTCTGCAGATAAGAAAGAGGAATTGCTAACTATGACCTCCTCATACCAGGAATGATGGACAATGACCCCAGGAGTTACTAAGTTAGATGCCCTTGCCCCACCACCAACCTCCATTGGGTGTTTGGAATTTAAAGATCTATAGGAGCTCCCAGTATTTCATACTCCCCCAAAAGCAGAGTCAGCTCCGGGAACCATTTCGGGGATCAGGTCTCTACAGGCATCCCTACCCCAGGTCAGACAGGGTGGTGAGTGCTCTGGTGACAGCTCCAATAAACTATTCTGGAGACAAGTCACAAGAGAGGTGAGGTGGGACTCTCCTGGAACAAGATCACCCTTCCATCAGCTTGACATACAGAAAACCCTGCACTGGGGCCTTGCTTCTCATGTTAGGCAGGTACAGTTGGTTGTAGCCTACTTCCTGTTTCCTGTTTCTTATCTCTTTAGGAAACTTCAACCTAGAAATGCATCACACAGATGTGATGGTTATGTTCTATCCATGGAGACAGCTCAGAAGAGAGCCCCAGGGAACCCCTAACACTCCAATGCAGCTGCTTGACAGAACACAGCTGCTGGCTGGACCCTCCCATTCAGTCCCAGGAGCAGGGCTTATGCCCTCCCTTGGCTGCAGCAGGTGCCCTGGGTGTGACGGTCCCAAGTTGTTAGGATGGGGTTGGAAGCTACCACCACTTTGCTGAGACTAGTATGTACCAAAAAGCCACCCAGTTGTAACCACTTGCTCCAACTGGTTTAAATTTTTTTTCTTTTTTTAAACTTTTATTTATTTATTTGCCTTGAACTGGAACTACAGACAGTTGTGAGCTGCCATGTGGGTGCTGGGATTGAACCCCGGTCCTCTGGAAGAACAGTCAGTGCTCTTAACTGCTGAGCCATCTCTCCAGCACCAATTTTTTTTTCCTTAGACAAGGTTTCACTGAGTAACTCTGAATGCCTTGACACTCACTAACTCACTATGTAGACTACTTATTTATCTGGCCTTGAAATTGACAGAGATCTGTTTGCCCTTGCCTTTCAAGTGCTGGAATTAAAGGCATGCACCCCCATGCCTAGGAGTCCATTTTATGTTTCTATCTCTTTAGCTTTGACTTTGACTTTCTCTCATCAAACCCTTCCTTCTGAGAAGGCCAGATAAATGAATCCTCTAACAGACACTATCTGAATCCTTGCTTCCGCTCTCTTAGCCCTAAGTCAAGTACACACAGCTTAACTAATGTGGCCACCATACATACCACACCAGCATATTGGCCATGTGGAGGAGACGCTCCAGGGCCAGGGCTTGGCCAAGAGGCACATAGCCAAAGTCAATGTTTAACTTGCAGCTTTGGGGCTGGAGATGTGGCTCTATAGCAGAGTGCTAAACTAGCATGTGTGAGCCCCAAGGCTTCATCTCCAGTTCTAGAAAAAGAGACCAAAACACCAACTTGTGTCTGTGAGGATTAACAGACAGTAATATAGGGTAGGATGCCCCATGCAGCAATTTCTTCCTCTTTGTCCCTGATGGAATCTGACCATTTCCTTCCAGCTTGGGTGTGCGGTCTTTAAAAGCTATTGTTTGTTTTTGTTTTTAATATACCTTCTGACAAGCTTTACCTAGTGGGTGTAAGATAGGAAAGCAAACACAGGATGGGAAGGTTCTATTTGCAGCTTACTTCAACCAAGACCAAAAGACCTTGCTTTCTCTCCCAGGAGAGCTTGAGGAGGTCAAGGTGTGGGAAAAAGAGTGTGCTGGGCTGGAGCCAGCCACACTTCAGAGCAGTTAGGAGAGATCTTGAGGGTTCTCTAGTAGATCTGGTGCATTGCTATCTCGGGCTAAAATGACCTGGGCACGGAGTTGGTGAACTCTGGCCACCCATTGTATATGTGCAGAAGCAGGAAAGAGTGTCTCATGCACAGAAGTCATAAGGAGATATACCTGAGCAGGAATCACATAGTCTGCCACATCCCAGATCCGGAATCCAAGTTCAGAAGTGTTGGTCACAGCCACACCTTTGGCCTTGGTTGTCACGGAGCTGACCACAGAGTCAGTTTCCTGGTAGCCTTTTTCCCAGACAAACACCCACCTAAAAAAAAAAAAAATAACAGCAGGTCACAGGAGTCAGTAAATTTGAACTGACATAGGCAGTCTCCAATAGCCACCTGGTGGAAGTGTGCATTTACTAATCATGTGACTTGCAGAAACTGCTGAACTGCTACTACATTTCACAGTGATTATTTTCTGGGAAATAAATGACTTGGGTCAGTTAGCACACAGGAAAGGCTAGGCGATTGCTTCTTTATTACTGCGTAAGCAGGCTCAAGACACTGTGCTCCATGAGAACCATCAATAAGAAGTTATTATAACAACAGTTTCCATTTGTTTCCCATGTAGTAAGCCGTTTAATCCTGGCAAATTCATGAGGCACACAGCATTATTGCCTACAATTTGCAGAGATATGAATAGACACAAAGAATGGGCATGTCACACAACTGACAGAGCATGGATTTGAACTCAAGCCCTAAATCACTAAAATCTCTCTAGACAAGAGAATCCAATCTTTTAGGCAACTGGCTTTTGCTTTTTTTTTTTTTTTTTTTTTTTTTTTTTGTAGTTGTTGTTTAAGACTGTCTGGTCTGGGACAGACTGTAGCTCTGGCTGGGCTCAAATTCGGAGGTGATAATCCTTCCACTTTAGACTTCCAAGTGCTGGGATTATAGGTGTGTGAAACACTACACCCAGCTGGTGTGTGTGTATGTATGAGATGGTGTGTTTGTATTTTGTGTATAAGTGTGGACTCACATGTCAAAGCCAGAGGACAACATTTAGAAGTTGATTTTCCCCATTATAGATTCTGGGGATCAGATTCAAGTTGTTAGGCTTTCTACAAGCACTTTTTGTTTTTCTGTTGTTTGTTTTTGCTTTTTTTCAAGACAGGGTTTCTCTTTGTAGCTTTAGCTGTCCTGGAACCAGGCTGGCTTTGAACTCAGATATCTGCCTGCCTTTGCTCCCAAAGTGCTGGAATGAAGGTGTGTGCCCCACACTCGGCTCGCACACACTTTTGGCGACTCAGTCTAGCTATACATCTCTGGCTGGTATTCAATAAGCCCAGGCTAGCCTTGAACTTAAGAGGATGGCCTGCCACATTGTCCCAAGCATTAGGATCACAGGCATACACTGTGCTCTCTCTGCTCAGGGAATTTGTGTTCTTTTTTTTTTTTTTTTTTAAACTTTATTTATTTATTATTTATTTATTTGCCTTGGTGTTTGCCTGGAACTGGAATTACAGACAGTTGTTAGCTGCCATGTGGGTGCTGGGAATTGAACCCGGGTCCTCTGGAAGAGCAGACGGTGCTCTTAACCACTGAGCCATCTCTCCAGCCCGAAATTTGTGTTCTTATGTGTATGTCTGCATGTGTAGACCAGAGGGCAGCCTCAGGGACCCTTCCTCAGAAGACATCTGTTTTGGTTTGGTTTTGATGCATAGTCTTAGCATGTAGCTCTGGCTGGGCTGGAACTTCCTATGTAGACCAGACTGGCATTGAACTCCAAGAGATCCTCCTGCCTTGGCCTCCTGAGTACTAGGATTAAGAACATGTGTCTCCCTCATGGCTGGCTCCCACCTTTTTTTTTATGAGATAGGATCTCACTGACCTGGGGCTGGATGATCAGGCTGGCCAGTGAGCCCCAGGGACCTCCCTGAGACTGCCTCACCAGTGCTGGGATTACAATCATGTGATTCTGCACCTAATTTTAGGTCTCAAACTCTAGTCCTTATGCATTGAGAACGTCACCATCTCAGCTGTTCCCTTAGCTCTTTTTTTTTTTTAATTATTTATTTATTATGCATACAGTTTTACAGAAGAGGGCACCAGACCTCATCATAGATGGTTGTGAGCCACCATGTGGTTTTGCTGGGAATTGAACTCAGGTCCTCTGGAAGAACAGTCAGTGTAACCTCTGAGCCATCTCTCCAGCCCCTCCCTTAGCTCTTGAGAAGCTTCTTACATACTGTGTTACTTTTCCCCAGCAATTCTGGTCATCACATTGCTCCTCTCCTTCTGAAGTAAGGGTCATTAACTGCTGGGCTAAATAATTCCAGATCTAAAGGCATCTGTATGCTGGATACCCAATGAACTGGAGTTGCTGGGTCTCAGTTTACCTCAGTCACTTTTCCTACCTTTATACCAAGAGCAACAGCAGAACATACAGGATTGCAGCAAGATAAACTAATAAGGCCAGAACAATGCCCGAAGCCCCCAAGAGCTGCTGTTAAACCTCCACAGGACACCAGAACCAGGAAATGCTAGGATCCAACCTCCATAGGAAATACTCCTCCATGACAAGACTTCAGAAATTGGTGTTTTCAGTTACCTTTTCATGGGTTTGTTTGATGTGAACCATTCCCAAATCCTCTGCCCATCCTAAATATCATTTTCTCTACCACCAAGTCCTCTTCTGATGGGCCTCTAGGAACCCATCAACACTAATGCTTCCATGTAATCCACTTTGACACGGAGTTTAGGGCAGACAGGCTGTGAGTTTTATGACCCAGAACACTGAGTTATTAAATCAAGAGAGAGATGATGTCATAATAACTGTGTGATTAGTTATTTCCTCATCCTGTGTATAAGATCACTGGGAATTCTGAGGTCAGTGTCTTTTTGAGGAAGGATTTGCTTTATGCAGAAAGAGATCACACTTTCACCAAGATGAATGAAATCAAGAAGCTAACAAAGAAATTAAAAGCCAGGGTGTAATGAATGGTCCTTATAATTCCCAGCACTCAGGAGGCTAAGGCCTGAAGATCATTTGCAAATTCCCCTGTCAGCCTGGACTGTGTAGGGAGTGCAAGGGTTACCATGGGCTCACAGTAAGGCCCTGTCCCAAACAACAAAACTTTAAAGTTAAAAACAAATCCTGGGGCTGGAGAGATGGCTCAGCAGTTAAGAGCACTGACTGTTCTTCCAGAAGACCTGAGTTTGATTCCAGCATCCACATGGCAGCTAACAACTGTCTGTAGTTCCAAGCTCTGATACCCTTACACAGTTATACATGCAGGCAAAACACCAGTTCACATAAAATAAAAAAAAATATATTAAAAAAGAGCAGGCATTATTACTACATAAGGAGACACCATAACTGTGCTGCCCAATAGAATACAGTATGGGTGGGAAGGGCAGTTCAGTGGTAAGAGTACATGATTAGAAATAAACTGTAAGCCAGATGTGGTGGTATATGCTTTTCATCTTGGCAGGTGGGAGGCAGAACTCTGAGTTCAAGACCAGCCTGGACTACATGTCAAGTTATAGGCCAGATAGAGATCTTATCTCAAAAGAAAAAAAAAAAGGGCACAGGAAAAATTAATGACATATTTTATATGGTCCAATATAGATAAAATATTTTAATATTATCAGTGTCTAACCTATCAGACTGGGAACTGGACATGGTAATGCACACCTGTTATCCCAGCAAGAGGCAGGTTTTGTAGTAAAGTTATCATCCTTGGTCCCAGAGTGAATAGGACAGCTTGGGTTACATGAGACCCTCTTTAACCTAGGCCCCCAGCTTCGTCACCAAATAAAGGCTCCTGAGACAGTTTCAGCTGGTAAAGGTGAGTGCTTCACAAACCTAAGAACCTACCTGTCACCCCCAGAACCCACCATGGAAGGAGGACCTGACTCCCAAAAGATGTCCTCATATGCTATGGCATGTATGTACCACCCTCATTCATACACAAATACACAGACACTAATAAATCAATATTTAAACAAAGGGTACAGCCCAATAGCATGAAGTTTGCCTAGTGTGTATAAGGCCTTTAGTTTGATCTCTGGGACCTCAGGGGAAAAAGGTATTGCTGTAATATTTTACTTTTTTGAGTACAGTATCCAAAATATTTTCAAAACCTAGTGTGTGTTTTTGAGGCATTTTAATTTAGTGTATAGACAGCTCAAGTGTCAGTGGCTGCATATGGCCTCTTAAGATGACAAGAGCTACAGACCCTTCCCAGTTCAGAACCTTAATAGTGAACACATTATCCCAGGAAAGCAACGTAAGAGCTGGATATGGGCCAGATGTTCTTCAGGTACTGGGGCAGAATCCAAGGCCTCATGCATGCTAAACAAACATTTCACCTATATATAAAGACTTTTTCGGAGACAGGGACTCGTGTAGCCCAGACTGGCTTACACTCTACATCCTCCTGTGACAGCCTCCTGAATACTGGGATTGCAGACATATTCATTACTACCACACCAGGCTTCTGACAAGTTTTCTCTAGTACCCGCTGCTTCCGCACTGACATATGTTGGAAAGTAAACCTGCAATCTTGTGAATTCCCTTAGGCAGTCTCAACAGATTCCATACTTCACACCAAAGCAGGAGACCTGTTACTTTATCATTTATTTATTTTTGAAACAGGATCTCACTTCTAGTCCTGGCTGTTCTGAAACTCACTTAGTAAACCAGTCTGGCTTTGAACTCACAGAGATCTGACTGCCTCTCCCTCCCCACTGCTAGGCTGTGCCTTAGGCATCCTTAACTATTGGGCCAGCTCTTCAGCCACCTGTGTATCTATTTTATGGGGGGGGGGTCACAAAATTTCTAAGGTGAGTATGGATAGGTACAGAAAATTTGGCAAGCCCTGCTTTACCGTTCTATGAAATTGAATCAAGGGTCAGCTTATGAACTGGCAATCAGTATTTTTCCAAGGATTCCTAAATGTTTCCAAGGTGTAAATTAGGGATCCTTGCAAAGAATGAGAAAGCAGATCTACCTATCAAACCAGGAGCTGTTGGCACTAGAATACCTCAAAAATGAGCCCAAGAGGCAAGATAACTCCCATCTTCTCTCCTGGGGCGTATTAAGTTCTTACAGGTGCATCCAACTAAATTTAAATATTTAGTAATACCTAGTGATAGCAGGGTATATATCAACAGTAAATGGGAAGCAGAGGTTAGAATCAGAATAAGGCAGGTACCCATATTTCAAACAATCCAACAAGTCAAAAGAAGCTACCCTGGGCCATTTTTGGGAAGTGTGACATACCCAGGGTATTGAGTTATTAGGAGGGTTTTTTTTTTTTTTTAAGAACAGGAAAACACAGACCCAGAAAGTACCGAATGAAAATCACAAGCCTTGTTTTTTCACCAGCAGATTTTGAAATGGAAATGAAGAGAGAAGAGACAAGATTGTGCCGTTTAAAGAGAAGCTCTCTGCCCAGTCTAAGAGCATCACGGAGCAAGCTGGAGAGTAAAGATGTAAGAAAAGTGAGGTGACAGTCTTTCCAAGGCTTAGCTCATAGGACATCCAAGTGTCCCCAGTGTCATGTACAAGCCGGTTCTAAGTGGCTAGAGCCAGGGAGGGCGTGTCGCCGCCCTTTGGACTTGGGGTAGAGGTCGCCAACCGACCCAGCGGTGACCCAGGCCCGGCTGGAGGGTGGCGGTGGGAGCAGGGAGCAAGGGGCGCTGCCGAGTCCCGGCA
Source organism: Sigmodon hispidus (assembly GCA_004025045.1). Lineage (NCBI taxonomy): Eukaryota > Metazoa > Chordata > Mammalia > Rodentia > Cricetidae > Sigmodon > Sigmodon hispidus. Next base: position 107,454 of record PVIH01001292.1, on the reverse strand, counting down.
GTCCGGGTACCCCCAGCCGCGGCCCTCCCCAGGCCCGCTCACCCGATGACGTAAGCCAGGATGAGCAGCTGCACCACGCGGTTCATGAGCCCCACTTTACGGCTGCGGATGAGCACGATGCGCGGCGTGTCGTACTCGAACAGGAAGGCCCTGAGCACGGAGCAGCAGCCGGCCATGGCTGTGCGGCTGGCTAGGCGATGTGAGCACCGCTGGTCCCTTGGTCGCCACCGGGTCCCGGCCGCAGCCCCGCCCAGCAGCTCGGGCAAGCCCGGTGGCGACGCCCGGAAATAGGCGGCGGCGAAGCCCGAAGTGCGCTTCTCCTCCCCGATCCCGTGACACCCCCGAGCAAGGGCCTAGAGTTTGAAAAGTGAGAGTGGCTTTGCCCTCAGGGATGAATTGTGCAGGGAAGGAAGCACTGTCAAGTGACTAGGGTAATGACCCCCCCCAGGCCCAGGAGGAGTGCAAGGCAGATGGGTTCCTCCCTGTTGCAAAGGACAGTTTACCTGGGATGCAGATAATGAGCCACTCCCCAGCGGGAATTTGAGAGTCAAATACCTAGAGGACCAGAGTGCTAAGGACAACAGTTACTCCCCAGGGCCCCAAGTTTGCTCTGGCTGTAATGGAGGAAGCTGTTCCATGCTGCCTTCTGAACCTATAGGGTGGGGTGGGTGTCCAGGGATGTCTAATAGTCAGCCCTATATGCCATCATATACCCCTCCTAGAACTGAATTCGGGCCGTGTCCCTGACCCACAACTGTTGCATCTGAGAAGAGGAAGCAGCCAGTACTGGAAGGTGTTCCTGTAGCTATCCCGCCATTGAGAATGTCTTATCACAAGCTTAGGGAGAACTGGAAACATAGAAACCATGCCACATATATCCATTCCCTTCAGCCATGTTTTCCTAGGTGTTTTATATATAGTGTAACAAGTGCACCCAAGAAGTGCTAATACATATCTTCTTTACGCCAGGTACTGTCCAGTGGACATAGCAAGGAGAGCATCATGGCCTTGTCCAGTATAAATATAGCAGGTAATTTATATAAAATTTTAGGTTTTAATCATACTGGTGCCTTTTATTTTCTGCTTCATGTTTCTTTTATTCCATGTGTGTTAGCTTTTGGTCACTGTGACAAAAACCTGAGGAAACAGAAGGAAGAAAGATGTCTCTGAGCTCATGGTTTCAGAGGTCTTCCTCATAGTCATTTGGTCCCACTGATTTGGCTTGAGATGAGGCGAGACATCATAGCAGAGGGGGCATGATGGAGTAGACCTTCTCAGCTCATAGCAGCTGGGAACCAGACATGGGAAGGCATACAAACAAGATGTGTCTTTCCAGGACTAGCTCCCAATGAATTACTTATTCCAATTAGGCTTCTTCTCCTACAACCTCCCAATATTGTGATTGGCTATTGATAACTAGGTCCCTCAGGATCTAGTCACCTCTCAGTGATTATGTCTGCAGTTTGGGTAAGATGCCTTCAATACTCATTACCATAGACTTATCATGATCGTAGTCTTAATCTATGAACTGTTCTAAAAATATGACAGCCTGGTGTGGTGGCACATGCCGTAGAATTCCAGCACCCCCACAACAGCTGGGAAGATTGAGACAGGTGTAAAACCAGCCTCGTCTGCATACTTATTTCTAGTTCTACCCGCACTAGAGAGGGAGACCCTGTTGCACTCTATAGCCAAATCTGACAACCTGAGTTCAATCCCTGAAGCCCACATGGTGGGAGAACAGAATTCCACAATTGTCTTTTGACCTCCACAGGTGCCATGGTGAATGCATACACTCCTTCCAATAAACTGTTAAAAAAGAAATCTAAAACACAAGAATAAATATAAGCAATGTGACTTTTGCTTAGTTCCTCTTGTCTAGTGTCTGTGTCTTACTGGGTTTTAGATCCTGATGTTCTCATGGACCAGACAAATGCTCTACTGCTGAGTGACATACTATTGCTTATTTTGTGGTACCTATTTGATCTTTTTTTAAAAATTATTCATTTAAAGGACTTTCTAAATTATAGGAACTTGTGTAATTATGGAGTGTGTTATGCATGTGCAGGTGTACGTTGGATCTAGTGGAACTGGAGTTCTAGCCATTTGTGAGCTACCTGATGTGGGTGCTGGAAACCAAACTTGGGTCCTCTGGAAGAGCAGTCCACACTCTGAACCACTAAGCTACCTTCTCCACCCATTATTGTTGTTTTTGTTAATGGCTGGGGTGTGTGTGGCCAAGGAGCTTTGTGCATGTGGAGACAAGGACATCAGATCCACAAGGACATCAGATCCCTTGGAACTGGAATATTCTGAGTCACCTGACCTGAGTGTTGGAACTGAACCTGGGTCCTCTGCAAGAGTAGTACACCATCAACCACTAAGCCATCTTTTCAGCCCTATAAACAGTCTTCCTTAATAGAACATCTTAGTTTATTTCCTGGCTGTGAGATTCCTAAGATACATGACCTTAATTTTTCTTTTTTTTAAAAAATTATTTATTTATTTATTTAATATACATTGGGCTTTTGTTTGCATGTATGCCTGTATGATAGTGTCAGATCCCGTGGAAGAGGAGTTACAGACAGTTGTGAGCTGCAATGTGGATGCTGGGAATTGAACTCGGGTCCTTTGGAAGAACAGCCACTGTTCTTAACCTCTGAGTCATCTCTCCAGACCTACCTTAATTTTTCAAACAAAAAAATGTTAGCCGACTGTGATGGTCCACACTTTTAATCTCAGCAGAGGCAGAGACTGGCCAGCTCAATCTAAATAGCAAGTTCCAGTTTAGCCAAGGTCTCACTAGACCCTGTTTAAGAAAGAAATTCAGTAAGAAAATCTGCATCTACTTCCAGAGATAGAATTAAGTTAGGAAGACGAATATCCCAGGAAAAGGCAGTGGTGTGTGGGGCGATCTTACTTATGTGATGGGTATTTACTGAGGTCCTGCTGGCAATGTTGATTGATGCTGGGGCTATGGGAGTAAGAGGCAGGCTGGACCTCTGCTGAAATGCTGCAGGACAAAAGGGACAAAAGTCCTTTTTGGGAGGGAATTTATAAATGCTTTTCCTTGAGAATGAAAGTACAGGGCTGGAGAGATGGCTCAGAGGTTAAGAGCCCTGACTGTTCTTCCAGAAGACCTGAGTTCAATTCCCAGCATCCACATGGCAGCTAACAGCTGTCTGTAATTCCAAGATCTGACACCCTTACACAGTTATACATGCAGGCAAAACACCAATTCACATAAAATAAAAAAATATATATGAAAAAAAAAAGAGAGAAGGGGGCTGGAGAGATGGCTCAGCGGTTAAGAGCACCGTCTGCTCTTCCAGAGGACCCGGGTTTGATTCCCAGCACCCACATGGCAGCTAACAACTGTCTGTAGTTCCAGTTCCAGGCAAAACACCAAGGCAAATAAATAAATAATAAATAAATAAAGCTTTTTAAAAAAAAGAAAACAAAGGTTTGCGCTTATGATCTTGCCCTTAGCTGATCTTTCTCTTGTTCTATAGATCAGGCTGGCCTTGAGTTTACAGAGGTCCTCCTGCCCATGCCTCCCGGACCACTGTCCAGCTCTATTTGATCTTTTAAACCCAGCTCTAGGAGCTAGGCATGAACCCCGTGGAAGAGAGTTTGCTCTGGATACACAAACCCCGAATTTGACCCCCAGTGTCATGAGAACAGATTTTATGGAGGGTGTTATGTGTTTGCTTGTTTGAGATGGTCTCTGTAACTGAGGTTGACCTCAAATTTACCATCCAACTGCCTCAGCTTCTCAAATAGATACAGCACACCCAGCTTACATCTCAGATTTTAATCGAGTTCAGTTCCTTTTTTTTTTTTTTTTTTTTTTTTTTTTTTTTTTTTTTTTTTTTTTTTTTTTTTTTTTTTTTTTTTTTTTTTTTTTTGTCATGTGCTTGACTGAGTGTGGTTGATATTGAGCAACCTTGGGACTTTAGTAAGAATGTTGGTAAGGAAGGGTGCCAACACAGTCCAATGCGGAATGAGCAGGCTTTGACAAATGACATGGGTGCCACATGCAAAGGAATGAAGCCAAACTCCTGCCAATGCCGTGCATAAATTAAATTTGTTTAACAACTATAAAAGGCATAAATATTTGAGCTTAAGTCATAAACCTCTTCAATAAAGACCTAGATACAGAACTTTGAACCTTAAATTAGGCAGATGATTATTATTATTATTATTATTATAGATTTAATAGAGAAACACAGAAAGCAAAGGGGGAAATGTACATGTACTTTGCTACAATGTAAAGTTTTGTCCTTTAAGGAAGCAGGTCAAAACAGGGGAAATGCTCATAAGTCACACATCTCATAAAAGCCCAGAGCCTGGAATAGCTCATGTACTGTTACTTAAGATGATAACACTATAGAAATGGGCAAAAGAAAAAATGGATTAAGCTTTTCTTTTCCCAGGTATGTACCTGTAGTCTGAGCACTGGGAAGGTGGAGGCAAGAGGTTCAGAAGTTCAAGATCACCTTTAGCTACATAAAAAAAACATGCTCTAGTCCAACCAGGCCTCCCCTCAGACCAAACTGGAAGGAAGTACATTTAAAAAAAAAAAAAAAAAACTATGTAAACAGTTAGTAAGGACCTGAAAAGGTACATAACATGATTAGTTATTAGAAATAAAAAATAAAAATTAAAAGAACCTTAGTTTCACAATTAGATACCATTTCATCCACACTAGCAAGGCTTATGAAAAAGATAATCAGGGGGCTGGAGAGATGGCTCAGCGGTTAAGAGCACTGTCTGCTCTTCCAGAGGACCCGGGTTCGATTCCCAGCACCCACATGGCAGCTAACAACTGTCTGTAGTTCCAGTTCCAGGCAAACACCAAGGCAAATAAGTAAATAAATAAATAAAGTTTAAAAAAAAAAAGAAAAAAAAAAAAAAAGGAAAAGATAATCAGGCTGGAGAGTTGATTCAATAGATAAGAACACTGGCCTGTTTGGTTCCCAAAGCTACATGGTGGCTCATAACCAGCTGTAACCCCAGTCTCACTGTATCTGACATTCTCTTCTGTCATCAGTGGGCTCCAGGCATGCATGAGATCCACACATATGAAGACAAAACATTCATACTTATAATAAAATTTAATTTTTACAAAGTGGACAATAAAAGGAGGAGGAGGCTTTAACTCCAGTCCCAGAGGATCTGATGCCCTCTTGTGGCCTCCTTGGGCACCAGGCAGGTTCTTGGTGTATAGACATAGATGCAAGCACAATACCCATATACATTAAAAAGTAATTTTAAAAAAGTAAATGGGGGGGGGGGCTGGAGAGGTGGCTCAGAGGTTAAGAGCACTGACTGCTCTTCCAGAGGTCCTGAGTTCAATTCCCAGCAACCACATGGTGGCTCACAACCATCTGTAATGAGATCTGGCACCCTCTTCTGGCCTGCAGTCAATGCAGATAAAATGCTATGTGCCTAATAAATAAACTTTAAAATAAATAAATAAAAATAAATAAAAAAGCAAATGGCAGTTGTGGCACTCATCTTTAATCCCAGCACTTGGAAATGAGTTCCAGGACAGCCAGGGCTGCACACAGAAACCCTGTCTCGAAAACAGACTAACACACACACACACACCCTAATATATGTGGATATATAGGGTTAAACATAGAATTACCACATGACCCAACAGATTCAGTCCTATGTATTTTAGAGATATTTTGTTGTTTTAAATCTGTAGCCCAGACTGCCCTGGGGTTTGCACCAGTGTTCCTCTTGCAGCCTCCTGAGCATTGGGTTATAGACAACCAACCCTGCACTTCAGAGTTTAAAAAGAAATGTTGCTACAAAAACTTGTATGAATGTTCATAGCAGCACCTGTAAGAGTCAGAAGAAGACAACCTAAAAATCTCCCAAGAAATGCATAGAGAAGCTTCTCCTGGAATCCCCCACACCCCACCACCACCGACAGATGCCTCTGTTTTGCATCCAGCCTCTCCAGCCAGCTCTCACAGCCTTCTCCAGGGTCCAACTCAGTGAATGCATAGAACTACGAACACCGACTGAGGTAGCCCAGTCCTAGAAAGATTAACACCCCATGCTCTCTCTCATCTGAGGCCTCTGGCTCCAAATCTTCAGATATAAATGTGGCAACCACAAACAACCAAAATGCAGAGCTTAAAAAAAAAAAAGCCCAGTCCTAATGGATACACCTACAAAACAACTGCACCTGAGACTCGGGGAGCATTGCAAGAGCAGGAACAGAGGATAGTAAGACCCAGAGGGTCAGGGAGGCTGCCGTGAGATTGTGTTACTCAGGAATGTCAGAAGCTACACCCATAGAGTCTCACCAACATGACTGCCTAAGCATGAACCAAAAATGTGCAATAATAGACATGTCAAAGTGAACAGGGGAGAGACCGCAAGACCGCAACTCTACACAAGGAAATGCTGAGTTGTGAGAGTAGACTTCCCTAAGAAGGAGCACACTGAACTGATTGCCTGTCCGATAACAAATGGTCAGCCCTGAAAACACAAGTAACATTATACAGACTGATTAGGATATATTCAGGAATATATACAATATTATTACATATGTATATATAATATACACATACATTCCTTATGTATGTCTATTGCATATACATATATTTCTCATTGTTATATGCATATATGTGTATATATATGTGTGTGTGTGTGTGCATGTAACAAGGAGATAAGAGGCCATGAACTTGAAAGAGATTGAGGAGGAGGAGGAGTAGTATATGGAAAGGTTTGAAGGGAAAAAAGAAAAGGGCTATGATATAACTAAATTACAATATCAAATAATAGCAATAAAATACTAATAGATAAAATGTAGCATATCCAGACAAGCATGGTGGCTCTTGCCTTTAGAGTTCTAGGTAAGCCAGGCCTATGTAGTGAGACTCTGAAAAAAAAAAAAAAAAGAGTGGTATACTTAGCTATTAGAATAGTATTCAGACACAAAGAAGAATGAAATGTTCAAACTTTATGTTGAAATAATCTAGACATAAGCTCCAAATCATATGGTTCTGCTTATAGGTAGGTAGTCCCAGGCTGGGCTAAAGGATAGAAACTGTAAGAAGATAGCCAAGGCCAGGAGGAAGGAAGGATGGGCAGGGACCACTGACTACTGCTGAGTAGGACGTTTCTCTTTGGAGAGATGAAAATAATTTGGAAACAAAACAAGCGAGGATACTGAGTTGTGTACATTTGCTGGGCATGATAATGCAGGCTTGTAATCCCAGTTACAAATTATGGGCTGTGTGTGTGTGTGTGTGTGTGTGTGTGTGTGTGTTACGTGTTTGTACATACTATGTTTGTTTATGCTACTTGTATGTATATGTGGAAACCAGAAGTCAGCCTCAGGAGCTGTCCACTTTATTTCAAGGCAGGGCTCACAGTGTAGCCCTGGTTGTCCTGGAACTAGCTCTGTAGACCATGTTTGCCTCAAACTCACAGAGATCTGCCTCTGCCTCTCAAGTTCTGGGATTAAAAGCATACACCACAACTCCTGGCTATTCCACTTTGGTGGTTTTTTTGGTTTGGTTTGGTTTTTTTTGAGACAAAGTCTCTCACTGGGACTAGAGAGTTGCAGGTTTGGCTAAGCTAGCTGGCTGGCCAGCCTCAATGTCCCCACCTCCTCCTGTCCCCCCTCTTGCCCCCTCCCCAGTGCTAACAGTTACATGCTGCCTCATCTAGTCTGTTAGGTGTGTTCTGGGGACCACACTCAGCCTCTTATGTTTTCAGAGAAGCTACTTTACAAGCTGGGCTCTCTCTGCCCCCAAAATTTGAGACAGGATCTCATGTAGCTCAAGCTGGCCTTAAACTTTCTGTATAGCTAAGGATGACTTTGAATTTCTGATCTTTCTGTCTTCACCTTGCTAATGTCAGGATTAGAGGTACACACCACCACATCTGGCCCAGCAGCACATTTTCAAAGATCAAGCATCATGGCATTGGGTTATATCTTCCTAATAATGAAAGAATCAGGAGTAAACAGTCAAGACCTGAGGGGAAAAAAGTAGGGAACAGAGCAATGGCCGCAGAACTCTTCTTGTTTACAGGGAGTCCAAGGACTCCAAAGACTGTATTTACTTTAGATAAAACAGTATGATCACCTGGTTTCTATGTCAGTTGTTAAGCCATTTCTTCCCTTCCTTTTCTAGTCTGTCTCTTTCCCATGGGTGGTCCAGAAGCCATTTTCATGCATTTGATCATATTCCCCCAGGCACAGCTGATTGGACCACAGATGACAGCCTGCTGCAAGCCCCACTAGGCTGCGCCTCTCCAGCGTTGGGCATTGTATATAGGCAGCTCTTTGTTCTCTCCAGGCAACTGGAACCGGGTTGACATAAGCACCACCCACTTAAGAAGCTAGAAAGGTCAACTGCAAAGGCCAGAATAAAACAGATTAGCCAAGGATCTGAAGCCTGAGACTAGGGCTTCCTGAGCTTCTGCTGTGGTCCTGCTTCCTGGCCCTGCCCTCTTGGTTCACTTTTGTCCTGAAAAGAATCTGCTCAGGACAAAATCTGATAGCTGGAGAGATGCTCAGAGGTTTAAAAGCACTGGCTGCTTTCTCAGAGGTCCCTGCGTTCAATTCCCAGCAACAGCGGTTCACAGCTCTCTGTGACTCTAAGGTCTGGTGCCCTCACTCAAACATACATGCAGGCCAAACACCAATGCACATAAAAGGAAATAAAGAATCTGCATATCACCTTGCAGCAAATGTTCAGGCTGAGTATCAAACCCAGGCCCTGGCACACTGAGCAAGCACTCTACTGTTGAATATTTGTTTCTAAACTTAAGAAGTCTTCTAAAATTTGGAATTGCAAGAACGTGGTGCTGGCCATTGTGGCACAGATCCGTGATCCTGACACTAAGAAGACAGAGGCAGGAGGATCAGGAGTTCAGGACCAGCCTCAGCTGCATACTAAGTTTGAGGCTCTCTTGGGCTTTATGAAACTTTGTCTCAAAAACAAACAAAACAAAACAAAAGAAAAAAAACATGGCTGTGGTGCTAGGATTCAGCAGATTGAAAATGTCACCAGTAACGTGGGAGTTAGAACAAATGTTTGTATGAATGGAGAAAATTGGAGAGAAGTGGGAGGCACAGCCTGAGGCAGCTAATACGAAGTGGCAATAAATGCGTTAGTGGTTCATAAAAAGAAAAGTGTCTATAAAAAGCAGAGCCAAGAACTCCAAAGAGCTCATCAGTCAGGGATCATCTAGTCAAGAGGCCAGCAGTGACACACCCAGGTGTGCCTTAGGGTGTCGTTTGGTTATAGAGCATGATAAGGCTGGTATTCACCTCAGTGGTGTTCAATCATAGGGCCTGTCAAAGGAGACAATAGTCTTTGTTCGAAAGTATCTCTCAAAAAATAATATCTAGATGTCTAGGCATTTAAAGATACAAGGTTCATTCACTGTGTATGTGGTGTAGATGGTATTTGCATACACACTCAGAACAAAGGATAAATTGATAGCACGAAGGAATACTTGGTAATTTTGCTGTCTCCTCCCCCATGCATTTCCTGAGATTGAATATCTTGTGAAACAAACAAAACCATCGCTCTTCTGTAATCCTAGTGTTGGTGTGTGTGTGTGTGTGTGTGTGTGTGTGTGTCTGTCTGTCTGTCTGTCTGTCTGTCTGTCTGTCTGTCTGTCTGTCTCAGGGAGAAGATGGTGAGTTGGAGGATACCCTGGGCTCCATAACAAGATCCCCATCTCAAAGAGACTACAAACGAAACAACTCAAAATGCCTGACTCTTACTATGCCAGTTATAGATAACTCTGTGTCACTGTCCAACAGCTACTCCCAAATAACCAACCAGACAGACTTATGTTAATTATAAATGTTTGGCTGCTAGCTTAAGGTTATCATTAACTAGCTCTTACAACTTAAACTAATCCATTTTTCTTATCTACGCTTTGCCATATGGTGGTACCTTTTGTCAACATGGCAAGTTCATCTTGCTTCTCCATCTCCCAAGACTGCACCCTCTTCTTCCCAGTGACCTCTCAGTCTGGTTCTCCCACCGAATCTTATCCTGTCTAGCTATAGGCCAGAAGAGCTTCCTTATTAAACCGGTGAAATTGACATATATTCACACAGTGTAAAGGAATATTCCACAACCCAGAATCCTACTTTACAGTTGAATGAAAGCTCAAACTCATTATGTCTGACAGGCCCTTGTACAGGTCACCGTGTTTCTCTGGTTTCTTGGGCCAGCCTCTGTCAGTCCTGAGATACCTGATACTTGATAAAACTGGCTGAGAAGAGAGAAGGTTCAAAGACTCCAGAGCCATCTACTTTATCACATTTTATTTTTCAGTCTTGGTTGTTTGGATGAAGATGAGAATAGTCTCTGAGTCTACACAAGTAAATCACAAAGAATTCTCTTAGGGTTTTACAATTTTCTGGGAGGGAACCTGTGTGCATACATGCATGTGGGGTCAGAGGTTAACACTAAGTATCTTCATCAATTGCTTTTTCAATTTTGGGGGGGGTGTTGTTTTTTCAAGGTTGGGTTTCTCTTGTAGTCCTGGTTGTCCTAGAATTTACTCTGTAGATCAGTCTGAGTTCAGAGATTCATCTGCCTCTGCTTCCCAAATGCTGGGGTTAAAGATGTGTGCCAGGCACTACTTCTCTATTGTTTTTTTTTTTTTTTTGAAATGGGGTCTTTCACTGAATCTAGAGCTCACCGTTTGGCTAGAAAGAGTGGCCAGGAAGCACCAGGGATCTTCCTGGTACTGTCACCCCATTCCAGTATGACAGTATGCCCCTTTACGTATGACAGTATGCCCCTTTACACGAGCTTTTATGTGAGATCTTAGAATTCGAACTCGGGTCCTTTTATTCATGGCAATGAATACCCCTGGAGCTCTTGCTTATCTTATTTGAGACATAATCCTATGCAGTAACCCACATTGTCTTAAAAATCACCATGTAAGCCTGGCATGGTGGCACATGCCAGTAATTACAGTACTCTGGATGCAGAAGCAGCCTGGTCTCTGTGAGTTTGGGGATAGCCTGATCTACCACATACAGAATTCCAGGCCAGCCAGAGCTACAAATGAGACCCTGTCTCAAAGAATTTTTAAATAAAACAAAACCACTATGTATCTTATATTAACGCTGAATTCCAAATAGTCCCTTCCTCCCCCAGTCTTCTGAGAGTTGGAATTTTAGATACAAGCCAAGGTTTTCAGAGCTCTTTTCTCCCTGTGTGTCACTGAAGAGGCAGAGGTCACTGTGCACCCGAGTGTCTGTATAGCTCTCGAGTGTGCGGTGTGTGTGGCGTGAACAGGACTGAGATGTAGGAAATGCATGTTTAGTTATGGCCAGTGGCCCCTTCACACTTGTCTTTAGTTGCTCTCTCTTTTCTGGTTCCCCCTCCCCCAGTTCCACTCAGTAGGGAATGGGGAGAGGGTGACAACATCACATCATGGTTAGTGATTCTCTCTGGGTCAGTAGAGGTGAAAAGGGCCTCTTTTCTGCCAAGATTATTAGACTTGCTCATCTCCCCACAGCCCCCGCCCTCCGTCTCTTCCCCTTTCCCGAGACTAGACTACAGCCATCCTCAACTTCCTTCCGACCCAGGCTGCCACTGACTCTAAAGATTTTGTCTCAGCTTCTGGCAGTGGCCTCCTTAGCATGAGCTCAGCTAACGGTCAGTGACTGCAACTTTGAAGGAGACGTGATATCACCATCTCGCTGCTCACCTTGGCATGCAGGTGACCATTCTGCCTGTGAGCGGGACAGAACAAAGGAACTCCAGTATTTAATATGTTAAGATTCTGTCTTAAGTAGTTGTGGCTTAGATTTTCTATTGGCGAAATAGGGTAAAGCGATACCTGATTGGAAACTTTTATTTTTATTTATTTATTTTTTTTAAAACTTTATTTATTTATTTATTTGCCTTGGTGTTTGCCTGGAACTGGAACTACAGACAGTTCCAGGTCCTCTGGAAGAGCAGACGGTGCTCTTAACCGCTGAGCCATCTCTCCAGCCCTGGAAACTTATTTTTAAAGCAACAAGGATCTTTTCAACACTTGAATCAAAACACGAATTTTTTAGGAGAACTTAGGTTCTAGGTCCTGGCTTCTTGAACTGTGGGTCATCATTTTACAGGGACTGTAGAATTCAGCGTGAGGTCTGCAAAAAGCTCAGCAACGTTAAAAGGCATCTGAACACGCACCAAGCCCAAATTAATTCAAAAGAAGCACTTGATGGATCTGAGGTGATTTTAGCATCACTCAGCTGTGTGGCATGGCACAGCCTCACTGAAGCCCTGGTTCTAGGCAAGTCTTTGAGCTACATGGAACCAATGAACAGCTGCCTGAAATACCGCAGGCTTGAGGTTCTTTTATGTGATAAATTGTTGTGGTTTTACTGTATATTAAAAATTCTGCCCTAATTAGAACAGGATGGTCTGATAATGGGAGACAAAGGCTAGTATTTTCCTACTGTCCAGCCTTCAGATTGGTCTGTCTACCCATCTTCTGAGACAGGGTCTCCTCAGGTGTCTCAGGCTGGCCTTGAACTTAAGAACTCTCCCTCCTTAGTGTCTTCCTGAGTGCCAAGATTAAGTGTACAGCTAAGCCTCATTATTCTAAACAGAAACCTCATTCCCATGAAGCAGTCCCCATTTCCCTGTTCCCTGGGTTCTGGCAAACCCCCAGTCTACTCTTTCTTTGTTTCCATGGATTTAGCTATTCTGTATATTTCCTATAAATAGACCCATGATGTGTGACGTTTCATGTTTGTCTTTCCATTCAACACTGTTTTCAGATTTATCCACAGTTTAGCATGAATCAATATTTGACCCTTTTCATGGCTGAATACTATTCCACTGGATGGCATTTATCCATTGATTCACCAATACACACTGGCCTGCTTCCCACTTTGTGAACACACTGCACAGGATCCCTTCAGTCTGTTTCCCATTCTTTTCAGTATCTGCCTAGGCGGATACTGACTATATCTACTGACTATATGGTAATTCAGTGTTTAATATTTTTCAGACACCTCCAGTTTTCCTTCCTTGCTTTCCCATATTAGGATATGTGCAGTTGTGACTCTCTTAACCAGGCATTCCGAGTTCTTTGAGTGGCTCCAAGCAATAAGCAATGTTTGGTGACAATGAGCCATTGATAGGTTCTGATTCCCTGACCTTTCCCAGTGTCCACGCTCTGTTCCAGCTGGGCAGAGCTGCCAGAAACAAGTCCTTTCGGAAGATCCTACCCAGCATCACTGTGTCAGCTTAGTAGAGACATGCTCGCACACATCCGGCCAGGGCTCAGCTGAAGCCTGTGTTACTATCTCTGGGGCCAAGGATACAAAAGTCCCTGTCTTAGTGACCTTTTACTCGAGTGCCAAGAGGCAGATCGTGGACAATGCAGATGAGTCAGAGAAGCCACGGAACACTCTGGTTCATTACCAGGAGTGTTTGTAATAGTATTGGTACTTTAAAAATCTCTTGTGTGACTGTGTGTTTTTTCATCTTAATAATCTTCTTATAAGATCAGCTTTTAGTTTTGTTTCCTCAAATTTTCATTTTTCTGATTTCTACTCTAGTATTTTCCTTTTCTTTCTTATAGTCGGTTCTATTGTTATTCAGTGTGTCAAGTTGAATGTTTAACATATCTTTTTTCTTTCTAGTTTCCTGATGAAGTAATTATTTAGAGCGGTGGGTGTCTTGCTGTTTGAAGTACCGCTTTAGTGGTGTCTACTTGTTTGACATCTGGGGTTTTCATTATCTTTGATTCTGTATATTTCCAGGAATCATTTAGCAATAGTTTACAAGGGTTCCAAGTATATTTTGAAATGTGTCTTTTGAAAATTCATTTTTATTTTCATTGAGATGTGCTCAAGGAACCTGTTTGTGCTATATTGAACACTGGGCTGTGCATAGCCTGATGCGTGTCTGCCTATTTTTATAAATGTTCCATGTACATCCTAGAAGAGAAAGTACATTTTCGGCAGGGTGTTGAATTCTCTATGTACCTGTTATCTTGGAAGAAGCATGTTTGAGTCATTTATTCTGATAACCGTGGGTGGGTGGATGGGGGTAATATCCTAGGTGGGGGTGTGTGACAATGTGAGAATTCAGGCTGCTGGTAGGGATGAACTTGTTGGTTACAGGAACTGATAGAGAGTGAGTTTAGCAGAGGGGGCTAGGAAGGAAGTGTGATGCTCAGCCTCTGAGGGGTCATCAGCAGCCAGAGCAAGTGGGGCCTTTGGTGGGTTTTTGCCAGCATCACAGATTCTTGACCATTTATGAGGTGGTGTGCTAAAACCTTTGCATATATGCTTAATGTCAAGTATAAATTTAATTTACTTTATACAATCGAGAGAACATTTTAAGGTTAAGAATACCCAAGAGGTCTTATTCAGTCCACTTCTTTCCTTTTGCAAATAAGAAAACTAAGATGAATACTCCCCTCTCCATCTTTGAAGAAGTATTATGAGTTCAAGACCAGCCTGGGACACATAGCAAGTTCCAGTCCAGCCTGGGCTACATGCCAAGACCTTGTCTCAAAGAAAGGAAAAAGAAGTCAGTGTAACAATAAATTTCTGGCCCGCTTGGCCCAGGGGTCCAGACCCACAGAAACACACAGAAGCTTATATTATAATTACATGCTGCTTCACCTATGGCTCAGGCATATTGCTAGCTAGCTCTTACATCTTAATTCAACCCATTTTCATTAATCTGTCTTGCTACGTGGCCCGTGGCTCACCTGCATATTTACATGTTGATTCTTGGCAGCAGCTTACAGCATCTTCCTGACTCCACCCTCCTTCCCCTGTTTCTATGCTTGGATTTCCCACCTGCTTCTAAGATGCCCTGACATAGGTCGAAACAGTTCCTTTATTTACCAATGGTATTCACAACATACAGAAAGACATCCCACATCACATTCCCTTTTCTGTCTAATCAAAAAGGAAGGTTTCAATTTTAACATAGCAAAATTACATATAACAAAACAGCTATCAAGCAAGAATTATAGTTATAATATCTAGTCTATTTTTATTTAACAAATTGAAGAAAATATTCTATCATCTACTTCATCCTTGTGAATTAAAAGTTTCACATCTAATTTACCTTTTGTTATAACTAAGGAATAATTACATCAAAGACAACAGAAGGAAATATAATATTACCCAAGTAAACAGGAAGTGCAAGCAACTTCCAAGATCTAGAAATGACAGAGATGACATCCGGCTGCCTGGACAGTCACCCACAGCTTTTCTGCAAAGTTGGAGCATCCACCTTTTTTGGCTACAGGCCTAGGATATCTGACAGATCTCTTCAGAAGCAGGATATTTTGAGAAACCGTCTTATCCTATCTTGGCAGGTTTCAGCAGTCTCTATCCTTCATCCTGTTCGTCCAATTGGACAGCATGCTTACTGTCAGCAGTAGAGGCAAGGGCAGTTCTTTGTCCAACAGGCCATTGTCTGCCAAGGAAGACAAACTCCTTGTGGAGTGTCCTTGATGCCCAACACCATCTAGGAAAAGGACCAGTGCTGCCAGGAGTTATCATGTCTCTCATGATAGTTGAAGACTAGATAGTTAAGGTTACTACCATCTCATATCTTAGCTAAGAGCATTTGGGTATTAGTTTCAAGATAAACAGCTTTGAAATAATCTATATTGCCACTTCTAGATAAACCTTATGTTTGTGGTTTGTTAGTTTAGTTTGACCTTTTTTATGTTATTGCCTTTCCTCTCCTAGACATTACCTGATAATCATTTCTACTATATATAGTCTTATACTTAGGATTAGAACTTTCTTGGTTAGGGGGCTGGAGAGATGGTTCAGTGGTTAAGAGCACTGTCTGTTCTTCCAAAGGACTGGGGTTTGGTTCCCAGCACCCACATGGCAGCTCACAACTGTCTGTAGTTCCAGTTCCAGGCAAACACCAAGGCAAATGAATTAAAAAAAAAAAAAACCTTTTTTAAAAAAAAAAGAACTTTCTTAGTTAGCCAAAAGGGGAGATGTAGTGGGATTCAGGGGTTATTAAGGGAGATCTAGGGGCATAGCTTTGGGGTCTCAGGACCCTGGATGGGGTGTGGCCAGCCCCCATTGAGGACCCTGTGGCATGCTGCCTGTCCTCCTTGGGGAGAGGATTGGCACCATCACTCCATGGGACAGTTCCACTCTCCAAGAATTGCTTTAAGGTTTAATTGTGTATCAGTGGGTGTTTATATAACCCCTTTATAGATATTAATTCTTTATATAATCATTTGCCAGTGAATAATTCATACATAAGCCAGTATTCATAATTTTACTCAAATGCTATTGAAAGGGATCTGTCCCATAAACCCCATTGTAAAACAAAACCCACTGTGACTTGCTAGAGTTACAGCTGCACTCCGTTTCCATGTGTGAGTCTGTTTCTGTGAGAGAGCCTCCTCAGCCTTCCCTGCATCCTCAGGCTCCACTTTCATTTTCAGGACAGGGCCTCTGTGGCCCATTCAGAAGTCTCCACCTAGCCAAACACAGCACTGACTGCTGTAGCAGTGAATGTGTGCAGACCTCATGTTTACTTTATTCCACAAGGTTATCACTTTGGAAACAACCCAGTGGCCCCTGTGCCTGCCACAGGCAATGCCTTCCCCCATCTTTCATGCCTTGGCTTTACCTTCACCAAGATGTGACTCATTCTTGTTACTGAGCCCTTGCAGTGACACAGTAGCCAGGCCAGGTAAACCTGAGCAAGCAAACTACTCCAGGTGACACACAGGAGTCCTGGACTCTGCGGGGGTCAGGGAACCTCTGCCCACCTGCCTCCCAGCCTGGCTCACATTCGGGGAGCTGACCTCTGTAAACTGTGCCCTTAGTGTCTTATCTGAGGAACTGCTGGATGAAGACCCAATCACTAGGCAAGGTCCAGCCTGCAATTCCACCAGCAAAGCCACATGTGAGACTGATATATTCCACTCACCGGTTTATCTCTGTACATCCCTGCTCTCTCTTTCCTAAAATGTTCTATTCTCCCCCTTTTCTTTGGCTTCCTGGTGAAATATGATAATATGCAATATGCATAATATACAAGCTGAGCCAGCCTCAGGATTGAGACTGGGAAGGAAGGATAACAAGATTCTGAAAAGAAAAAAGGGGGGCTGGAGAGATGGCTCAGTGGTTAAGAGCACTGTCTGCTCTTCCAGAGGACCCGGGTTCGATTCCCAGCACCCACATGGCAGCTAACAACTGTCTGTAGTTCCAGTTCCAGGCAAACACCAAGGCAAATAAATAAACAAATAAAGATTTTTTTAAAAAAAAAAAAAAAAAAAAGAAAAAAGGAAAGAAAGAGTAAGGTGGGAGGAGGAGGTAGCAGTGGTATCCTGTGACTGGAGGCCAGCCTGCTCTACACTGTGATACCCGCTCTCAAAACAAAAAGAAAATCCCCTCATTTCTTCTAGGTTTTTATTTTTGTTTTGTTTTGCTTTCTCCCAAGATAGGGTTTCTCTGTGTAGCTCTGGCTGTCCTGGAATCACTCTGTACACTAGGCTGTGTAGCGGGAATCCTGGACTGTACAGTCCTTCCGGCCCTGGCGCGCGGCGGCTCCGTACGGCTGTGGCTAGGCGCCTTGCTAAAACCTTCTTTTGCTCGTGATTCTAACAAAATAAATCTTATTTAAAACATATCTATTGGTGGCGGGTTTATTCCTCGATAAGGCTGGTCTTGAACTCAGAGATCGATCTGCCTCTGCCTCCTGAGTGCTGGAATTAAAGGCATGCATCATTGCCACCCTAGCAGGTTGTTTTTACTTTAAAAATATTTCTACTTATTCTTTAAGAACTTTATACATTATATTGGATCATATTCTTTCCCTTCCCCCCACTCCTCCCAGATCCTGTTGGTTTCTACGTGATGTTGCTGTTCAAAAGGTCATGAGTGTCCACCTTCAACCCGAGGGGGTGCAGCTAGAGGCAGAACTGAGACTCAGAAGGTCCTCTTTTCATTTCCTTAAGGAACTATTAAAGTCAAGCACCAGATTGTGTATTCAAAATCATTTGCCACACCCAGTCCATGGTGTCACGTGCCTGTAATCCCCATATCCAGGGCCTGAATTCAAAGCTAGCCTGTGCTACATAGCAAAACCTTGTCTCAAAAAACTAAGGGCTCAGGGCTGGAGAGATGGCTCAGCAGTTAAGAGCGCTGACTGCTCTTGCTAAGGACCTGGGTTCAATTCCCAGCAACCACATGGCTGCTCACAACTGTCTGTAACTACAGTTCCAAGGGATGTGGCATCTTCACACAAACATTCATCATTACACCTTTAATCCTATCACTCAGGAGACAGAAATCTTTCTGTATTTCTATGAGTTCAAGGCCTAACAGCCAAGCAGTGGGAGTTCACACCTTTAATCCTAACTCTAGGATTATGATACAGAGTTAAAGGGAAGGGAAACAGCTGGGCGGGGAAGATATTTAAGGCAGGAGAAGGCAGACATTCATTCATTCTGTAGAAGTGACCAGTCAGGCTGAGGACTCTTGAAAATAGCATTTACCCTATTCAGCCTGAGAAGTTGGCTGGGTGGGAATTGACTGTGGTCTGTTTTCTCTCTCTGATATTCCAGCTTTTCCCCAATATCTGGCTCAGAGTTTTCATTATATGCTGACTAGAATTTGTGAAATAAGTGGGTTTTCCCAACTCAAATGATCTTGAATAAAGATGTGTCTTCCTACCTTAACAATCTGGATTAGAAGTGGATCTTTCCACTTCAAAATAGGCAAAAATCTCCTACAGATATATATGGCCTCCACTTTGAGGTTTTAGTTGATTCCAGATGTAGCCAAGTTGACAACCAAGAGCTGCCATCACAAGTGTTGAGGATGTTATTTTTTTATTTAGACATGTTGTCTCAGTGTGTAGCCTACACTGGCCTTGAACGGTCAGATCCTCCTGCCCAGCTGTGATGACAGGTTTGGCAGCTATGCCCAGCTTAAAGATTTGATTGATTAGGCTGAAGAGATGGCTCAGAGGTTAAGAGCACTGGCTGCTCTTCAGAGGACCTGAGTTTGATTCCCAACAACCACATGGTGGCTCACAACCATCTGTAATGAGATCTGGTGCCCTTTCCTGGTGTGTAGGCAGAATACTGTGCACATAATAAATACATCTTTTAAAAAGAAGAAAAAAAAAGATTTGATTTCTGGTTTTTGTTTGTGGTGTCTTGTTGTCGTACCCCACGAGAAAGGAGCGCTTGCTTTCCTGTGAATTCAGAGATCCACCTGACTCTGCTTCCTGAGTGCTGGAATTAGAGGCTTGTACCACCATGCCCAGCAAGAAATAATTTGAAAGTATTTTCAGATTCTTCTCCTTCTTTCTGTCAGTGGTACCAGGCAGCTTACGAGTCAGCCCATGTGATCCCAGAGTTCTAAGCGATGTCTCCTCCCCAGGGCTCCCCTCCCCAGAGTCTCCAGGCCTGTTATTTGCAGGGCTGCCAGGTGAACTCA
This sequence comes from Sigmodon hispidus, assembly GCA_004025045.1. NCBI lineage: Eukaryota > Metazoa > Chordata > Mammalia > Rodentia > Cricetidae > Sigmodon > Sigmodon hispidus. Next base: position 87,986 of record PVIH01001292.1, on the reverse strand, counting down.
GGGCTTTCCACGAGATAAATATTTTCTCTCTTTCTCTGTTCCACTGAGCTACATCCCCAGGCCAAGCTTGTTCTTCCCCTTTCTCTCATCTTTCCTGTGTGTATGTGTATTTTTGCATATGTGGCATGTGTAGGCATGTCCAAGCACATGGGGGCCCAAGGTTGAAGTCAGGAATCATACTTGATTGTTCTTCTTTTTTAATTCACCGAGGCCGAGTCTCCCAGTTGACCCTGACCCCTGGGGCTCACTGATAGAGTCTCGATAGCCAGCAGCTGGGGGAGGAATGTGCTTATTTGCTTACTCATCCATCCATATTTGTAATCCATCAAAAAGAGATGTCAGAGGAGGAATCTGAGCAGAAACCACACAGGAACACTGCTTATGCACTTCTTATCTGGCTCACACATACTTCTTTGTACAGCCCAGGAACACCTGCCTAGGGATTGTGCCTGGGCCCTCCTACATCAGCTAGTAACCCAGACAATCCCAAGACACAGCCACTAGCCAAGCTGATCTAGTCCATTTCTGGACTGAGGCTTTCCCCTCAGATGATGTCATGCCACGTCAGCTTGACAGCTGATACTTAGCTAGAACAAGGGCCCCGATTCCGAGGGAGAATGAGATTGGCTCATTTGGCCAGTTCCGTCAGTGAGAAAGAAGTAGGTCTGATCTGTTAGATGAGGGAAGGTGTCTGGCCAGGCCTTTCCAAGGCAGGGCTGAGGAGGCCCGCGCTCAGGTCATTCCCAGGCACCTTGATTTTACCAGTTATTGAGAGAGAACCTACACTTTGACATTGTGACACATTAGCACTTATAAAATTCACACTTGAGAGCCATGCAATCGAATTACAATAAATAAACCGCGAAAAACCTTTTAAGTAGGTTCACAGTTTTGTGCTGGGCCATATTCAGAGCTCTTCTGGGGCGTGGAGAGGCCATGGGCTCTGTTGGTCCGTCTCGGGAATGTGTTGGTGGGTTCTGCTGACTGCTCTTCACCTCTCTGTTTGATGCACAGGTCTGTCCCTGGCCTGAAACTCAACGTCCTCACCAACCCGTGCTGGAGAAGTTTCTAAACATGAAGGCAGAGCTGTCCCTCCTTTCCTGTCTCACTGCTCACCTTTCTGTGGCTTTCTGAGAGGAGGAAGGTCACGGGGGAGAAGAACTTTCATAGTGCAGAAAAACTGAAATGAAAATTAAAAGCATATCTACCATCACCCATATTTTCTACATAGCGATTTTTTCCTTTCAGTGTTAAGTCTTGAACCTGGGGCCCCATACACACAAGACAAGTCTACCAGTGAGGTCTAGCCTCAGCTTCAGTGTGAGTCTTTATTTTTATTTGTTTGTTTGTTTGTTGTGTGTGTTATGTGTGTGTGACTTGAGATAGGGTTTCACTATGTTCCCCTGGCTACTCTGGAACTTTCTATGTAGATCAGGTTCGCCTTAAACTCAGAGATCTGCTGGCCTCTGTCTCTAAGTGCTGGAAAGTGTGTGCCGTCATGCCTAGCTCAGGGTGAGCTATTAGATATTAAATGCGGTCTTACCAGGCTCTTGATTAAAACCTTTCATGGCTACCAGTCTACTGATTTCAACATAAGAACAGATTCTTTATCAGGTCTGTGATTCCCCCCCCCCATGCAGGACACATGCTGTTAAGCACTACCTGGAATGCTCTACCCTGCCCCATTTAGAATTCCAGTTAACTAAGGGTTTGTCCGCATATTCCAGCTAAAGAATTTCTTCCTCAGGTAGAATTCCTCTGATCTCCCCACAGAGGTCATACTCTCCTGTTAAAGGGAGAGACATGAAACGTTCACTGCCAGGTGCCATATAGAGTTTTATTTAGGAGGTTCGGATATCTGGAGAAGGGGTGGGGGAGGGGAGAGAAAGAAGGGAGGAAGGAAAGAGGGAGGAAAGAGGAGCGGGCAGGAAGAAAAGGACCCACTGCCACCTGTTAGTCCTTTTTAAAGGGGCCTGTGAGCACACAGCCACGCCTAGGGGCATGTCATGCCTGGAGGCGTGCCTAGGAGTGTGCTCTGTGGGCGGGGCATGCTGGAACATACTAACAACAGGACCTCAGAGCATCAGTTGCCTTCTTCAACAGGATATGCACCACAGGTTGCAGGTTTTCAGTGCCCAAATCATTTGATTACTATTTATGCTTGTATATCTCCTTGGGAGGAGTAACCTCTTCTATTGAGAAAATGAAGGAATTCATTGAGACTCTCGACTCTTCTGGGGGAAAAAAAAAGGAACCAAAGAGGAGACTTAAATAAATGAATTTAAATCAATTTTTATTATTAAAACAGTTAAGAAAACTTACATTATCAACCTGAAATTAGGAAAGGTTTAGGAGATGGTTCCCACTAAAGAGAGAAATGAATCCACCCTGAGCTCTGCATGAAGTCAGTCATCTGTGTCAAGAAGCATTTGACCGAGGAAGGCATGAACACTGGATAATCAACAAAACAGAATACAACTAACCGCAAGGATCTGGATCCTTTGAATGGGCTGCTCACACCCTGAACCATGGCATTACCCACACAGTAAGGATGTACAAAGTGACATTCTGTACACAAAGAAGTGTGTCGCCTGAGTGACCAAGGCAAAGGAAAACATTAGAAAGACCCAGTGATTTTCATTCACTATCTGATGCCTCAACAAGGTGACGTAAGTACCCTAGGAAGGAGGCTTCATGACAAAGGTATAGTCTGAGGTCACAGCACAGGAAGCCGGCGGCTCTTACGTAGAATCCTTAGACTAAAAAGTTCAACTCTGAAGTCAAATAAAACCCACTTTTTAAAAGTATCTCCAAAAAGATAGGAAAAATGGAAATCAGAGCTGGTGCAAGTAGTGTGATCCCTGAGTTTAAAGCTTGATAAAACTCTGGGCTTAAAAACAGGTTTTATCCACGCTGTTTCACATCCCTGCAGTAGAAATCTCTCCCGTGCCAGTGCTTGCACGTGGGAGTCGGTTCTCTTTCCATGGTGTGGGTCAGGCTAGGCATCTGGCTTGTCAGCAACCACGTTTCTTCATTCAGCCATCTCAGCCCCACTCTTTGTATGTATACTTATTGCTTCTCACTTTTAAAAGTCTCAAAATGGTAAGTCCCGGAGTAGATCGAAAGGTCTCAGATCATCAGTCACAGTGTCTCATAACACTCACAGTCTCTATTCTGTGAAGAGTCATTTGGAAACAAGTAGTCATGTCTAATGAAAAATCTGTAAAAAAGAAATCTTGAGGCAGGCTCCCAAGCCTGTGACTGTCCATTCTTACCTGCTATGTAGAAGATAGTAAAGGGAACTGGCTTTTTGAAAAATTAAATTTATCTTATTTATCATTACTATGTATGCAGGGTGTGTGGAGAGGCTTATGGAGGTCGGAGAACAGCATTTAGGGGCTGGTTCTCCACTTCCCTGACAGGTTTCAGGGGTCGAACTCAGATCATCAGATCCTGTGGCTGGCTCTCTCACCCTCCGAACCAGCTCTTCATGTGGACGCTGGGTTCCAAACTCAGGTCCTCCTGCTGTGCAGAAAATGCTCTTACCCTCCGAACCATCTGTCTGGCCCCTCTTCCACCCTCTTTTTAATGATTATGATTAGGATTATTTTGTTTTATGAAAGTTGTGGTTTTGAAGCTGGAGAGTTGTCTGAGTAGTTAAGAGCACTTGTTACTATTGCAGAGGACTCAAGTTCAGGTTCTGAGCACCCACATGGTGGTTCATAACCACCTGCAATTCCAGTTCCAGGAGATCTGACCCCCTCTTCAGATTCTCACAGGCACCAGGCATGAGCATGGTGCACAGACATGCATGCAGGCAAAACACTCAAACATAAAAATAAATCTAAAAAAAAGGCATAGTCTTTCAACATAGCCCAGGCTGGCCTGGGATGCCTAACCTTCCCACCTCAGCCCCCTGAGCATTGGGATGACTCTGCACCTGGCAGTTTGAGCGGCTTTTTAAAGGAGCATTCAGATAGCCTCCACACGCCTGGGTGTAAAGTCCAGGATGTTAAAGGCACAGAGACGGCTTTTACCAGTTTCAGATAATAGTCACTTGGAACCATAGGACAGAACTGAGGATCAGACTACCTTTTGTGTAAATTAGATGCGATGGCTTCTAAGCTGGGTTCATAAGTCCTCTTACAGCTGCCCAATAGAGTGTTAGTGACTCCAGGCCTGCAGGCCCACCTCTTGTCTCCGTTACCTATTACTTTGTGCCAACCCCCTTCCCCAAACATAATGACTTAAGACAGGCGGCTGGTCCTCCAGATTGATTGAGCAGTTGGTGCTCAGCTGTCTCCTTGCAGTTTCTGTCACGTGTTAGAAGGGTCTGGAATCACCTGAAGGCAGCTGTTCTCCCTGTGTGGAAACTGGGCTTCCAGGCCAAGAGCTGGCAGTGGGTTGGGTATTTCTCCGTGAGCCTGCTTGGGCTTCCTCACAATGGAGAAGCCTCCTAGAGTCAGACTCTCAACTTGGGCTGGCTTCCCTCAGCAAGAGTTCCAAGGGCAGGAAGTAGAAGCTGTTAACATCTTAAAACAAGGTCCTGCAGTAGATGTAATGTCACATCTATACTGGATGAAGCCACCAGAGCTGCCCATAATGGGGAAGGAAAACAATATCTTTGAGTCTTGAGGGTTGAGTTGGGCGAGGAGTGGTATCATAGAATTTGTGGCCATCTTTAATCTCTCAGGGCATTCTTAACTTCCAAAGGGTTAGTTTTTAGAGTTGGACCTTTGCATCCAAAGAAACCTTTATAAGAGATCACCTACACCATCTCAATCTGTTCTCACGTTAGTGTAGAGAAAGGGGTGGGGAAAGAAGGAGCCTATGTCCACACATAAAGGCTGAGTGTGGCACAGCAGCCCAGACTCCAGGCTCAGATCTGCATCTGGTTCTCATCCATGTGGAGAGGCTTGCATGCCTGTGGTTGGTCTAATCAGGTCTTTAACACACAAAGAGCTTACAAGAGAGGAAAACTAAGTTCCCTTTGTCTGAAAATGTGGCTCTAGGTCTTTATAAGAGAGGCCGTATGTCGATGAGTCACCATAATGTGCTATCTATATTATGCTGTCAGTAGGGACACCTGAAGCCACTGTACTGCCCCTCAGTCTTGGGGAACTCCTTCCGGATCCGCCAGCGGCAGCAGCTGGGCAGGATTCCAAAGTCAGCCATGTCCTGGGAGCCAAAGCGCCAGATGGTATAACACCTGTACGCACAGTGTCGTAGCCGGTGGTTGGTGGCCTCTTCCTCCAGCACCAGTAAGGGCTCCTGGTAGAGCAGGAGGAGCTGTAGGGATTTTCTGGATAACACTAGCTTCCTGAAGAGCATCGAGGTGGTGATGCAGGGTCCTGGCTTCCTCCGGCAGCACAGCTCCTCCAGGGCCCTGCGATTCTCTGGTAGTTGTGATGGGAGGCAGTTTCCACACTGGCACCAGCCTGGGCTGTCCTTGGACTTGGGGGCCACCTCTTCACGCAGCAGCTGCAGTTCCTCAGGCTGTTCAGGGATGAGAAGTGAGTCGTGGAGAGATAGGGACAACCTGGACAGGTCCGTGAGATCCATCTGAGGCCTCTGAAAAAGTCAAGATTCCAGATCCTTCAGCATCAACAACCTCTTGGGTTTTAGGTTCAGTGTCAACCTTTGTAATCATATTTAATATTACAGCAACTGGAGCAGCTATCATTTATTTATCTGTATCAGGGCTGGGCAGCTGTTTTTGCCATTAACTCTAATTAAGAATCTTTTGTAATACAAATGCTTATCTCTACTTTACATGTTTGGAAAATGAAATTCAGAAAAGCCAGGTATCAACTAGGGCATGGCCTCTTGCCTTGGTTGCCTTTGGAGGGTGTCTTTTCCCATGGGAGATTCTCCCATCACATCAAGACAAGGGACTACCTTTTTCATGGGACTGACTGCTTCTGAAAGAATCTTACTAGATAATATGTTTTTTCTTTGGTGATTGTTATCTTCCTTTTTCTTTTTTTTTTTTTAAACTTTATTTATTTATTTTATTTATTTGCCTTGGTGCTTGCCTGCAACTGGAACTACAGACAGTTGTTAGCTGCCATGTGGGTGCTGGGAATCGAACCTGGGTCCTCTGGAAGAGCAGACGGTGCTCTTAACCGCTGAGCCATCTCTCCAGCCCCGATTGTTATCTTCCAAGGGAAAGCATGAACTATGTTTATTTTCTATATATCCTTGGTGCCTGAGGCAGTGCCCAGTACACAGCAGACAGTAAGTATTTGTTGACAAATTCATACTATTGCCATGCTTGCCAGACTCTCTCTACTGGCATATTCATTTGTTATCTTCCTAAGCTGCCAGAAATGTCATGCCTATTCTGTGTGACATATGCCATTATTTATTGCATGGAGCCCTGAGTCAAGTGAATTCAAACCAAACAGTTTAAGTACATGAACAGTCACAGCATCTCTATTCATGAAAGGACAAAACACCAGGATCCACCAACTAATGGGTGGATAAACAAAAGCTGACCTATCCAGGCAGTCTGTCTAGCCAGGAATACTATTGAGCCATAAAGCAGACCAAGATGGTGGCACACACAGCAACTTAGATGAGCCTTGAAAACACAATACTATGTATCACAAGTATATGATGCACCTTATGCAAACTTCTAGAATAGACAGACCAATAGGAAGTAAGTGAGTGGTTGTCAGGGCAACTGGAAATGGAAGTGGCTACATGATGGATTGGGGTTTTTTTCCGAGAAGATACAAGAATGGCATTGACTGAATAGCTTTGTAATATACAGAAAATCACTAAATTATGTGCCATAAAATGGTAAATGTATACAGTCTCAAATACTAAATACCTTTTTTTTTTTTCAAGACAGAGTTTCTTGTAGCCCAGGTTGACCCCCCCCCCATACACACACTATATAGGGCTGGCCTTGAACTCCTGATATTCCTGTCTGTACCTGACAAAAGCTGGGATTCAGGGGTGTACCACCACACTCAGCTAAATATTTCACTGTCCACCCAAATTCTGCAAGGACACTATAGGAAAGGAAAGTTCTGATCAGTTTCTCCCAAGTCTAAGAATAAATACAAAGAATAGTGCATCACAGTAAGATGGCTCAGTGGGTAAGTGCTTGTGCTGGCTTAGGCACCTGTCTTAGGTCCCCAGCACTCATGTAAGAAGCTGAGCTTGGTGCACCTCAAGTCCCAGTGCCAAGGACACAGAGACAGGAGGATCCACTGGATCATCCAGTCCAGTGAATTAGGGAGCGTCAGGGTCAGTGACAGACTCTGTCTTGAAACAATAATGGTAGAATGATTGAAGAGGACAAGTATTTCTGCTGTCCATACACACTTGCACCCACATGCATTCTCACAAACAAACATGCACACCTGCCTACACACATACCTAGCTGTTGTGGAACATTTGTTTATGTTGTGGAACATTTGTTTTGATGATGCAAAGATGTGTTGCGTTCTTTTATGTTGCATTTGTTTAACTCCGTGAAGCTGTGTCACTTTGCCTGTCTAAAACACCTGATTGGTCTAATAAAGAGCTGAAAGGCCAATAGTAAGGCAGGAGAAAGGATAGGAGGGGCTGGCAGGCAGAGAGAATAAATAGGAGGAGAAATCTGGGAAAGGAGATCTGGGGAGCAGGGGGAGGGGAGGAGGGGGAGGAAGAGGAGAAAGACTCCAGGGGCCCCCCAGGTACACAGCAAGCCACAGAGTAAGAAGTAAAGTATCAGAAATAGAGAAAGTTAAAAGCCTAGAGGCAAAAGATAGATGGAATAATTTAAGTCAAGAAAAGCTGACAAGAAACAAGCCAAGCTAAGGTTTAGTACTCATAAGAGAGAATAAGCCTCCTATGTGTGTGTGTGTGTGTGTGTGTGTGTGTGTGTGTATTTGGGAGCTGTGTGATGAGCACCCCAAAAGTAAAACAGTAACAACAAGAACACTTAACCTTTATAAATCAGTAAGTTCAGCAGCTTGGAAAGCTGAGGCTCATCCCTGGCAATTCTCCAAGACTTCATGCCAAAATAATGTGGGGGTGTAGTACTCAGTAGTACCACATTTGCTTAGACATTCAATGACCTAGGTGCAAACCCCAGTAATCCCCAACTTAGATCAATAGTTAAAATTCACAGCAAAGGAAAAAGAAAACCTCACAGATTATATCCAAAGGAAGTAGAAAAATAGTTTAAATTTTATATCCATTCATGATTAAAAAACAAAACAAAACAAAACACCGAAACCTCACAGCTTAAGCACAAAAGGGAAATTTCTTAAATATGATGCCACATTCTTAAAAGCTCACCAAAAACTTCTGGCAGAGAATGAACTAGACAAGCTGTCTGCTGAGACAGGAAATGATGTAGAAGCCTGCAGGGGCCTAGCCAGTGCTGGAGCTGGTGGGAGAATTCTTCCCTGAAGTCTCCAGGGGAACCAGTGCCCTGCTATGACCTCAATTTCAGCCATCTAGCCTCCAAACTGCAGTGTCAACCTGATGGGGTGCTTTGTTTTTGTTTTTGTGTGGTTTTTGGAGACAGGGTTTCTCTGTGTAGCCCTGGCTGTCCTGGAACTCACTCTGCAGACCAGGCTGGCCTTGAACTCACAGAGCTCTGCCTGCCTCTGCCTCCCAGTGCTGGGATGTAATAGTAGAGTATTTATCTGGAGGAGGAGAGAGACTGACTATCCCGAAGTCCCTTTTATGCTGCTCCTGAATTGCCATCTTCCCTTAAAAATGGTCCTCATTCTGCATCTAAGGGTTAGGATGTAGGCTTTTGTGGCTGTTCTTTTGAGACAAGGTCTAACTTTGTAGCCTTGGATAGACTAGAACTCCAATGGAGACCAGGCTATCCTGGAACTCATAGAGATCCACCTGCTTCTGAATCCCGAGGCCTGGGACTAAAGGTGTGCGCTACCACACCCCAAACTCTACTGTGAGCTATACAAATATCTAATTTTAAATGATTTTATTAGATTTATTTGTATGTGTCTCTGTGTGTGCATGCGTGCCTCTGTGTGTGTGTGTAGATATGTGTGTGCATGCGTGCCTCTGTGTGTGTGTGTGTGTGTTTGCACGCGCCTGTGCTCATGCACTTGAACCACAGGAGATCAGAGGCTAACTTGCTGGAACTGGTTCTTTCTTTTCCCCTGTGGGTCCCAGGGATCCAACTCAGGCCATCGCAGAGGCCTTGGCAGCAGCCTGAGCCATCCCATCAGCTCCCAAACAGCTAATTTTTCATTCTGGGTTCTGGTTCTATGAGTATGTTTACTTTGCTAAAATTCATCAACTGTAATTTATAGAAATATCTACAAGTGTTTATATTTAAGAGCAAAATCTTCTTAAAAAAAAAAAAAAAAAGATTAAATGTTTTCACTTACCGGAACTTGTTGGCCTTTGACAACTTGCAGACTCTTGCCGAGAAGCTGCTGATCCACCATCCAAATGTGGGGCTCGTCCACAAAGGACACGTACTTTAACGTCTAGGCAAAGAAGGATAAAAGTCTGCTTCCATACAGAAGCTACAAGAATCGCCTGTTCAGACATATGGGAACTCACCTCTAATCACATTTACCACATGACAAAGCAAGCTAGCCAAGGACCCAAAGGGAACTCAGACACAGAGCCCCACACACCCTAACTGGGAGAGCCATCCTGGCCACAGTCCAGCGAGGTCCCGGCACAGTGTCATGGCCTGTGATGAGCTCTCCCGAGCTCAGTGTCAGTCATGCTGTCTGGAGGGCTGTGGTGTTGCCCTTGACTTATTTACATGTTTGCTAATTTTCATTCATCTGGGTAGGGCCATGTTGAGCTTTAATTACAAAGGCAAACTAATCTTCCCTCCCTCCCTCCCTCCCTCCCTCCCTCCCTCTCTCTCTCCTCCCTTCTTCCTTTTCTTCCTTTACCCCCCCTCCTTTTTTCTCATTTTCTTTTTTGAGGCAGGGTCTTATTCTCTAGCCTGGACCAGCTCTTCTCCAGCCTCAGTCTCCCTGCCGCTGGATCACAGGCCAAGGCCACCACCCTGAGCTTGGCTGATCTTTTGTTTCCATCATGAGCACAAGGACAAGGGACAATAACCAACTGTGCATTTGGGCTGCTGGAAAAGAACGAAGATGCTCACAGTGCAAAACAAAGTAACCATCTTTGTTTCCAAGGAGCCAGCAGTTTCTCTGTGGGGAGCATGGAGTGAGTGGTGTGGACCTGCTTCACAGAGTCCCGATTATTAAAATCAAAACCGTACAAGTGTGCCCACTCTCCTACCTTGGGCTCTTTGCCAGAAGCCACCAGTAACCACTGCTGTCAACACCCTTAGGTGGGCCCAGGACGACACACATATGCATGTTTCATGTATGTGTGTGAAATCTTCATATAGAGAATGCATAAAGTAGGTTTTGTGTGCAATTGTCTTTTTAGCCTGTAAGTCATGACATGCAGTTCTTTTATTTACTTTTTCCCTCTCAACCAAACATCTTGGATATTTGCTCAAGTTATTACCAATACCTAAGTGGCTATAGCAGATTCTGAGGCCAGCTAGCCTCTGGTGGAATCTCAGCTCTACCATTTACCGTCTGCCTGACTTTGGACAAAGTAGTATTTAATCTCAGACTCTCTTTCCTCCCCATCTCTATTTCTTACTCTGGATGTGTGTGTGTGTGTGTGTGTGTGTGTGTGTGTGTGTGTGTGTGTGTGTGTGTGTGTGTGTGTGTTTGAGACAAGTTTACTCTGTAACCTAGACCAGCCTTGAACTCAAAGCAATCCACCTGCTGTAGAATCTCCAGTGCTAGGATTGTAGACAGGAGGTTCATATCCAACTTGCTAGGTGTGTTGGTTGTTGTCTCCAGGTTAATCTGGACTCCTATTTGTCTTGCCTTAACCTCCTGTGCAGTGAGACCACAGGCATATGCTACCACACCTGGTCCCATCTACCTCGTTCTTTCTAGTGAGTGATGTGTGTGTTTGTGCATGTGTGTACACATACATATATGCATACACATGTAAATATATATGTATATGTGTAGCTAAAGGCTTTATTTTCTTTCTTGCTAATAATAGTTACCTGAGTGATAACCAGTATTGTTTACTATGGATTCAGCACAGCATCCTTCACCATCACTCAGTAGACATTTGGGTAGATGTTATTTCTTCTTGTTATTTATTCATTTATTTGGCAATACTGAGGATCGAACCCAGGCCTTACACGTGCAGAGTAAATGTTGTATTAATAAACTATTCCTTGGTTATTAGTAATTTAACAAGCAGTATAATAATTTAACAAAATTTAGGACCATCCTAAACACATATACCATGTGCATCTTGTGTAAAGGTTTCTCTAGTATGGAGAAATGGAAAAACCAGGGTATAAAACATTCCCATTTAAATATTATTAGTTACTGCCAAATGATTTGGTCTCTGAAGCCATTGTACTATATGGGGTCAGGGAGGGGCTGTGTCAATTTAATAAGTGACAAAAACCAGAACTTAAAAGTTTGTCTCCCCATATATGTAGCTTCTTCATTTTTGCTTCTCTTCTTTCTCAAAATCAAAGGACTCATCAGAGAGACAGTTGCTTGGGGTTGTCAAGGAACTTACCCACTTTAGGATAAAACTGTGATTATGGCCTATTTTTTCCTCACACACTTTTTAGTCACTTAGAAGCACCTGTGTATGTGTGTGTGTGTGTGTGATCTGACAGGGGCAGCATGTCTTACCGGCTTCGGCTCCACCACCAACTCATACTTCTTCCTGTAGTAGTACTCATTGACCGCGCAGGGTTCACAGCACTTACAACAGGGGTAAACACTGGACCTGCAGAAGGCACTGGCGTATGTGTTGATGAGGAAGTCAATGAATACAGTGGCCTGTGGGAAAGCAAACACAGAGCCAGTGAAACCTCTCTTGCCGTTTTCTTTGTGGCTTTGTTGCTAGTGTGTTTTCAAGACTAGGTCTCACCGGGTACACAGGGCTGGCCTCAAGCTCACAGAGATTTACCTGCCTCTATCTCCAGAGTGCTGGGATTAAAGATGTGCACCAACACCACCACCTAGCCTGAATCAAGCTATCTTAAAGGATGGGGAAGAGAATCTCTTACCAAGCCAAAGTAGGACAGCGTGGATCCAATGTACACGACCAGCTGGATGATGTCAAATTTTCCTCCCTGAAACAGAGCAGGAAGCATTACTCAGTTGAACTCAGAGTGGTGCCTTTTCTTGCTAACTTGCATGTGCAGAAATTGGTGATAGCAACGGGGCGTGCACCAATGCACCAGAGTGCTCAAATGTCAGAGACCACGAGACATTATGTTTCTGCTGTCTAGAATGTTCAGAGAGATGTGGTTGGTCAGTAAGGACAGGACCTCTCTTCCTTTCCATATGAGAAGAGAGTTTTGGACAAGCTCTTCTATGATGTGGAATAACTTGGGGAGCAGATATGTCTACATCCATCTGTCTTCTTATTGGTCTCTTCAAGGTCTGCTCCCAATGGCCTTTCCACTTGCTCAGTTATACGTTATGGGTTCTTTTCTCTTCCTTCCTTCCTTCTTTCCTTCCTTCCTTCCTATTTATCTTGAGACAGAGTCTTCCTATTTCACCTTTACTGACCTGGGATTTGTATGTAGATCATGCTGCTCCCTCCAATGATTAGATCACATGCTTCTGTCTTCAGAGCACTGGGAGTAAAGTGTGTACCATGACACCCAACTTTATTTCATTGATTCTTTTGTCACAATTTGGCATCAACCACATGCTGCCAAGTGCAGTGTGCTTTATGTAGTGGAGATCAAACCCAGGTCTTATCTTTCATACGTGCACATTCTACCAGCTGAGCTACACCCCAGCTCAGTATCAGAGGTTACTTATTTGTTTATCGATTTATTGCATGTGTGTGTGTTTGTGTGTGTGGTCTCTTATATGAGTATGTGTGTACTTGCCCTTGTAAATCTGTAGAAGAGGTTGATTTTGGAATATCTTTTCTCAATCTGGGTGATTGCTTTTGAGATGAGTTTTTCAGTAAACCTGACTGGTCACTGAGTGCCCAGAATCCTCCAGTGCTGGGATTACAGGCATGCACCAACTGCCATGTCCAGCCTTTTACCTGGGTCCTGGGATCTGAACTGCAGTCCTCATGTTTTCCCAGGAAACACTTCACCCCCTGAGCCTCTTCCCCAGTTCGGTATTCAAGTTTTTTAAAAGTTGAAGATTAGAGCTAAGTGTAGTGGTACACACCTATAATCCCAGCATTTAGAAGGATGAGGTAGGGGACTGGGAATTCAAAGCCACCTGGCTATGTAGCAAAAGCCTGTCCCAGAAAAAGAAAACAAAGGTTGGATCTTTGGATTTTTCCTCAGTTATATTCTACGTTTTTCAGATGGTTTGTTCATCAGCAGAAGCCCAAATACATGTCTTTCTCCTCCCATCCCAGAAGGGAATTGTACAGAGCTAATTACTGATCACAGCTGCTAGCATCCACTCCTCACCTCCTCCACATTAGACAAGCCATCGGAAGGAGACACTTACAGTGCCAAAGACCAGGATGTCAAAGCGGATCCCGAAGGCTTTGATCAGTGTCCGCTTCTCCATGTTGTTTTCCTTATAGTACTTAGCGTATCTGTGGGAGAAAAGCAGCCACATTTGCAACCTTCTCTGAAGACGCTGGAGAAAGCAAACCAGTAGCCAGTCCAGTCCACCTCATTGGCTTTTGGTGCATGCCCAGTTGGCAGAGGAAAGATTGCTGTCCACCCCTCTAATGACTCTGGCCAAAGCGTGTTCCCAAGTCCCCTCACCTTCTTCCATCATCACAGTGTAACAGACAATTGGCCTTTAAAACGTCCAACCTTTAAGATCAACACTAAGCAAAGAAACTTTAAAGGGTAACTTTGGGTGATGTGTTTATTTCTCTCCTCTCTTTTATTTTTAGACAAGGTCTCTCTTTATGTAGTACTGGATTCCTGGAACTCACTAAATAAACCAAACTGGCCTCAAACCTAGAGATCTGTTTGCCTCAAACTGCTATTATCAAAGGTGTATGCCACCATGCCAAGCATGGTCATCCCTCTCCCCTTTTCTTTTTCCAAGACAAGGTTTCTCTGTGTAGCTTTGGCTGTCCTAGAACTCACTCTGTAGACCAGGCTGGCCTTGAACTCAGAGATCTGCCCGCCTGCCTCTGCCTCCTGAGTACTAATAGGCCTGACTTCTGAGTCCCAGCCCTCTCCTGTCTCCTGGGGACAGCTCAAGGTCTGTTATGATTGCTTTCTTAAAGTCTGCATTCATCTGTCAGCCATTAGCCATGGAACCAAACCAAAGAAGCAACCTGAAATTCATCTTTTGTGGGCCCGTGAAAGACACATTCCAACCCTTCAGGCCATTCCTAGATACCCAGCCACCACCTTGTCTATCTGATTCTCATATCAGGCCTCAGGCCGGAATTTTTCTTTCCTCAGGCACACAGGGGCAGGTAGGGCCAGGGCCAGATGTTTAATTTGCAAAGGTCCTCATAGCCCATGCCTGAGGACAGTCTTCAAACCAGAAGTTCTCAGCCCTCTCCTCAGCCTGCCTCACCTTTCCTCACAATCGGGGCCTTACTCTGTCTCTTGCTTTGTCTCTGACCGAATCAGTGCTTGATCCCCTTGCCTCCCTGGGTGAGGTGAGCTGCTCTCATCCTCAGGATAGGTAGGCTTTAGGCTTAAGTCCAGTGACATCGCCTTCTCCATGTTATCATTCAGTCACTTTTATGAACTAACCTGGCACACATTACAGCCACCTCAAACAGGTGCAAAGGTTGTATGTGTGTAATTTTATTTTTCATAAATAATCAGGAAGACTTAAACCACATACATTTTAGCAGTATATGGTGGTACACACCTGTTATCTTGGCAGTTGGAAGGCTGAGACAGGAGGATTGCCTTGAATTTAAGGACAGCCTGGGCTGCAGTGAATGCAAGGGTACCTTGGACTATATAGTCAGACCTGCCTCGAAAAAGCAAAAGGAAACTGTAACAAAACAATGCAGTCCAATGCAACACAAAAACCCTACAAACCTCATAAGGCTGTGGTAAGAGTCTCTCTACCCTTTGCGGGTTGTTCTTACATAAAAGCATGCATTTTCCTTCTGAGTTATTCACAACCTATTTCCAGGTGTAGGAAGAGAGGAAAGCAGAAGACAGATGATCTGCCAGAATATCACCTGAAATAGCCTTACTGCTTTCTGTGAAAAGTCCTTAGAACTAGAGACTGAAGCCGGGCAGTGATGGCCACGTCTAATCTCTGCACTGAGAGGCAGAGGCGGAGGTAGAGGCAGAGGCAATCAGATTTCTGTAAGTTTTAGGCCTGATCTACAGAATGAGTTCCAGGACAGCCAGGGAAACCCCATGTCAAAAAACCAAGTCAAACTAAATGAAACAAACAAACAAAAAACCCCCAACCCTCCTGATACTAAATCAGCTAGTCTCAGGCCCTTCAGAGCTTGTTTCTAGCCAGGGAGGTTCTCATTGCCTTGAATCTGATTATTTAACTCTGAGACAGTTCTCTGCTTCCTGCTCAGTCCAATGATTTATTTTCTAACACATAAGCCAGCATATATCAGTACTTCAGGCTTGTGGTTGGTTTGTCTTGGAAAATTAATTTTGTAAGTACTTGGATTTCCTGCTTCAAGGCTCTTGCCATTGGAGATCATAATGGAGGGCAAAGGTTATGTGGGGAGACTATTCAAACAGTGGGGCCTCTGTGCCTGAATACCAAAGAGGCGTTCAGAAGGTCTGAGCAGTTCTGGGAGTTGATCTCAGTACGGACAGTGGTGGGTCACCAAGGGACACTGGACAAGGATGCTTTTCTGCACATAATGGGTTAAATAGCAGACCCTAAAGAAGACAGGTCCAAGTACCTACCTAACCCCAGAAAGCTCCATGAATATAACCTTATGTGGAAACATATCTTTGCAAGTGTAAATAGGCATCTCAAGATGAGCTCCCCCTGGCTTCCTGGCAGTCCTACCCACCGTGATTAGCAGGCATCCTTATAAATTAAAGGAGATGGGAATTTAGACTGGAAGACAATAGAGGAACCATTCAGGGGTGACAGCAGAGACTGCAGTAGGTTCAGCTCTAAAGTGAGAGGTCCTGGAGCTCACAGAAACGGGAGGCAAGAGCAGATCCCTCCCCAAGCCTTGACAAAGAGAACCGCCTTCTGACAGCTGGCCCCAGACTTCCCTTCTCTATGAGAGAATAAATATAAAAGCATTATTGTTCACTACCTCTGGCCTTAAGCCATTTGTGGTAATCTGTTTACAGTAACCACAGGAAACTGGTACTTATCCATACATGTTCTAGACCCGAGAAATGCATCTAATACCCCATATCACACATATAAATCAGTGGGTTAGGGTTAGGGCTAGTCTCACCAGAGGACAGTCTGTGTGTCTTCTTTATTTTAGTGTGTGTTTGTGTTTGTGTGGAGACTGGGCATCTTCACCAGGCATCTTTCTCCATCACTATCTTATTTCGTCAGACATGGTCTCTCCTTGAACCTGATTCTCACCGGTTTGTCTGGACTGTGCAGCCAGCAAGCCCCAGGGTTCCTCCTGTCTCTGCCTCCCCAGCACACACCACTAGGTCTGGCTTTTTACACAGAAGCTCATGTCCTCTTTCTTGCACGGCAAGTGCCTTTCTGACTGAGCCATCTCTCTAGCCCCCATAAATCTTTTTCTTGAGGACAAAGTTACATAATGTGAACTTTTTAGCTTCCTGTAAAAAAGAAAGCTATATTTCCCCAAATACCTCATGCGGCCTGTAATTTCCTTCTCTTTTGTGACGCTGCTTGAAAATAACCTGTTCTCTTGCCTGTCAGATCGCCACAGTTTATTTTTGGCCAAAGAGTTCTCCTGGTGCTCATTCAACAATGAATTTGCTAACACTTTATTCTAAAAGAATACTGACGTCATAGCCCCCCCTCCCCACCCCGCCCCACCTCTAGAGAGCTCAGTCCCACCAGGAGCTGATGTTTTTAGGTTCAGCTCAGAGAACAGGAGGACATTGGCCAATGTCTGGTTGGTACGTTGCCCTGCATGCTTTGGTTGACTGCTAAATAAAAATGTCCAGGACAGTCAGGGCCATTCATTACGTCCTCTCTTTCTTGCTGATGGCCACAGCCTCGTCAGCACATCACCCTATTCAGCAAGAGTGATCAAAAAGCTACCTGAACTAAGAGCCTCTTCCTGAGCCCAGGATGAAACCCTACTGACCCAGAGGAGGCAAAAAGCTTCAGCCAGCTTGATGCTGAGTCAACTCAGATCTCCACAGAGGCCAAGCATAAAGGATGCAGGCCACACAGAAGGATATACAGAAGTGGCAAGGACGTGACAACATAGAAGCTACATGGTCTTTCTATGGGGGCCCATGCCCATCTCCAGCCAGTGCTGTCAGATTTGATATGGGCCCAGTGTTACTTAAAATTTATAAACTCTTTGTCAAACACGTTAGCTTTTCAGGAAAAAAAAAAAAAAAAAAGCCCGGATCTCTGTGTAGACTATCACAATGTTTAAAACATTCTGCAGGTACAAAGAAATAAATGGAGTCTCCATGGGGATCTTGCTCCAATGCAGGTGTTTGCTAAATCACAGATGGGGAGGCACGGTGATGCTCTTACCATAGCAAGCACCCAGGTGAGGGAGGCCCCTGACCCAAGTTCCCGGATGGAGCTCTGAGAATAGGCATCTGCATCAGCAATGTTCAAATTCAAATGAACAGCAGAGCCATGAACCCTGGCAACATGTGAAAAGTGTAGATCACAGGCCCACTGCTGTACAGTCTGAATGAGGAGGTCTAGGCAAGCCCAGGAATGTGCATTTTTGAGTCCTTATGTGATGCTAATACTCAGTGCTGTAGTGGGAAATTAGAATTTATTTAGGTGAATTGATTGTATTGGAGTGTTAGAATAGAGAGGGGCGTGGTCAACGGGGGGGGGGGAGAAGTGTCGGAAGTAGAACGTCTAGAGAAAAGACAAAAGCCAAAAAACCGGCAGGCTCTTGTGTGGTGTTGAGACTTTTTGCGTGGTTTCCAGACCAGTGGCGCGAGTTCCAGACATATAACATAGACAAGAGCTTTCTGTTAAAAACGCTCCCGCGCACTGCAACCTGACCCTTTCACCTCTTCTTAAAACCTCCCCTGTTCTATAAATAATTCTCACAAAATAAATATAATTTAAAACATATCTCACAACAAGTCGTTACCATAATACAGTGCCACATCTTGAGAGTTGCTAATCTAGACTGTGGATGTGAAGGGGTCACACATGTGACTTTGTTTCCCAAGATTCTTTTTAGAGCCCAGGCTCCTGTCCTCTCTCTTAACCTTGAGAAGGGAGCCATGCCTGCAGGACCCCTAACTCCTGCTTGGAGAGCCTTCTCCGGCCACCTCTTCCCATCTTCTCTTCAGAGCACTTTACCATCCTTAGAGATGCTCTAGTTAGATCTGTCTGTTCTACTGACATATCATTTACATGTCTTACAATGCATGAGTCTATTCAATATTTTTATTTTCTGTTTGTTTATTTTATTTATTTACTTTGAGGCAAGGTTTCTTTAAGGAGCTCTGGCTAACTTGGGACTTGCTATGTAAACCAGGCTGTCCTCAAACCCATACAGGTCCACCTGCCTCTGCCCATGTATACTGGGATTAAAGACATGTACCACTATGCCTGGTAGTCAGTTTTGACCAAAGAGTACCTTGTGTTTTCATCAAAATTCCTTCAACTTGGAGCATTCCAATTTTTTCAGAATTTTATTCTCAGGCCAGAATCCACTATTCTATCTTCTCTCATCATAGATGAGTCTTGCCTACTTTCTCAAAAAATTACTTATCGTGTGTGTGTGTGTGTGTGTGTGTGTGTGTGTGTGTGTGTGTGTGCACTGTATGCATAACTGGTACTCACAAAGGTTAAAAAAAACCTATTAATCTCCTGGAATGGAATATATACATGGTTGTGAGCCACCACGTTGGATGCTGGGAATCAAACCTGTGTTTTCTCAAAGAGCAGCCAGTGCTCTTAACTGCTGAGCCATCTCTCTGGCCCCTGTCTTTTATAATTTTAGCCATTCTAGTATATTCATAATCGTAACACTCTTTTTCAGTTTTAACACTATTTATTGTGTGTGTACATGTACACACATGGCCTACATATGTAGGTCAGAGGATGACTCGTGAGAAGCAGTTCTGCCCTTCCACTGTGTACATCTGAGGATCAATCACACTTGGGTCTCTGCTTAGCAGTAAGCAGCCTGCTCATGGAGCTGTCTCCTTGGCCCTACAATTTTATCTTATTGTGGTTTTAATTTGTTTCCCTAGTGACTGGTAATGTCGATGAGCTATAATGTTTTATTCACTTACATTTTTGTCTGTGTGCCCTTACTAGAATATAGTAGCAACCGTGAAGTCACAGCCTTGTCTTTTCTGTTTGCTGATTGTGCCCATGGGAGCACATTCTATACTGTTTGTTACCTGAAGTTGTAGCCGGGGATCAAAGACTCATTGGTATACTTGTCATCCAGGCGGCGGAAGCTGTATTTAGGGTAACAGTGATGGGACCAGCGGTCCAAGTTGCAGTCCCAGTAGATCTCAATGCCCATGATTCCTCCCTTGGGGGACAGTCAACAGGAAAAGTCACTAAGTTTGTTGGGTGTGGGTAATGCAACAGTAATATCATTGTCCTGCTCAGCTTTTCTCTCTGTGGGGAAAATTCTCATTAAAAGGTTTCAGTGTTGACAGTGGTGGTGGCTGAAGCATCACATACCTTTAATCTTAGCACTCGGGAGGCAGCAGAGGCAGGCAGATCTCTGAGTTGGCTAACTTGGTCTGCAGAGCTAGTTCCAGGACAGCCAGGGCTACACAGAGAAACACTTGTCTCCAAAAAAAAAAAAAAAAAAGGGGGGGGAAGGGGAATGAGGAGGGAAGGGGAAAGGTGGGGGGAGGGGGGAAGGAACTGCCAATCAATAAATAAACACAAGGAGCTCAGCTGGGCATGCATTCTCCCCTGGATCCTCCAGAGGGAGTGCTGTTGACACCCACATTCAGCTCTGATTCTGGACTTCCACTCCAGGCACAGAAGAAAACGTATGTTATTTTAAGCTGACACATTAGTGGTAATTTCTTACTGCAGCCACAGGAGAAATGCACAAGTAGCTCACTCAGGATTGTGGGATCCCCTGAGGGAATGCAGGTAAAGCCCTCAGCACTGGGTATGCTTTGCCAGATACAAATACATGTGAGCCATGACTTTAGGAGCCAGAATGCCAGCCTCTACCATCAGACACTGTTATTTGACAGCCTTTACCCCCAGACACACATACAACTGCTGTGCAAAAACTCCACCAACCTGAATTGCCACCTCTGAAAAATTCTCTCCTGCTTCTTGGAATATGTCTCCTAGTCGGAAAATGGGACACTGAGGGTTCTGAGTCTTATGAAAGGTACAAGAGACGTTCATATCTGGCAAGATGTTTTTCCTGTGCAGAATTGCAAACAAACATGTTTTAACAACCATATCTGTAAAGGGAAAACTAGTGCCTGCTGGTTACCGTGGTGTGAATGCTCCACTACTGCTGGTATCCAGCTCTCAATGGGACATTGTTGAACTTGACATTGATCTACTGCCAACAGATCCATTGCTCAGTGATATGAGATGTGTGGCAGTTCCCTTGTCTCCCAGGGACCCTCTAGAATGTTCTCTTACGTTGTGCTTAGAGCAATCTTTGTGACCAACAGCATATTGCAGAATTGGTTGGGTATCACTTCCAAAGACTTCGACTTCCACCTCAGTCACCCTTGCTCACCTGCTCTGCAGACTGCTTGCTCTGCTGAAGCAGCCACCTCATCCTAAAGAGCTCAGACAATCCTTGGGTGAGATGAGCATGGTGAGGAACTTAACTTTGCTGCCTCAGCCACATGGGTTAAGGCTGGGAAAGGACTCAGCTCTAATCAAACCTAGAGTTAACAGAAGCCCTGACTGACAGCTCTGGGAAGACCATGAGCCAGACCCACCCAGCAAAGACATTTCCAGACTCCCGATCCACAGATGAGAGAGAAAAGCTCTTGTAGTTTCTAGGCTCCCTGGTTTGGGGGTCGTTTGTTCCACAGCCCAGATAACTGGTACATACAAATGGATACATACAGCCAGGCACTCTAGATGCTTACGTAGTGTAGTTGTGGCCGGGGAAGTCAATGTTGTTCTTGATGAGCACAGTGAAGTTTTCAGCACTTCTCAAGAGTGCAGGCCTGGAGAGGAGAACGAGATGGGTGACCTCGGGGACAAAGAGTCCATAGGACCAGAGGGTTATGGTTTTGTGCTTTTGAGTGAAGAAAAATATAGCAACTTTGCAAAGTTCTTTGCGAGACTTGTAGCTTCTCCCTCCTTGGGACTCCCTGGCACTGACTGTGGTATGGCCAACACTGATACAGTTGCATGTTTGGCTGTTGTGCAGTGATGTGTTAACATCTGACAACAAGAAAGAGCCTCCCATTGACATCACTCACATCACTTGCTGTTCCCACCATGGATGGTGTCAAGGCCCCAACCACCAGTAAACTTGAATCTGAGACAGAATAAGCATAATTGGCTTTGAGCCAGTGCCTGTCAGCTCTTAGCTCTTGAGCACCTATGTTTGAGGCTTCGTGGATAGGCTGGAAGTCCCTGCAAGGCTGAATGATAACTGTATGGATGCCCAGCCTTTATCACAGAACCACTCACAGTTTTCTATATTATTCATTCATTCATCAGAGGCTCTGGGTACCATTTAGTTCTACTCTGAGTCAGAGGAATCAGAATTCCAGGCCACAGGAAGGCCACCCACCCACCAGCCAGCCAGCCATTCATTAGCAAATAATTTATGGTGCTGGACATGGAGCAGGGGTACTGGGATCCGGCGATGGAGACAATAATCGGCAGCTGATAATCTAGGAAAGATGGAGGATAGCTGAAGGTTAAAAAGCAAAAACAAATGCCAGGTGGTGGTGCTGCGAGCCTTTAATCCCAGCACTCTGTAGGCAAAAGGCAGGTGGATCTCTGAGTTCGAGTTCTGAGCAAGTTCCAGGACAGCTGGGGCTACACAGAGAAACCCTGTCTTGAAAAAACAAAACAAAACAACCCCTCCAAAAACAAAAAAAAACAAAGCATAAGCAAACAAACAACCCTGGTACTGTTTTTAGCACTTCAGCAGGCAAAGGCAGGGGCCACCAAGGACTGACTTCCAGGCCAGGAGCTCTGGACCCTAGTTTTGATTCTGAGGCACAGTTAGGGTGAACACTCATGTTAGCGTGTCCACCATCCATACTCCCCTTTCGTCATATAGTCTCAGCTTTCTCCCCTCCCCAGCCCACAGATACTCCAGAGGGCTGGGTGAGGACAATGCCACTTCCTGTTCATCCAGACTGTCCCACATGGACATGTGACCTAAGGCTGGCTGCACAGTACCAGCCCACTCCCTTGACCACAGTGATTGGTTCATAGAGGTCATGAGATATAGTTAAGCCAGTGAGAACATTCCAGAGCTTTGGTAGAACCAAAGCTAAAGTAATTCTTGAACTCTGTTAATTACTGTTAATGTGAGGAAAATCAGAGCAGAAGAATAAGTAGAGAGCTTGTGGGGAGAATAGAGAACCTCACTCCTTCAAAGCCCAGAACCAGGAATTCTGGATGTTTATGGAGTGAAAATTTACTAATTAAAAAAATATATATGTCTTCTTTTTCTGTTGAATAAAGTTGAGTTCATGGTACTTGCATAAAATAGTATTGTTTACAATGAATTCTTGCTTTGCTCTGGATTCTGGCCTTCATATATTTTAAACTTA
This sequence comes from Sigmodon hispidus, assembly GCA_004025045.1. Classification (NCBI taxonomy): domain Eukaryota; kingdom Metazoa; phylum Chordata; class Mammalia; order Rodentia; family Cricetidae; genus Sigmodon; species Sigmodon hispidus. Next base: position 65,173 of record PVIH01001292.1, on the reverse strand, counting down.
GCCAGGAGGTGATGGCACTCGCCTTTAATCCCAGCACTCTGGAAGCAGAAAGCAGGTGGATCTCTGTGAGTTTGAGGCCAGCCAGGTCTACAAATCAAGTTCTAGGACAGCCAGGGTTACATAGTGAGAGCCTGTCTTTAGGACAATGGCAATAATAACAACACTAAAAAGAGTGAAAAGGAGCTCTGGAACAGGCATGTGGGGACACCGCGTTCATCTGAGGAATGAATTGGTGGCAGAGCTGAGGTGACACCACAGAGTCCTCTATGTACCCAAGCAGTCCCGCTGTGGTGTAGGCTGGTGCCCCGCCCACAGCACAGTACCTCCTGCACACAGAAACTTCCCTCACCTAGAAATGAAATGGGCTGACAAGCAAGGGCGAGGGTGCCTACTGCCTGCACCCTGACATTGGCCTGGGCAGCCTTCTCTTGTCTCACAGCTTGGTCTGGGAAGTCTTTAAACATAAGTGGAAATTGAGATTGAAATTAGGGCCAGTGAGACAGCTCAGTGGATAAAGGTCCTCACTGAGCCCGGATGGCGTGAGCTCACTCCCTAGGACCCACATGGTAGAAAGACTCTGTTTCTGCAAGTGGTCTTCTGAGATCAGATGCATGTTATGGCATGTAAGTTTCCGCATATATAAGCAAGCAAGCAAACAAATATAAATGTAAATAAGTATAATATAAAACTGCTTAATTAAAAAAAATATTGTTTTGCTTTTCAAGACAGAGTTTGTCTGTATAGCCCTGGGTATTTTGGAACTCACTCTGTAGAACAAGCTGGCCTCAAACTCCCAAACTCACAGAAATCCTCCTGCCTTTGTCTCCTGAGTGATAGGACTGAAGGCATGCACTGACGAGACCACCTGGCAAATGTATTTGAAATTAAAATTCCATTTCTTATTTTATATGTTCAATCACCACAGGTGGCTGGTGGCTGCCATGTTGGACACCATGGGTACCGAACATTCCCATCACTGAAAAAAGCTCTGTTGAGCAGACATGTTTTAGAATCACTATGCTCCTAGGAGCACCCCCCCCCATCTCACCGCCACCCCCATCCCTGACCCCATCTCCTCAGCTGGGACTTCAGCCATCTGCTGCTACCCCTGGCTTGGGATTCAAACTCAGGTCCTCGGGCTTGCTCAGCAGGCACTGTACTCACTGAACCATCTCCCCAGCTCTGCTTCGCCATATTCTTTGTCATTTAATATGGGTCAGAGCAGCCACAATAAGCAGGGCCACCTAAGGCTGTTCCAAGTCACAGTTACATGCCAGCTGGTTCAGGACTTCCAGAACATGTTAAGAGCAGCAGAGCTTCCCCACAGGTGGTGTAGAGGTCTCAAAGGCAAGACTTTGCAGCCAGGGCTGGCTATGCTGATCAGAGAAGCTCAGGAGTCCTGGAAAGGTGTCACCTGGCACCACTAAGGCCCCTGTTAGTGCTCCCCCCCCCCGACCACGCAACTCACCGGGGGGCTTCTTTCCCCTCTTCAGCAGGACACCAGGCAAAGACTTCACAGGTCTTCCTGTTCTTATCATATGGTATACACTTGCCAGTCTGGATTCCTACAAGTTTTAAGGGGTTGAAGAACCATAGAATATGTGAATGTACTGGAAGAGGAGTATCTCTAGGGGGTAATATGTACTGTACTACTCAGCCCACACAACAATGACGCTACACTCTTTTTTTTTTTAAGGTTCATTTATTTATTATGTATACAGTGTTCTGCCTATATTGCCTGCAGAAGAGGGCATCAGGTCCTATTATAGGTGGTTGTGAGCCACTATGTGGGTGCTGGGAATTGAACCTCTGGAAGAGCAGTCAATGCTCATAACCTCTGAGCCATCTCTCCAGCCCCATGTTACACTCTTAAGCCCAAGCAGCTCCCTTTCCCGTGAACCCCACCCTCATCACACATGCACTCCATGCCAACAGAACATCCTTAGGGAGGCCAAGAGATAGCACAAGGAGATGCTGGAGCCTGCCGGGAGAGAGAGATGCCTGAGAGGAGAGTTCTGTATACAATGTACATACTTCATACATATATAAAGTATGGCTTCTCATGTGGCAACTGAGTGTCTCCAGGAGTACACAGCTTATCTGGGCATGTGTGAAGCCACATGATGAACTTGGGAGCATTTTTCTAAAGTGTCAGGAAGAGAAAACTGAAAACCATGCAAACCATCTTACAATGATCTCCATGGCAACTCACATATTATGGAGTGGAACACAACCCTCAGGGGCTTTTCTGTGAGTGCAAATGAAATGTGTACATTGTAATCACTGGTGGCTTGTACTTCCCCTTTTTTTTTTTTTTTTTTTTTTTTTTTTGAGTCAGAGTCTCTCTATTTAAGCTCAGGCTGGCCTGGAACTTTCTATGTAGACAAAGCTGGCCTCGAACTCACAAAGATCCACCTGCCTCTACCTCTGCCTCAGGAGTGTTGGGATTAAAGACCTACACTAACACACCAAAGGCTTATGCTTTTTAAAGTTAAAACACCAAACAATGTCTTTTTGCAGGGTTGGGGCTGTAGCTCAATGGTAGAGTGCCTTCCCAGCCTGTAAGAAGCTCTGGGTTTGGTCTTCAGTATCGAGAAAGAAAAGAAAAGAAAGTGAGAACAAGGAAAGGAAGGAAAGGTAACATTAAAAAATTAAACTCCCAGGGCTGGAGAGATGGCTCAGCGGTTAAGAGCACCATCTGCTCTTCCAGAGGACCCGGGTTCGATTCCCAGCACCCACATGGCAGCTAACAACTGTCTGTAGTTCCAGTTCCAGGCAAACACCAAGGCAAATATATAAATAAATAAATAAAGTTTTTTTTTTTTTTAAAAATTAAACTCCCAGTTTCCTAGAGGTTCAAGTTTCTCTGCCTTTGAGGATGTTCTCCAACAATTAGACCCTGAACCCTCCTCTCTCACTGGGACACTTGAGTCACACTTACAGCCTTCAGCTGGTTTGCTGAGGACAAGTGAGGGAACTTGATCTGTGGTTTGGTAGAAAGAAAAGCAACTGAAAGCCAGAGGCTAGGGACTTGAAACTAGACGTCATGTCCTGGATGTCACAAAGACTGCAGACCATCCCCTCTCAGCAGTTCAGGGAAAGACATGTTAAAGTACCTTTGCTTTGCGGGTCCATCCATCCCCTTTTACACTTCTGGTCAGAATGACATTGTCTCTTGGGGGTGGGATACTGCAAGAAGAAAGGCAGGAGAACATTGCATCACCAAGGTACCACAAAGGCCTGCTCACCACTGTTCACTGCAGCATTGCTCCCAGTGGTCAGAAAGTGGAAACAGACCAAATCTATCTGGTGAGACCAGACAAATAAAAGGTGGTTCATTCATATGTGGAGCATGTGCATGTGTTCCTCTGTGTGTGTGGGTGGGGTGGGAGAGTGGGAGTGTGTGTGACACTAGAGGTCAATGTCAGGTGTCCTTTTCTGTCATTTTCCATGTTATTTTTTGAGACAAGGTCTTCCACTAAGATTGTGTAGCTCACCTCTTTGGCTGGGCTGGCTAGCGTGCCATCAAGCCTCTGGAATCCACCTGTCTGCCTCATTAGGCTCAAAAACTGAGCACAGCTACACCTGCTTTTTTATGTGGACGCCCGGAATCAAACTCAGATCCTCATGTATGAATGGCAAGCACTTTAATAACTGACCCATTTTTCCAGCCCCCATGTTTGGAGTCTTGTTCAGCCAAGTCCTGACACAGGCTACATCACATACTGACTTCAAAACATGATGCATAGTGAAAGGGGCCAGACACTAGAGGCCACGTCCTGAGTGGTTCTATGTATAGAAATGTCCTGGATAGACAAATCCACAGAGGGAGAGCAGACTGGTTGTCAATGGCTGTGGGGAGGGAAGAGAGATTGGTCACTAATAGGGACACTTTGTTTTGACAGTCAAAATTTTCCTTGGGGGGGGGATAGAAAATTTTCTGTAATTAGGTAATTATAATAATAATTTGCATAATAATTGAAAAAAATCACTGAAATTGTATATTTGGAAGTCATGGGTTTTCAAGTGTATGAATTATATCTCAAAACAAAAATAAGTAAAAATATAAACGACAGGTGTCAAGGCAGCCAGGAGGCACTTTTTTGGATGGCCTTTGGGGTAGAGAATAGGTAACAAGGTTGTAGTGGTCCTGCCACCATAGGACCGAGAAGCTGACAGGTACCAAGGTGCAGTGAGCCATGTGAGAGGAAAGGACACTGGCCGCACACTCCTGGTAGAGAAAATGGGTCAGCCGTGTCTGGGGCCTGAAGGAGAGAATAAGGGGAGAGAAAAGAGGGGGCTTGGCATGTGTGCTTGACCCCATGCAGCAGGTTGAACGACCAGTCTCAGGAAAGACAGCACAGGTATGCAGTAGCCTCTGCTGGTCCTCTGGGCATTTGTTTTTGTTTGTTTGTGAAGATAGGGTTTCCCTGTGTAGCTCTGGCTGCCCTGGAACTCACTCTGTAGATCAGGATGGCCTCGAACTCATAGAAATCCGCCTGCCTCTGCTTCCAGAGTGCCGGACTCATTTGTGTCTATAAGATCAGGGCAAGGCTCTATCTCGATCTCCCGGGTTCTGTGAGAGCAGCTTCCTTGGCGGGGAGGGGCGTTGGGTGGGGGTGGATGGGGGTGTTACCTTGGCCGAGTCATTTCACTTCCTCTGTTAAAGGAGGGTGAGGCGCTCTGACCTAGGTGGATGCTGTGCAGACGGAATGAGCTCTGGAAAGAGGATTCAGCAATAGTCCTTGCTCGGTGAATAGTTCCCAAGGTTTAAGGCTCCTTTTCTCTTCAATGGCTAGATTGCCTTCTGGGTTCTTCTCTTGGTAACCCCTAAACTCAACTGTGAATCTTTTAGCTGCAAAGTCTCAGTCACATCTCTATTACCTAACTACTTGTCTGACTTATAACAGGTCTTGATCTTCATAGTATGAATAAATGAATGAATGAGAGAATGAATGAATGATTATGTACTGTGGCTTCTGGGCAGTTGTGATGTGCATTATCAACTATAAGGAACTGCCAGGAAAGAAGAGAAACCAATTCTATTTTTGTCTGTAAAAGAAACACTAACAGCATTAGTCTGTCATTGTCACATTGGTTGGAGAGGTTCTCAGTCACTCTCCTGACGATAGCTGAAGTATTCCTCTCTTTTTGGAGCTGGGCCTGTGTGTGATCACAGCATGCGCCAGCTCCAGGTTTATGCCTTCTTGGCTCTGGGGCCCCTGAGCTGCAGTTTGGCAAGCTGGCTACTCTTCTGGAGGAAGCATGTGGAAAGACCCCGAGAAGAGGAAGAACTCCAGAGAGTCCCTGGAAGTGAAGAGGTACTTGATGCTTGGAGCTCCCAAAAGATGCTAAGGACAGCCGCTTTGCAGCCACAGCTCTGTGAGAGACAAGCCAAATCACCAGAAAGCCAGCCACTTGGCTATGCTCAGTTCACCGAGGAACTAGAACTTAGAGGCTAAACCAAGCTGTGGGAAGCCCTTCAGGTGCACAAGAGTTTGACTAGCTGGAACAAGTCATATATATTCAGCTGTACACGGGGGCTTGGCCACATTTATTGAGATGACCAGAGATTGTGTGAGTATTGACATGCCAAGAAAGCAGCGCCTGTCCAGGTGGAATGACTCAGGCCAGATTTCAGGGTAGGCTAAATCCCCTCCCTAGAGTCATGTGATGCCTTCCAGGCCAGCAATGCCCCATGGAGGCCTTGGGCTTCATCTGCACTGGGTGATCATTTTGCACACTTTCTGAGGGCTTGCAGTGTACCCTGACATGTTTTAAGTGTTTTCTTGCGTAAAACAGGCCCTTGGAGTTATCCTACTGAATTTGTGAGGCTCCAGTGGAATGTAAAAAAATAACACACATGCCAGGAACCATATTGTTGGGAGCTGCACAGAGAGCCTGTGAAGACAAGAGTGGGTGTTCACACAGGCCCCTAAACTGAGGCAAGCAAAGAGCTCTTTCCCAGGATGCATCTCCCCCTTGACCTCTCTGAGAGGATCCCCTACTTACCTCAGGACATAGTTTCTGTTCTTGGCCTTCTGACTTGAGAAAATTTGTCATTACAAAGAACGAGTTTCCCTGCAGAGAGACATGGAGAAGCAAAGACAAGACCTTGGGGAGCAGAACTCCTTAAGTATCCTGTGTTTCCCTAAGTGCCGAAGGCGAGCCTTAGGAAGCCTCTAGAAACTAGCCGTGGGCAGCATGGACTTTGCCAAGGGCTTAACATTCGAAGCTGCAGGAATTGTCTCCCCAGGCAAGGAGGGGAGCAGGGGAGCTTTCAAATGTGGGGAGAAATCATTTTCCAAGCCAACCTCAAAAGCAACTGTGTCATTTTTCTGACACAGTAAAATCCCATTAAATTGAGACTCTGGAGAGCTGGGGAAGTGGAGGTGTGGTGTGGGCTGCACCCTGGGCAAGCTGTTCGGATTTCTCAGGGCTTAATGGAAGGCTAGGGAACTTTCACTACCTGGGCAATCAGTGGCTTTCAGGGTTTGTATCGAGGAACAAATAGCCTTGGGCCTGATGATTTTGCCAAGTGCTCAGGCTCCCCAGGGTCGCAATGGTTCTTTTGTTCCTCCACCCCCATCTGTTCCTAACTCCTTGGCCTCTCTTTCATGTCTCCTTTTTTGGGTAACTGCTTTGCAGACTCAGCGAGCCACACCTTTCTCTGTGACCTACACGTTTCTCTCTCTGTCACCACATCCTTTCTTTAGAAAGACTCACGAACCTTCACCTGGAGGCATTTTCAGTGATAAAAGGTCACGCAAGTCTAGCAGAGGACAAGCTCTCTGCCCTTCTGAATCCTGGCAGAGTCTGCCACGCTGTGGCCCTGCTTCTAAAGCCTCTTGCTTGGACATCAGCTCGAGTGAATCAGATCACATTTGGAAAGTGCCAGGATGCACTGCTATTTCCAGCAGCCCGGGAGGACTCAATAAAGCAAAGACACATCTTCTTTGAGCTGCTGGATATGACCCAGTTTTGCAATTTTTAGGTTTTCTCAGTTGGGATTTTCACAGGTTTTAAATAGGGCCAACATTTTTTTTTTTTTTTTTCTGTAGAGAAAAGGTCTTATGTATTCCAGATTGGCCTCAAACTCACTATGCAGATGAGGGTGACCTTGAACACCCAGTTCTCCATCTTTGACCTCCTGGGCTACAGGCTTATACTACCACTGGTTTTATGTGGTGGTCGATATTAAACCCAGGGTTCCATGCATGCTAACCAAGCGTTCCACCAGATAAACTAGATCCCCAGTCCCAAATCAACTGTTTTTGAAGTGAGGCTCTAGATCCCTAAGGATGGGGAGAGAGAGGCAGTGACCAGGGATGAGTCCTGGTTGCCTGGTGCTCACCTGCAAAGGGAAGGTGTAGTCTGCAGTGTCAAAGACGCTTTGCAGTGACTTTATCACTCCACCCTCCATGACATTCTCAGTCACCTCTGCAATCCCTTTGACCTTGGTGTGCACGGAGCTGATAACAGATTCTTTCCGCTGATACAGCTTGTCACTCACCAAAGCAAAGCTGAGGACAGATGAGAAAGCATCAGTGGTTTTCTCACAACCCAGGGCAGTGGTTTGGGCTGCAGACTCTGGGGTCTAGGGGAACTCCTTCTGTTCCCAGCCTGCTTCTGCCCAGTGACCTGCCTCCTTGTGACTCTCTCTCTCTCTCTCTCTACAAACTGGGACCAGCAGTTGTGCCCTCTCCCTACCCCATCCCCGTATTACCTACTGTAGATAGAATTTCCATTCACGGAGGGTTGAATGGCTGTCCCAGGGGTCAGTAATACCTTAGCTCTGTTTGCTTTTATTTCAGGTCATTAGGGTTTTTTTGTTTTGTTTTGTTTGTTTTTCTGCTTCTTGAATGCGGGGACTAAAGGCACTACCACATCCAGCAGGTCACTTCATTTATAAGAAACATACAGACTAGATGAATGTAAAGGGACAGAAGGTGGACAGTTGCAGGAGAGAAGAAATGGGGAGTGACATTTAACTACTACATTATTTCCTTTTAAGATGACAAACATATATTGGTAGACAAAGGTATTTATTATATAATACTGAGCATGTGTTAAATGCCACCTGTGTGTTCACTTCAAAGTAGGCCTTTCTTCCTCCCCTCTCTTTATGCTGTATGAATTTTACCTTGATGGATAAGATAAAAATCACATACATTTTTAATCCCAGCACTTGGGAGGCAGGTGGATCTCTAAGTTCGAGGCCAGCCTGGTCTACAGAGTGAGTTCCAGGACAGCCAGGGCTACACAGAAAAATTCTGTCTAAAAAGAAAAAAATATTTACACATCTTTATAGATATGGAAATCTATATCAAAACAAAGGAACAAGCATCAAAGCAGGATGATGTTTGCAGGGGAAGGAGGATGGGATGGAGAGTAAGTTTACAGGAGTAATACCCTTTGTTTCTTAAGTTGCACAGTAGCACATAGGTATTGTCTTATTCATAGTACATTATATTGTTTCTCCAACAGCAATTGAAGAAGAAAGAAATTGGTCCAGCGAGATGGTTCAGTGAGTAAAGGCACTTGCTGTAAGACTGATGGCCTGGATTCCATCCCCAGAATCCACACAATGATGGAAGGTGAGAAATGATTTCCAAAAGCTGTTCTCTGACCTTCCCATGCACACCATGGCACATGAGCATGCACACTTACCCAAAATGTAAGCAGTTATTTTTTAAGGTGTTGGTGCTAGAAATTCAGATTCAGGACCCACTTAGCATGTGTGGCACAGAACTTAATAGAACAGCATAGACAAATACAATTATGAATGTTCTGTCTCATTTCAGTCTCAAAACACATACAAAATACTTGCAATGTTCTTTCAAGTTATCTTCCTCCAGAACAACTTGTGCGCTACCATTTGAGAAGCTCACTCTGGTGCATCATATCCATTCTAGAATATGCAACACGTGATCTACTTTAATAGAATTCAGCCCTGTCAAAATCATGAAGGCTTTGCAAACATAATGGACCTTTGTATCATAATGAACATAATTTTTTTTTTTTTTGGTTTTTCAAGACAGGGTTTCTCTGTATAGCTTTGGCTATCCTGGAACTTGCTCTGTAGACTAGGTTGGCCTTGAACTCACAGAGATCTGCCTGCCTCTGCCTCCTGAGTGCCGGCATTAAAGTCATGCACCAACATTACCCGGCAGAACATGAAGTCTATTAACACAACCTAGAGATGCATCAAAGGAGAAAAGAGGCAGAGAGAGTTTGTAGTATCTTGCCCGTTAGGAAGAATAGTCTAGTGATCAATTCAGTCGCAAGTTCTCGACCTTGTGTGATGACTTGAGAGAAACCAGGCTTCCTCTCTAGGCCATGGGTTCAGACCTTGGATGAGGTCACAACTCTCTAACTCTACTCCCAATGACTATTAGCTCCAAGAAACTTATGTTCAGTGCATGCAAAGCCACCAGCCCCAGGAACAAGCACAGTATTAAGGAGCCAGCCAGGTGTGTAGCTGAGCCTGGTAGAATGGGTAAGAGTGAGATGTGGGGAGGGAAGAGCTGGAGAACCTGACAGGTACAATAGACCCGAAACAGGATAAGCTAGGGTCACCCAGAGACCCTTGCGGGCCAGTCTGGCCACAGAGAAGGTAGAGTGGAGGAGAAGGATAGAGCAGAGGTGGAGAGGGAAGTTTGGGTCATGGAGCCCTGAGACTGGCTCTTGCCTGACTCACCAAATGTAGATGCAGATGGTCACTTGAAAGATGTTCTTCATAGTCCCAACCCATACACTTTGGATTTGAAGGACTTTCACAGTTTTGTGGCCGCATGACTGGCTCAGGGGCAGCATGATGAGAAGGTTCTCTGAGCTCCCCAGGAAGGAAGCGCCTCTGAGCAGAGTCTGCTCCTGTCTTAGAAGTAACGCCTGAGCTCTGAGCAAAGGTAACTCTAAAGTGAAAGACAAACTTCAAGAGAGACCTGCCTTCACATCTGTTTAAGGCACCACTGGCCCTGCCTTGCTGCCTGTACATCCTCATGTTGCCAGGAGCATTTGTCACAACCTCTTCTCCTAGAAAAAGCATCTAGGCCTCTGGAGGTGAAATGCCAGGTCAGAGGGCAGGCAAATTTATGGCTTAATTCCTTGGGTCAAACTACAGAAGGCTGTAATGCTTTATGCAAAGCCAAAGTGTGTACACCGCCTTTCACAAAGGTCTTGGCAGACAGGGGCATGGTCTCAGGACATAGCTGAGGCGGTGGAGGGTCTGGACAGCACCTTGGACATCAGGATGGAGATGAACACAAATGTAGCAGTAGCAAGAAGTCTCTGAAGGAGAAGGGCACAGAATGGAGCCGTAACGTGATTACAGAAAGAAGGGGGTCAGGCAAGCTTCCCCTACGGTTGCTAGCTGGTGCCAGTGAAGAGGGCAGTGGCAATGGTGATGGTGATTTTTCATTTATGTCATCACTTTCTCTCTTTTCCATCTGTATTTAAATAGATAATTTCTCATCTTAAAAATAAACCCTGCCTCCACCCCACATTCTTCTGCCACCCTGCAGGGCCTGGCTTCTCCTATGGAGCCCGGTCTTTTGAAAGACTGAGTCACCACATTCATTCACTCCTCCACCCACTACAGTCTGGCTCCCACCCCCAACGCTTCTCCAATGCCTCCTCTGCCAGCTCACTCTCTTCCCAGTCCAGCAGACATGCTTCAGGTGCCATGACTGACTCTGGTGGCCATGGACCACTTTCTTCTCCTTTTTCCCTCAGCCTCCAGGAGCCTACATCCTCCTGACCTCCCTGGATCTCTCTGACCTCTCCTTCTCAGAATCCCTTGGGAACTTCTCCATCTCCCTGTCCCTTGACCACTCAACACTCTCTTCCAAGCTTCTTGCTTTCATTTTCTTGCTGGTCAGTTGAAGATGTCTATAGCTCTAATTACCATCTATAGGCTGGTGATAAATAATCTATCTTAAATCTCTGAAGGCAAGTATCTACACAATCAATATGCAGTTATAAGCCTCATATACCTCAAACTCAAAAAAGCCTTAAGCTCAGAACTTAGTCTTTGGCCCCAATTGCTTTTTCTCCTGAATTTGCAAACTCCGGGAAGGTATTCCACCAACTTCTCATCAGCTGCCTAAGTCAGACATACAACACATTCTTAATCCAGTCTCTCTGTAAGGGTCATACATTGTTCATTTATGAAAGCTGCCCAGGCAGCCGGCTCCTCTGCTCCACTGTGCCACAGCAGAGGCTTCTGGGTAGACTGGTGCATACCTATGGCTTCTGGCGTCCACTCCAGCCCAGTCTCCCCGGCTGTTAACATAGCACTGGGCTGTGGTTTAACTGTATCAGGCTGGTCAGGACAGTGTCTCAGAGGGGAGGCCCAGGGGACCCCCTCATCCATCCATCTCCTCCTCACACATCTATTCAATTCTATCATTTGAGCTGGGTAAGGGGGTCTGTGCCACTTGGGTGGTAGTGTCAGGAGGTCAGCTGTTCAAGGCCAGGTGCAGCTATATATGGAATTACTTGAAATCCAAGAAATTCTATTTTATCTTCCTGATATTGCTCAGTTCCACCTGTTCTCTGTCACTGTCACCTTCTCAGTCCAGATCACCATCAATTTACAGCTGGACTATCTCCAATACTGTTTGCTCTCCCTCCAGGCCTCGTCCCGTCTCTCCATTCTCCAATCTGAGCGTGAAGTCTGAATGAGATGCTAAAGTTCAGTCTCAGCTCTGCCTCTGACTATATGTAACTTTAGCCACCAAAGAGATTTGTAAAGGTTGTTAGACAATTCCTGTGACCTAAATCGCATGGCCAAAGACCAGGTTCCAGTGTGAACTCACAAACCAACAGCTCTTCTCAGTGGGAGCCTCAGCCGCAGCTGGCCCCTGAATGAACTGGATCCCACCAGTTTCCCATCCTACAGCATGTTCCCAAGGATTGCCAATCCACATCTCTGCCAACGGTACCTTATCAGGGAGAGTCTCAGCACAGGTCTGAGGACTTCGAGGTGTGAGATTACCTTTGATTATTTGGGTGAGTTCTAAATGCCCACGTGTCTCAGTCAAGGAGGCAGAGGCAGCGTGACACTCACACGGGGGAAAAAAAAGACAAAGAGGCATCATGAAAACACAGCAGACAGAGTGGAAGAGGCTGCCTCCTCTTCATGTTTTCCAGCACGCTCAGATAAAACTCAATTTTGTCCACAGTCTGGGCCCTGCTGGTTCCTGCCGTCCCCTGGGCCTCCCCTCTGAGACACTGTAGTACCAGATGCAGTTAAACCACAATCCAGTGCTGTGTTAACAGCCGGGGAGGCTGGGCTGGAGTGGACACCAGAAGCCATAGGTATGCACCAGTCTACCCAGAAGCCTCTGCTGTGGCACAGTGGAGCAGAGGAGCCGGCTGTCTGGGCAGCTTTCATAAAGCTAAAGGAAAAGGGATTATGCTCATTTTCTTTCTTTCTTTCTTTCTTTCTTTCTTTCTTTCTTTCTTTGAGATTATGTGTTTCAGATTTTGTTTTTCTCATTTTGGGGCTAGACACGAATAAAAGGCTATCCCGGTGGAAGCCGGCAGAACATTTTAGCTGCTTGCTCAGTATCTCTACCAGTCCTGACCAATGGGTCAGTGAACTTGCCTCTCTTTGGTCTTGGCATAGGTCAAAGGCATCCTCATCCACAGGACGCCTGGGCCGTCTCTCCCCATAGAAGGTCCTTCTCAACAGGGTCCATGACTCTCCAACTCCACTGCTCCATTCTAGCCTACTGGGTGACTCCAGCACTTGCTCCCCATTCTTGTCCTACCACGTACCCCATTCCCTCTGCACAATGGAGCATAGGCCAGTCAGATGGTTCCGCTCCCCAATGGTAGATAAGCTATTCAGAGAACCCTGGTCCAGCTCCTCCCTGTCCCTCATGTCCTTGATCTTGTTTTCTCCCTCTGTCTTTTCAGGTGCTGGTCTTTGGGTCCCATGTGTCATGTGGCCGGAGTCTCCTCCTACAGGGCTCTCCTCCTCAATGGGCCTTTTCTAATCCCCAGCTGCCTGAACTCTATCATATTGTCCAGGTCTTTTCCCCTGAGGCCATAGAGACCTGCCTGGGTTGAGTTTGCTGTCTGGTATCTTCACCCCTGTAGTAGCTTCACAGAAGAGGCCCAGCCTTCCAGGTATGAGACTACTCTTTGGGGAACAGCCAGTCAATCTTGAACTCCATTTTAAAAACCACAAATAAGCACAAGTTTACTGTCTCCCCAGCAAAATACAGATTGGGCTCTGAAGGACAACACCGCTTACTGGTGGTGTTTGGCTCAGCCAGGAGGAGAAGTTCTGGAAATGAGACCAGATTTCTCAGATCTCCTTTGGCCACTGAAGTATTTATGAGATCCGTCTCCAGGAAAGAGAGGGAAGAATCACAAGAGAAAGCAAATATCTTTTACCTCTCTGTACCAAAGCATCCTGTGGCTTTTCAGATCGTGGAATAAAATTAAAGATAGTGACATTACAGGTGGCTTGCTTCAAACAATAGCCCCATGATCACAGCATACCAAATAGGAATATAGTACCAGAGGGAATCAGGGGTTGCTGGGCTCCTGCTGGGACTTAGGAAGGGGCTACCTTGTCAACAGCCAGAAGCATAGTCTCCATAGCTGTTTCAGGGATGAGACTATATATACAAACCACAAGTATAAACAAGCCCCAGACTCCCTGGAGATCTCTTACTTGTTTATTATTTTTATGTATGTGTGTGTGCCTGTATGAGTTTATGTGCACAGAAGCCTGCCAAAGCCACAAGGTTTCCTGGAACTGGAGTTATAGGCTGTTATGAGCCACTGTGTGTGTGCTGGGACCCGAACTCAGGTCCTCTGAAAGATCAACCAGTGTTCTTAATTCCTAAGTCATCTCTCCAACCCCAGTCTCTGGCTTCTGAAGTGACCTTATGATAAATCTTTAATTTCCTGACAACCCACCTCCTTTGCTTTCCTTTCCTTCCTTTTATTATGGTAACAGGTTTTTTCCCCTTTGAGGTAGGGTTTCACATAGCCCACACTGGCCTCAAATTCTATTATGTAGTCTAGGCTAGCTTTGTTACTTTGGTGAAACCCTTAATGGTCCAGAAAGCAGAGCCCAAAGCCATTCCACCCTCCAGTGGAGCCACGGGACGACATCATCCCCCAGCTCTGAGATAAGCTGCTAGTTTGTTTTGTTTTGTTTTCTAATTTTACTCAAGGTAAAGATGGTTGACTCATTTTAAGAGCCTTACTGAGTGGAAAGTTTATATCTAGATGAGCAGCCGGGACAGTAAGGAATTCACTCTGAGAAGCAGGGAAAATGAAGGGTGACAGAGGGTTCCCTAGACCAGCTAACCTCCTGATGCTTGTCTCAGGCACCTAACTTGTGGGTCATTACACTATTGAAATTCCTCTCTACTGTGGAATTTCTGTAACTGAATTGAGGGTATTCAACACATGTAAGACTTGATTCCACAACATGAAAGGAACTAGTTATTATTTTTAAAGTTTTTTTTTTTAATTACTTTTTGAGACAGACTGGGGCTGGAGTAGTTCAGTAGTCAAAAGCACTGGCTGCTCTTCCAGAGGTCCTAACTTCAATTCCACATGGTGGCTCACTTTTTGAGACAGAGTCTCACTATGTATCCCTGAATGATATGGAACTCACTAAGTAGACTAGGCTGTCTGAACTCACAGAGATCCATCTGCCTCTGCCTCCCCAGTGCTAGGATTAAAGGCATGCACCACCACACCCAACTGATTTATTTATTTTTATATGTCTGCTGTTTTGCCTGTAATATATATATATATGTATATATATCACACACACACACACAATGTGTGTGCGGTACTGAGAGGCATTGAAATTCCCTGGAAGTGGAGTCATAGGTGGTCATCAGCCACCATGTGGGTGCTGGGAACTGAACCTAGGTTCTTAACCATTGAGCCGTCTTTCCAGGCCTGGAACTAAGTATTATAAAGAGTTTTCATAGTTTTTTCTTTGATATGCTTTGAAGAAATCTTGTGCTGGACATGTGTAATGGTGTACACTTTTTATCCCATCATTAAGGTGGCAGAGGCAGGCTAGTTCCAAGCAAGCTAGGGCCACACAGTGAGACCTTATTATTTATAAATAAATAAAACAAGAAATTATGTAATGGACCTAATAATGCCACAAAGTCACATTGCCAGAATAACTGTGACACCGTCCATATGTTCACACAAAATGAACATTTACTAACTAGTACCCTGCCATTGGTCCTTTGCTAACTGGCCAAGGGAGTACCTTACTTTTTAATTTTGACTTATATGTTTGTCACCAATATTTATTAGATAGTAAATACACAAAACAAATATTAAAACCCCCAATAATAACTTGCCAAATGCCATATATTTCTCTAATAGCTTTGCTATTAGCTCATTTAATAGTCCCAATAATTATTGTCCCCATTTTATAGATGAGAAAACTAAGATCCAAAAAGGCAAAGGAGGTTGGGAAATGGCTCAGTTGGTAAAATGCTTTTTCCAAGAGCACAAAGACCCCAGTTCTCACCAAAGGCCCAGTTTGGTGGCATACACCTCTAATCACAGTGTTGGCCAATCAGAGACAAGGAAATCCCTCGAGCTCTTCAGCTGCCAGCCTAGTCAAATGGGTGAGCTTAGGGTTCAGAGGGAGACCCTGTCTCAAAAACAGTAAGATGGAGAAGTCAAAGAGCATATCTAAACATCACCCTGCAACATCTACACACAGGTGTGTGTACATGCACATAGAGGTGGATACTTTCAAACACACACACAGACACACACAACACACACACACACACACACACACACACACACACACACACACACACGGGGCTGGTAGGGGAGGGTTTTGGATTCATATTTTTACATCTCACACCTAAGCATGGTTGTGGTTACTCTGAGACTCAAAATAGAGGATGAATATAAAATACCCATTCTGTTCACAAAGATGATTTTTTGAGATAAATACTGGTTATAGTTGCTTATATCAAAATCATGATAAGAGATGTACTTTTTCTCCTTTAGTTGCTCAAAAATTATATGAATAGACGCAGAAGCAGAGGCATGCTGGTTAAGTGAACTTGACCAAGATGTATCCAGGATTATAAAATAGGCCACCTTTGAGCTTGAGAAATGTCTCTGTGGGCTGACTATTGTTCATGCATAAAGACCCAAATTAAACCTGCAACAAAGACCTCTGTCCTCTACGGTGCACACTTACCCTTACACACAAACAAGTACACACACACACATTGTGTCAAAAGCACCACCATTACCATGGTCAGAGAAACCAAAGTCAAAGCCACAGCAAGTCACCACTTCACACCCACAAGGTTAGCTGTGATCAGAAAGCCTTAGTATTGCATGTTTGTGAGGATGCAAGACTAGAGCCCTCACCCTTGTGTTCTGCCATGCAGAACAGTTCAGTGCAGTCCAGTGGTGCCTCTGAGAGTGACATGCAGTTGCCATGTGACCCAGCAAGTCCCCTTGTAGGTAAACCCAGGAAAAATTAGGACATAAGTCTAGATGATAAAAACAGCAACAACCCCACATCCATCATTTGATGAGTGAATAGAAGTAGTTTATATACGGTGGCCATAAAAACTGTATGGCATTAACACATGTGACAACGTAGAAGTGAACACCGAGAACATGCTAAGAGGAAGACAGTCATAAAGGACCGAATGCTATGTGATTGTATTTATATGAAATGTGAAAAATAGATAAATTCATAGAAACTAAGGAACAGTGGTAAGGTAGAAAATGATGTCTGGAGGGCGGTGAGATTTCTTTGGGGCTGATGAAAATGTCTTTTTTGTTGTTGTTGTTTTGTTTTGTGTTTTTTTTGTTTTGTTTTTGTTTTTGTTTTTGTTTGAGACAGGCAGGCTTTCTCTGTGTAGCCATGGCTGTCCTGTGTCTGCTTTGTAGGCTGGCCTTGAACTCAGAGATTCACCTGTCTCCGCCTCCATACCTGGCTGAAAATGTTTTAAACTTTAACAAAACAAAACAAAACAAAACAAGGTATAGCTCAGTGAACACATTGAAAACCATGGACTTGGACACTGTAAACTGGTGAAAGTCCAAGGTACACATTATAACTTCACAAGCTATTTTAAAAGGGCCCCTCCATGGTCTAAAATGGCATGTCCAAGCCTGGTCCTAACCCTAACCCTCCTAACCATGAGGATGACTCAGACTCACCAGGGAAAATCCCCACCTCTTTTTTTGGGAGCCCAGGGTGTTGGCATGTGTCTCCCAGGTTTTCAGGCATGCCCCGCTCTGCTCATTCTGGCAGGCCTCTGCTGCAGTTGAAAAGTCTAAAGGGAAGCACAGCGCCTGCTACCCTTTCTTTGTGGCTTCCTCCAGCTGCAGCCAAGGGCAGCTTCCTCCTACTGTTTCCTCCCAGCTGACCAGGAGAGCAAGAGCGTGTCTCAGATTTAACAACCACATGGAATCCAGCAAGTGCACCAGCAGCTTCATCCTGGGGGTGGTGGTGCTGTCCAGTGCTGCAGAGATCTGCCCATCCCACACCCCACTTACCTAACATAAGAAAAGACGATCACATACAAGACCCACTTAATGGTGCCATAATTTACACTCTGGATCCGGGAGACTTTGTTTGTCTCATACTGCAAGACGTCATTCCAGCTGCAGCAAGCGGGCATGGTGACAGGCTCCCTCTCTGTTCAGGCTGGACCTTGGCTAGACCCTCCCAGGCTAGACTACAGCAGGTTCCCAGCTAGGAGCAGCCAATTCTTAACAGGAACAGTCAGGCTCCTCCAGTGACTGCAGTGGGGGCGGGTCCTGGCAACTGCCCCAAATGTGAGTGGAATAAACAAGAACCAAGTCCTACAGGCTTAGCAGGCAGATGACCCCGCCCTGCCATCCTCCCCCAGAGATCCACAAAGATGGTGTTCAGGACATAGGCATTTTTGAAATTCCACCCCCCTTTTCTTTTGCTCTTTTGAACCCATTTCACTTGAGAGAAAGGGGCTGCTCTTCAAATGCCATAAGACCCTGTGTGACTCAGAGAGAGGTAAAATACTACCGTTGCCGCTAGCCCCTTGAAGATGCGTCCGTTTTGTTTTCTTTTGTTGTTTGTTTGAGACAGGTTCTTAAGCGTCCAGGGTGGTCTCAGATTTGTTAAGGCTGGTCTTGAACTTCTGACCTTCCTGTCTCCACCTACGAGTGCTGGGATTACAGGAATGTGCCACCACACTTCTCAGAAATTACCTGTTCATTCTCTACAACCCTTGTTCAGTCCACGTGTACTGGAGCACGGGGAGAATGAATGGTGGTTTGTGTTCTTCCCTGTTCCCCGCAACACACTGGTCTGCAGATGGTGGTGGGCGGGATCAGATTCATTATGGGATGGGAAGACTATATCCACACTGCATTTTACTTACCCAGTCCTCTAGAGTCTGTGTTGCTCTGTGTCCTAGGAGGTCAACCCATGATTTGGGGCAGTCTGCAGCAGACCACCAAGAACCCAGCCACTGACTGCCCAGCAGATCATGCCTGAGGCAGACCACCTAACGGAGGACTGAGGATGTCTCCAGACAGCAGAAGAGTAGAATTCGGAGAAAGGTGGAGTTGAGATGAAATCTTATTTGGTTGATTTTTTTGTTTGCATTTTGTTCTGTTTGGGGACAGAGTCTCACTAACTCAGGCTTCCTTTTAACATCCCGAGTAGCTGAGAGTGGCCCTGAACTCTCATCTCCCTGTCTGCACCTATCAAGTTCTGGGATTACAGTTGTCTGAAACCCCATTGGGCAGGCTGAAGGAAAGCGGAATGTATGAAATGAGCAGCTTCCGGCACAGGTAGGAAGCTGAGGTAGACCCAGAGCCACGTGTAGTAAAGATATGGTTGGGATCAAACGAGGCACCTACAGAGCCCTGTGTCAGGCTCTGTGCTAACGTGGATATGGCGGCCATTTCTCAGCCATTTTTCTGCATCAAGACTTGGGATCTTCCAGACGCATGTGGAATGTTTCATTCTGAGTCGGACTTCAGAGACCATGTTTCTTCCTCTCTGAGAAAGAAAGCAAGAGTCATTCCTGTGGGCATTATCACTTGCTCACTAAAATGAGTGGAGAAGAATCTCCTCTCCTCAACCAGCTCGACCCGCTGCGGTCTCTCCTGCCCGAACTCTGGCCTGGCAGATTTGCACACTTCCAGCCTGAGTTTGTACTTTTCCCTTCCTTCTGATCTCCATCAAGGCCACTGCTCCCTCCACCCCTGCTGGCTCCAGTTCAAGACTAGATGGCAAGGAGGCGGGATGAGTCTCCCAGCCCTCTCTGCTCAGATTCTTACTTGGGAACTCTTTTGTCCTTAGGGCTTGTAGTCGGTAAGGGCTTCCCTCTGCTGCCAGCCGCAGGCAGGACACTTGAACTTCTTTCTCTTGGTTCTGCCCCCCCCCCCATTTTTCTATCACCGTTAGTTTCTTTCTTTCTCCCCCCCCCCACTTTGTATTTGTTTATTTGTTTGGTTTTTGGGTTTTTTTGAGACAGGATTTCCCGGTGTAGCCCTGGCTGTCCTAGAACTCACTCTGCAGACCAGGCTGGCCTCGAACTCACAGAGATTCACCTGCCTCTCTTTGCTCAAGGATTTCATTGCTTTTCCAAGACTGAGGACTACTCGGGGCCACTGAGATGGTAAGGTGCTTCCCACCAAGCCTGATAACCAGAGTTCAATCCCCAGTTTCCAAATAGTAGAAGAAAACTATTTATTAAATTGTATACACACACACACCATAAAAAGATGAATGTAACAAAAGGTTTTAAATAGCAGATATACAGGGTTCCCATTAGGACAGGGAAGTCTGGTGATTAGAACCAGAGGGATAGCTGCCAGATTTCCAACCCTGGCTTTACATCACAACAACTCTGTGGTTTCTGATAGTTCTGTTCATGCCAATCATTCATTTATTCATTCCCAGAAGTACAAGGAATTAGTGGGTATATCACTGGATAGGTGTGTACATCCAAAAATGTCCATTGGTTAAAGCATGGATCAAGATAGCAAGATAGCATATATATATATATATATATATATATATATACATATATATATATGCGATGAAATAGTACTCAGTCATAAAAAAGAATGAATGAAGGATAGATACATGCTGTGTCCTGGATGAACCTTTGGAGATGTGAAAGGAACCAGAACAAAAGGCTACATCTGATAATTCAGTTTCCAGAAGTGTCCAGAACAGGCAAATCTTTCTACTCTTTTCTTTGCACCGTATACTGAGTTTCTCCCATGGACACTTCATGGTCTTTCTTTCCCTCAGTGACCTGTATTTTCACTGCCATACCACTCCATGAATGCTGTTGT
This sequence comes from Sigmodon hispidus, assembly GCA_004025045.1. Taxonomy (NCBI): domain Eukaryota; kingdom Metazoa; phylum Chordata; class Mammalia; order Rodentia; family Cricetidae; genus Sigmodon; species Sigmodon hispidus. The sequence goes on along the minus strand of PVIH01001292.1, from coordinate 44,830 downwards.
CTTAGGGTTTCATTGCTGTGAAGAGACACCGTGACCATGGCAACTCTTATAAAGGAAACATTTAACTGGGGCTGTCTCACAGTTTCAGAAGTTCAGTCCACTCTCATCAAGGCGGGAAGCATGATGCTAGAGAAAGATCCAAAAATTCTACATCTGGAAGAGCAGGCAGCAGGAAAAGAGAGAGACCCTGGGCCTGGTTTGAGCATTTGAAGCCTTAAAGCCCGCCCCCAGTGACACACTTCCTCCAAGAAGACCACACCTCCTTAGTGCCACTCCCTGGTGACTAAGCTTTCAAATCTATGAGCCCGTGGGAGCCAGTCCTATTCTAGCAGCCACAGCTGATCTCAATAAGATTACCAGTACTTCTTAGTGGTCAGATTTACTGAACATACATATATTTCTTTATTTTGTCTGGGCTCCTAGACTTATCCAACAGCATGGCCACGCACTCTGTACTTCTTGGAATAATTTCTCCCCTTGATTTCTGTGACACCTCTGGTATCGTGCTGTCCCTCCAGGGCTCTTATTCTGTGAGCCTCTCCTCCTCACACATATCAGCTCCAGCCAGCCTTTCTCAGCACCTCTCTGCTTCCGGCAGTCAGCACAGGACAGACTGTGAAGCCATTCCTTACAAAGCACCCTCAGGGTGGGGGCTGGAGAGATGGCTCAGTGGTCAAGAGCACTGTCTGCTCTTCCAGAGGACCCAGGTTCGATTCCCAGCACCCACATGACAGCTAACAACTGTCTGTGTTTGTTCCAGGCAAACACCAAGGCAAATAAATAAGTAAAGTTTTTTTTAAAAAAAAAAACAAAAAAACAAAGCACCCTCGGGGCTTCAAATAACGCTTCTTTATCCTCTGTGCTGCGAGGCCAACACTAACAGAGCAGCCTCATCTTGAACTTTTGAATGAGAACTCTGGAGTTCTCACAGCAGCAATTAAACACTGTCCTGGAAACAAAGCACTCACTACTGCTCGTCACTCATTGGCCAAAGTAATCACTTGGTCTCACCCATTACTAGGGAGCTCAGTGCTGTGGCTCATCCCTGGTGTACCTGGAAACAGAAGCAGCAGAACTATTTGGTAAATAGTGTTGATGACTTTGGCCCTCCTTCCCTCCCTCCGTCTCTCCCTCCCTTCCTCCCTCCACATCTGTTGTTTTAAGAATTGCAAAAGCCAGGGCCTGCAGAGATGATTCCACAGTTAAGGCTGCTTTTCCAAACAACACAGGTCCGGTGGCTCACCACTGTCTTGTCAGTCCAGCTGCAAGGGATCTGACACCCTCTTCTGGCCTCTGTAGGCACTTGCGTGAACACGTGTACATACAAGCACACATACATAAAAACAAACCTTTCGGGGCTGGAGAGATGGCTCAGAGGTTAAGAGCACTGACTGTTCTTCCAGAGGACCTGAGTTCAATTCCCAGCAAAACCACATGGTGGCTCACAACCATCTATGATGAGGTCTGGCGCCCTCTTCTGTAAAACTGTATGTACAATAAATAAATAAATAAATAAAAAATTTTTTTAAAAAAAGGGTGTTAAAAAAAAACACAAAAAACCTTTCATTTAAACCAATCACCCAAATCTGTAGCTGAGATGTGGCTCGTGGTAAAGGCTTAAACAACATGTACAAGTCTTTGGGTTCAAGTACCCATCAGCGCTTTCTTATTTCTTTTCTCTTTTTTCCTTTTTTTCTTTTTTGGTTTTTTGAGACAGGGTTTCACTGGATGGGCAGCCCTGATTGTCCTTGAACTCGCTCTGTAGACCAGGCTGGCCTCAAATTCACAGAGATCCACCTGCCTCTGCCTACTGAGTGCTGGAATTAAAGACCACCACCACCACCTGGCTGTAGAAGAAGATCTTAATGGGAGATTTGCCATCAAGGGAAAATTGTAGAAGGAGGAGTTAAGATCTTAGCCTTGGAGCCTTTCGAAGAATAAGCTAGCTAGAGAGAGGAATGTGGCAATCGGTGTCTGTTTCTCTGTGAAGTAGGAAACCAGATTGTGATGTGAACAGGAATTGTAGGCTTTGAAGGGTGATTTTCTTGGAAAAGTGTGTGTGTGTGTAGGTGTTTAGGTGTCTGGTTACAAGTTACTGAAGACCCGGTTTCTTTAGGGGAAACTGGGTTCTTTTCTGAGACACAGATGGAGTCAACCACAATAACAGGAGTCAGCATTTCTCTGTAACTGTGAGAGTTTCAGAAATGTGGCCTCACCTCCTGAGAACCTGATTGCTTCTTCTTTCTCTCCACCCCACACACCCCTTCCACTTCTCCATTATCTTTCCTGTTGTCTCTCCCCAAGCAAACTACTGGTTCTAAAACCCTTGCCGCTGCTGCGTCTTATATGACTTCAGAGTTTGGGAGCCTCAGTGGAGGCAACTAGTATGCCCACCAGAGGGGGTCTGAAGCAGCCTGAGGGCTAACTAGTCCATGAGATGAGGCGAGTGGGAAGGAAGGGGGAGCAGGGGGTACTGTGCCCCCAGAAGCCCTAGGAAGAATCCCTCTCTGATAAGTCAGCAGTCATGGACAGTAGGAACAGGGACAAAGCTTTGTCATTGTCACCAGTACAGGGTGAGCAGATAAACTATGGGACAGTAGCATGCTGAGAATGAGACCTTGTGTGGAATATTAATTGGAGATGTGTTGTCTTTATTTATCCTGGGGAACATTTGTTTAATGGTGCAAAGGTATGTTGCGTTCTTTTATGTTGCATTTGTTTAACTCTGTGAAGCTGTGTTACTTTGCCTGCCTAAAACATCTGATTGGTCTAATAAAGAGCTGAATGGCCAATAGGTAGGCAGCGGAGGGAGAGGCGGGGCTGCCAGGCAGAGAGAATGCAGAGGAGAAACCTGGGAGGTCGGGATGAGAAAAGGAGAAGAGAGGGCACCAGGAGCCCGCCACACACAGCTGGCCTGGGAATAAGAAGGAAAGAAAGAAATATAGAATGAAGAAAGGTTAAAAAAAAAATCCCAGGGGCAAAACATAGAAAAAGAGAAACGGGATCATTTTAGTTAGAAAAGCTGGCTAGAAACAAGCCAAGATAAGGCTGGGGATTCATAAGTAGGAGTAATTTTCTGTGCATTTATTTGGAAGCTGAGTGGTGGGCCCCAAAGAGAAAAGACAAACAAAAGACAAAACTGCAGGAGCTCTATGGACTCCAGGCATCCAGCATCTGGGGAGAAAGAACTTACTTCAGGTAGAGTCTGGGAAGGACCGGCCAGCCAAGTGGTATGGAGGTGTCTGGAGATGGAGATTGCAGTCCTTGAGCTCAGCAGGTTTGAGATGTTTAGCTGTAGGAAATGGGACGGAACCCCAGAAGTGCACGGAAACAGCTACACAAAATGGTTTTTTTTTTCTTCCTCTTTAGAGTGCTTGCATTTGGCATCAAGGGGAAAATATAGCTGGTCATCCTTTGCAATAGCTCACCAATGACGTCATCTCTGGTGCATCTGTCTCCCTGGCTAGCATTGGATTCATCCTGCTCTTCCGGCTCAGATTCTTTGTTCCTGTCCACAACACCAGCGTGGCTTCACATCGGTGATGAGAGTCTCCCACTGTCCCTCAGGTGTGTCTTGGTTCAGTACAGTTCACTGTGGTTGGTGTAAACAATACCCTGTCTGTAGCTCCATGGCACCTGTAGTCAATGTGTCCTCTTGGTCTTACTGACTTCTCATCCCTAATTCAGATTTATGAGAGCCTGCTACTCAGTGCTGGCAGAGGCTAGGAGGAAACTCTGGATTTAAACACCATTTTCCTTAAATTAATAAATAGGTTTTTCACTGAGTTCCAAGCCTCTCCCACATACTGCTGTTTTTTAAAAAAATTAAATAAAATAAAAACTTGAGGCATTTATTTACACTAGCCACATATGCCTTGTGGCTCCGCTTCTAGAGAGTGAAGATACAGAAGGTTCTATGGGACGGAGCAACTGCCTATGCCGGGAGGGAGGGAGGGAGGAAGAGGAGAGTGTAGAGACAGACAGGTGAGGGATGAAGTGATGGTGGTCCCAAGAAAGGTAGCCTCTGTTCCCTACAAGAAATAGGAGGCAGAGTAGCCCGCTGGGAAGGAAGACACAGGGCTCGGTAGTGAAATGGCAGTGCAGAAGATTCAAAGTTGTTGCTATGGTGAACGAGGGGAGAGAGCCAATGGAGGAAAACAGGAATTTCAGGGTGGTGTTGAACACTGGAGATCATGAGTTAGTGAATGCGACAGTCTGTACAGATGCACACGTGACAGGGGTTGAGCCTTTCTCCCAGTACAGCCCTGCGACCACCAGTGCTTGCCAAAGGGTTGAGAGACTCTTAGAACTTGTAGCCATTGGTAGCATCTGGGTGTGTTATGGGCATCTACGGTGGTTCTTGAAGCAGAGCCCAAGACCCAGGAGTGGAAGGCTGATTCTGTTTCTCTGTGTCCCCTTACTCCCAAGTCACTTTTTTCTGAGTCTCACATCCCGCGCTGGCCTCATAATGTAAGGAAGAGAAGTCAAGCCAGGCATGGAGAATGGCTTGATCCAATCCATTCACTCTGCTCTACTTTCCCAGAGTGCTTGGCTCCCAGGGGTAGTACAGTCGCCATTGCCTACTCAAAGCCCACTTTTCCTTTCTTTGATAACAGAATCTATATTTTTATTTGGTTTTTGTTTTTGTTTTTTGAGACAGGGTTTCTCTGTGTTACAGTCCTGGCTGTCCTGGAACTCACTCTGTAGACCAGGCTGGCCTCTGCCAGGGTGCTCTGCAATGGAGTGTCAGGCAGCACCATATAGGATCACAGGTCCAGCTCATGGGAAACACCATTTCTGTCATTGTCCCCTTGTACCTTCAGATATTTGATTAGATGTGGTGTCAATGATGGATGGGTTGGAAACCTCTAAGTTTCATAAATCAAAGGGTTCTGTTTCAGAGAGAGTCCCCCTATACAGCTCTGGCTATCCTGGAACCCCTATATAGACCAGGTTGGCCATGAATTCACAGAGATCTGCCTGCCTCTGCCTTCTGAGTACTGGGATTAAAGGTGTGTACCACCATGCTTGGTTTTTCATTTTATTTTATATTTGAGGCAGAGTATAAAACTGTAGATCATTTCAAATATTTGATCCTCTGAGGTGCCACTGCCCAATTGCTAGAATTCTTAGGCACATGTTACCACATTAAGCTTGAATTTATTTTTATTGGTGTGTATAGATGTATACCACTGCACGTGTGTAGAGATCACAGCACAACTTGTGGGAGGTGATTCTTCCCTTCTGCCATGTGGGTCCTGGGAGACAAACATGGGTCATCAGGCTTGGTAGCAATCTCCTTAACCCGCCGATCCATCTTGACTCCATCAAGCCATGTTGCCCTGAATTATTTTTAAGTATCCAGTTCAGTAACATTAAACACACACACTTTGTTCTGCAGCCATTACCAATGTCTATCTTATTCTATTACTGTTGAAATAGCAAAATACCCAGGATCGGGCAATTTATAAAGAAGAGAAGTCCAAGGGAATGGTGCTGACATCTGCTTGGCATCTCATGAGGGCCTTCTGCCATAGAAAAAAAAGTGATAGAAAAAAATGTGGTGGGAAAGCGGGCATACATGTCTAATCTCTCTCTCTCTCTGACTCTTTTGTTATCAGGATCTTTCTATGTAGGCAAGCTGACCTTGATTCCTAACCCTCCTATCTCAGCCTGGTCAATGCTGAGATTATAAGTAGGAGCTACCAGGTCTAACTGTTTTGTTAAGACAAGGTCTCCGTCTGTAGTCTACCTTGGCCTCTCGGTGTAGCCCAGGCTGGCTTTGAACTTGGGGCAGTCTTGTCTCAGCCTCCTGAGTGCTGAGATGACAGGTGTAAGCCAATACACATAGTTCCTGCTTTCAAATCTCGTGGGTATAAATAGCTCCTAGACAAATGACTGAACCATATGGTGATTCTATATTTAACCATCTGTGGACCGGTAGTGTTGATTTTTGTTTAATCTACCAGAATACCCACAGATGCCTGACAGCGTCTCCTTTTGAACTCCAAAGCACACTCTCTGGGAGAGGAGACACTCTTATATTACTGAGCCTCCATTGCTGTCCTTAAAGGAGAGCTAGAAAGACATTGGATTGACTCCAGCAGGGCATTCCACTTCACAGAACAGAGAGGAAGACAGAATGAAGTTATCCTGGGTAGATGAAAATTCAGGGTGGGAAGGATAGAGGGAATGAAGAAAGAGGGAAGAAGAAGGGGAAGGAGAGAGGGAGAGGCTTCCATGTGAGGAGCTACCAACTTCCATCTTCTTGGAATATCCCCAGCAGAGAGATTTGCTCCCAAGCAAGCCTGACCTAATTCCTATGAAGTCTCAGCCCCCAGCATTCTTCCTTAGCATAATAAATCCTTATTGTGTGACATAGGATTACTGTCTATCACTTACAACCAAACACCACCAACTCATTCTGTATAGACTATGTCAGTAGCTTGACTCTCTTGGGCCTGAATTGTGAGCCTTCATCAGAGAAGTCTCAAGAGGGTCAGACCAAAGGGAGAAGCCAGTAGAACTGGCTGGAGCTAGGGTCAAGTTTCCAGGCCATGATACTGTAGGAAAAGGCAGGGTCAGCAAATAAGTGTTGTAGGATATTAAGAGGTATTACTTTTGTTTATGTTGCGTTTGTTTCACTGTGTGAAGCTGTGTTACTGTGCCCGTCTAAAACAGATGATCTAATAAAGAACTGAACAGCCAATAGCAGGGCAGGAGAAAAGATAGGTGGGGCTGGCAAGTAGAGAGTATAAACTGTAGATCTGGGAGGAGGAAAAAAAAAGTAAAAGGGGTCAGAGAAGGAGGAGGACTGTGGAGGCCAGCCACCCAGCTACACGGCAAACCTCAGAGTAAGAGTCAGATTACAGAAGTAATAAACAGGGAAAGCCCAGAGGCACACGGTAGATGGGATAATTTAAGGAAAGCTGACAAGAAACAAGCCAAGCTAAGACTGGGCATTTATAATTAAGAATAAGCCTCCGTGTGTGAGCTGTGGCTGGCCCCCCAAATAGCAAAAACAATGAGAGATGAGAGCCAAGGAATAGGCCAGGGAGCCAAGCTCAGAATTTCTTGAGTGGGGTGGTAGGAAGAGGAGAGAACCCCTTGTTTCTGCTCCCTGCTGAAAAGGGGAGGGTGAGGTTGCAGAGCCCAGGACTTCAGGCTCCCTTCCAACTCATTGATCCCATTAAAGCCTTTTTTCTCACTGCCCATGTTATCAACTCAAATTGTCCCCTTGGCGCTTACACTCCCCCAAAAGCAGTCCCCCTGGCATGCCTCGGCCCTCGCCTTCCCTGCAGCTCCACCCACCACCTCTGATTAAGTGCAAGTTGAATATCGGTACTTGTTCCCCTCAACCGCACATTTTACATCTCAAATGTCCCTGGGGCTGCTACTCACAAAGAAAGAGCTCTGATTGCCTAATTCTCATTAAGGGAATTGAGAGATTGCTAAGAATAAGCACCATGCCTGAAGTTCAATGAAGTGCAACTGTTAACATAATGATAATGGCGGTGATGGTGATGATGTTGATGATGATGATATTGTGATGATGGTGGCAGGCTATAAGTTCTTAGAAGACAAGGATAGTGGCCAGGTTCAGAGCCACAATATTTAAATGTTTAATTGTATATATTTTTTCCACTATACATGCCTGTGGTGGTTTGAATAAGAATGACACCTATGGGCTCATGTATTTGAATGCTTAGTCACCAAGGAGTGGAACTCTGATAGAAGGATTAGGAGGTGTGTCACTGGGAGTGGGCTTGGAAGTTTCAAAAGCCTTTGCTAGGTTCAGTCAGTCTCTGTCTTTCTGTCTCTCTGTCTCTCTCTCTCTGCTTTTGGATCAGGATGCGGCTCTCAGCTACTTTGCCAGCACCACACCTGCCTGTCACCATGCTCTCTGCCATGATGATAATGGTCTAAGCCTCTGAAACTTTAAGTGAGTTTCTAATTAAATGCTTTCTTCTTCTTCTTCTTCTTCTTCTTCTTCTTCTTCTTCTTCTTCTTCTTCTTCTTCTTCTTCTTCTTCTTCTTCTTAATAAGAGTTGTCTTGGTCACGCTTCACAGCAGTAGAACAGTGGCTAAGACAATGCCCTGCTTCCCTTTCCAACTTCAATCTGAAATCAGATGCCCTTTGTGTCCTTAGTTGTTGGTCGCTGGACCAAGGAAGAGCTCTACCCTGGAGGTTCAGACTGTTGGCTGGCTAGTCATGGCTTCCCTATCAAGAATATAGATGAGGGAATTGGAAAGATGGCCCAGTGTTTAAGAGCACAGGAACCATTTTGGGGTCATTGGGCATGGCACTGCTCTAGGCAAGTTCTCATTTGCAAGGACTTGAGAGCCTAGTTTCAATTCTTTGGGGGTAAAAAAAATCCTAAAGCAGATTTACTGCAGCATAATGTCACCACCACACAGTATGTTTTCTAAAGACCTCTCCACTACAGCTTCATCACAGTCTGCCCAGCAAATAGATAGCATTTGGGGTACTTAGGCATTCAAATCATATTAGTTTAAAACATAATTTTTCTTCATTTTATTTATTTACTTATTATTGATTTTTGAGATAGGGTTTCTCTTTGTAACAGTTCTGGCTGTTCTAGAACTTGCTTTGCAGACCAGGCTGGCCTCAAACTCACTGAGATCTGCCTGCCTTGGCCTCCCAAGTTCTGGGATTAAAGACATGCACAACGACCGCCCAGCTTATTTATTTATTTTTGAGACAGGGTCTCCCTATGTAGCCCTGGATGTCCTAGAACTTGATATGTAGACCAGGCATATTTTTTTAAACTTTATTTATTTATTTATTTACTTATTTGCCTTGGTGTTTGCCTGGAACTGGAACTACAGACAGTTGTTAGCTGCCATGTGGGTGCTGGGAATCGAACCCGGGTCCTCTGGAAGAGCAGACAGGGCTCTTAACCGCTGAGCCATCTCTCCAGCCCCGACCAGGCATATTTTTATCATTAAAAATTATTACATTTATTCACACGAATGCACGTGGTGTGTGCCTGTGTGCCACAGTGTGCAAGTAGAAGTCAGAGAATAATTTATGGGTGCCATTTCTCTGCTTCCACCACAGAGGGACCTGGGAATTGAACTCTGATCTTCAGACGTGCTGGCATGTGCCTGTAGTCACTGAGCTATCTCAACCAGTTCCTGCATAATATTTTCAATACAAGTCACCAATAATGGCTTGCTTCATTTTGCATTTAGGCAGCAGAATGATTACTCTGGGGGTTGAACTCAAGAGAGTTCAAGCCGGGCATCTGTGTCTATAGACTATTGGGACCCCAGACATGTGTCTTAACATCTCTGAGCTTTGGTTTCTTAGGCGACCTTACAAAAGATCCCTGGTAAATAAGTACCCTACACTCAACGGAGTTTAGGGCCTCTGGTGCATAGCCAGCTACTGTGGGGTAAACAACAAGAATGGCAGTCAGTTTGGGGGCTCCCTTTTCTCTAACAAAAGCAGCTTGAGGGAGAAAGGGCTTATTCGGGATCACAGTTTGAAGGTGAAGTCCACTGTGCCAGAGAAGGTCAAGGCCAGGGGAGCTTCTGGCAGTTGGTCATGTCGCATCCACACGCAGAAAGCAGGGCGAGAAGAATGAGCACACTCAGCTGCCTTTCTCCTTACATGGACCAGAAGCCCAGGCCCCTGGGAATAGGTGCCACCCACAGCAGGAGAGTGTTCCCACAGCAGGGAACCTAATCAAGAGAATCCTCTCCCCCCCCCCCCCCCCCCCCCCCCCCC
>PVIH01001292.1:0-34976 GCA_004025045.1 Sigmodon hispidus | reverse complement strand
GGTCCCCTTCCCCTTGATGTGCCTGTTGTCCGGGGGCCAGGAACATGACCAGCAGAGGGCAGCAATTCACTATGGAGTCTGCACTGCTTTTGTCTGACCCTGGACGAGGAAAACTGATGAAATAACACAGTACGTCACTCCTTTCTAAGGTTATTTTACCCTCAGTGTACAGTTGGAACAAGATCTTCCCACTGTGTAAAGATAAAAAAGTTGTCTCCAAAGTGTAAGAAATGTAATAAGGCTACGTATAAACAGTAGACTAATAGTTGGGGTCACAAGTGACCTAAATTTAGACTGTTGAGAGGTGTGAGAAGCACTGATGATGACCTTTCGCCGGCTTCCTGATTCACAAAGCTTTTCCTGAGCCTCAATATCACAGAATTCTCCTTTTTGTCCCCATTGTACAGGTGAGCAAACTGAGACCTCCAAAACTCAATTCTTCAGAATAGCAGCCGGGTAACAATGCACTCTAGATGTTCTGTAAGTGTTCTTGTTTTTAATTTAATTTACAGGTGTGAGTACCTGTGTAAGTTTATGTACACTGTGTCTGTGTATAACATGTTCTGGGGAAGTCCAGAGAGCATACGATCCCCTGAACCTGAAGTTGGAGATGGTTTTGAACTGCCTGATATGGGTATTGAACTCAGGTTGCCCGAAAGAGCAGTAAGTAATTTTTAACTACTATCCAGCATGTTTGGACTTTATGTGTGTGTGTATGTGTGTGCGCACGTGCACGTGCACACACCCATGTTCCTTTGTGCATGTGTGGGTGCAGGGGCCCTCAGAGGCCAGAAGAAGACTTGGGATCCCCTAGAGCTGGAGCTACAGCAGTGAGCCACCCAGCATGAATACCAAGAACTGTTCTCAGGTCCCCGTAAGAGCAGTAAGCATTCTTATCCCCTGAGTAGTCTCAGCCTCATCTGCAGTTTTGATGAGATGATACAGGACGATCTGTAGCCCACATTATCAGTCCTGACTTCAGACAGTAAGGCAAGCTGCTACTCTGGCTTAGCGCCTGCACCAGGTATGAACAAATCCTTCTAGAACTGGAATGGCTTTTGATCAACAACAGTCCTCAAAGAGCTATCAGAGAAACCCCAAGCCGGGTGCTGCTGCCCACCCTCTGCTACCCACTCACTGTGGCTGATGGCTGTTTGGCCAGTTTGCACGTGCAGCGCCTTCAACAGATGCTTGGCTTGGATAAGATGACATAATAAGGAAGCAGGACTCAAATTAGCTTCAACATAAGAAACATGTAACTTGGATTTAACAAGCAAATCGCAAACGTGGTGCAAGTAGCCGTTCACCAGCTCCCAAGGGTCTCTATACTATTCCTTACCGTCTCTTGCTCTCACCTGAGTGCCCTTTTCTGCTAGGTACTGTATTCCCAAACACAGGACTGCAAGAACCACCAGTTAACTCCTTTTTAAAAAATCACCCTCCACCCATTTGCTCTCTCATTTTATTGGCCAGAATTGGGTCATATGCCGCCCCCCTCCCCCCAAGCAATCCCATGAAGGCTTAGAGCAGGTTATCAACCAGAGGCTTGGCTTTGTGGGACAGCAATCAGCAATGCTTGTGGTGATCCTTAGCGCACAGGGAGCAATAGCCAGCTCTGACACTCTGGTCCCTGCTTTTAGGAGTGAGGAACTGTAAGAGAACCAGGTCTGGATCCTGGCCTCCCATCAGCAGCCCCCGCTGTCTGTATCATTTTACTTCCTGTTGTGGGCACTTCTGTCTCTTCCTCATAGTGGAAAATATGACAAGAAGGAAAAAAAAAACCAAACCAAAACAAACAACAAAATCCCACAATCCTGATTGCTCATGACTCTGGCACCCAGAGATGACCCTCAACAGTTTGCCTCCCAACCCCGGAACCGTTTGCTGAAGACTGAAGTCCAAGCACAGTGTCTCCCCAGACTTTTGGTCAGCCCCAATGCTGCGGTGTGCGGCTTGGACATAGAATTCCTATGTCCCAGGAATTCTCAAACAGTTTTAATGAGGCTCAGGCAGCTTGTGTCCAGGAAGCTCAACATGGACAGCAAAATCCAGTTAAATGGAGGAAGGGTAAAAGTTTAAGGGCAGCCTCTCCCCAAAAAGAGGGCAAGCTTCAGGAACACTGTAAGTGAGACAGACATGTTTTTTTTTTAATGGGAGGAGAGGTCACTCAGCATTCAGTTCACCCAACTGTCCTTGACAGGCATCGCTGTTAATCCTTTGTCCTTTCCTCTGGTCTCAGTCTGTTCCCTGGTTCTCAGTGATTGGTTCTCAGAAGGGTGGGCACATGACTAGACCAGGCCAATCAGGACCAATGAGGGTTTGACAGCTGGCAATTACCGTGCCATTACAAATCAGAGGTTGCTTTAAAATAGAGCCCAGGGGCTGGAGGTGTGGCTCAGTAGAGCGCTTGCACAAGGCCCTGGGTTTGTTCCCCAGCACGGAATAAAGCCAGTGTGGTGGTACATGCCTGTAACCCCTGCACTTAGGATGCACACATGGGGTATCAGAAGTTCGAGGCTTTACTTAGTTACATAGTAAATTCGACACCTGCCTGTATGAGACCCTGCCTTAGAATAAAATAAAGCCAATATAATTAAGAGTAGATGTCAGAGACAATAACCCAAGGACAAGCAGCTCTTCCAGATAGTGTGTTGAAATCCGTGGCCTCTTTGAACTTTGTTACATAAACAAGTCCGTTGCCATTTATTCTATGTATGTGTTACTTTTGAGATAGGCACTTACTGTGTAGCTCATATGGCAGTGAACTCATGATCCCCAGCTGCTGGGTGCCAGGATTACGTATGTACCCTGAAGACTAGTCATTGCCTATCTTTGCATATACAAGTTTTAGTTAATTCCTGCCATGTGGGTTGACAAGATACTCAATGGGTAAAAGCTTGCTGCACACTGACCTTAGTTCCATCCCCTAACCCACAGTGGAGGGACAGAGCCAACTCCCAAAAGCTAGGCTCTGCCCCCCCCAATGTTGTGGCATTCATGTTTCTATGCTCACACACATCACACACACAATAATTATAAGTGAACTAACATTTCTGTCTGCAGCAAAAGCTCAAATCCATTTTGTTGCTACAAGTAAACGGGAGAAGTATCAGGACTGAGGATTGGGGGGCTTTGCTGTGCCACCCTGCCCACCAGCTGTGCCGCCTAATACGTCAGCTCACTTCTCCAGTCTCAATACTGAGACATAGAGGGAATAATCACACCTTTTGGGGGAGGGGCAGGAGAAGTGATTGACTCTTTTGGAGCTGACAGTGCTTCATAAATGTGATGAGGAATAAAAATGTAAAGGGCTCTTCTGAAATGTCAGGGATAATTTTAGAGATTCCAGAAGGGCTTAGAAGGATGGCAAATTGAGAAATAAACACATATGCTGCAGGAGCTAAATGGCCTCGGGAGGGAATGAGGTGATGGTTAGGGTAAGAGAGGCCCTGGAGCTAGGCATGGTGGCAGTGCATGCCTTTAACCCTAGCACAGAGGCGGAGGCACATGGATCCAGGCTAGCAAGAGCTATGTCATAGAGAGACCCTGTCTCAAAAATAAAGAAAGGAGAAAAAAAAAAAAAAAAAGATCCTAGGCTTTCTGGTCTACCCTTCCCTCCCTTTTTGGATAGAGAGGAGAGACAAAGGACTACTTCTGCCCTAAGAAAATGGCAACAGAATCTGTAGATGTGGCTCAGCTGGAAGAGTATACAGGATATTTGTCTAGTATACGGGAGACCCTGGGCTCAATCCCTAGCACTGCCCAACCCAGATGTGGTGGTGCATGCCTATAAGCTTATCGCTTGTGAGGCAGAGGCAGAAGGATCGGGGGTTCGGCTGCATAAGGAGTGGGGTGGCAAGTGGGGTACATGAAACTCTGTCTCAAAAAAGGGTAGGAGGAAGTTGGGCAGACCCCAGGAGAAGCTTCTGGGAGACACAAATGAGGACCCATGTTCTTATCTCCAGGATGCACATGAGAGTCTTGCCTGTAGCCTCAGTGCTGGCCCTAGGGTGAGGTGAGCCGGAAGCAAGTGATCCCAGGAGCTCACTAGCCAGCAGTCCAGCCAAATCATTGAGCTCCTGGCTCAGGGGGAGGCATAGCCCATTTGGTAGAGTGCTTGCCTAGCATGTGGGAGCCCCTGGGTTCAAATCTCAGTACTACAAAACCCCAAAATTTGAGAGTCAATTAGAATCTGCTATCTTTTTTTTTAATCCATCCTCCCTCCCTCCCTCCCTCCCTCCCTCCCTCCCTCCCTCCCTCTCATTATGTATAGTGTTCTGCCTGTATATATGCTTAGCTGCCAGAAGAAGGCACCAGATGTCATCATAGATGGCTGTGAGCCACCATGTGGATGTTGGGAATTGAATTTAGGACCTCTAGGAAGAGCAGCCAGGGCTCTTAACCTCTGAGCCATCTCTCCAGCCCCCACCATCCTTTCCTGAAAGGTCTTCACAGAGGCCAGTGAGTTAGGACGGGCTTCTCCATTATGGAACTGGAGAAAATAAGACTCACAGAGAGCCTACATCCACAGCTGCTAAAGGGCCTGAAGGGTGGAACTCAGCTACTCATGGGTTGTATTCAAACTAGAGGTGGCTTTGAAGGTCACTCAGAACAAGGGGATGATAATACTTTTGCCTAAACTTAGGGATGGCCTCCTGCCCCTCTTATATCTTGGTGCCTGCACATACTCTGCTTACCCATGTCCCTGCTTCCTTATGGTCCCTTTTGATCTCTTACGGTGACTGTAACCATTGGACAATGTTTTAGGACACGGAGCTCATGTTTCCTCTGTTTCTGAGAGCACCATCGCTTCCAAGGTGATGCTCAGGCCAACCTTCCTCTCTCTTGGGGACCATCATGGTGGAGTGAGTCCCTGTGCCAGCTCTCCTGCTGACATAGTTGATCCCTTTTTCCTATGTCTTATGCAGGCACTCCAGCAAGGAAGCCAAGCGTCATTGGCAAACTGATGGCTGAGGCTGCTCTTAGGATTTTGTGCGGATTTGATATGGCACAAATACAAATTACCCAGTTATCTGGCAGCAGCAGATTTCTATGGATGCAGGGGCCTCATGAGGAACTCTGCGGATAGCAGGGGACACTAAGATGCTGTTTCTAGTAGAAAGGACTTTATTGTTAGAGGGATAAGGTTATGATAACAGAGAAGGTAATGAAAGCGGAGAATGAGGAAGAGAGATAAAGAGAGAGAGAGAGAGAGAGAGAGAGAGAGAGAGAGAGAGAGAGAGAGAGAGAGAGTAGTGCTTCTAAAAAACAAAGGTGAGAGAGTGAGAGAAAATTCAGAGACCAGAAACTTCTCTTAAGGGGACTTTCAGTGGCGCCGACCCTCCCCTGGCCCTGTCCATTACCATCACCACCCCTTCCTTCTTGGTATCATAGGTTTGAACACTTGATCCCTATTTTGGAAAGTCGTGGACCATCTAGGAGGTGGAGCATGACTAGAGGAAGTGCAGCCCTGGAGGCGGGCCTTGAGATTTGACAGGCAGGCTCCGCTTCCTATCCTCTGTCTTCCTGAGTGCAAGTGCGATGTGACCGGCGGCCTCACGTTCTTGCCACCAAAATGAGTTCTTCCTCCTGGTAAGGTATTTTGGTCACGGTGACGAGAATATCACTTCCACCCCTTCACAGCACCCTTCCACTCCTCCGTTGGTGTTTGCTTCTCAGAGGATCCCAATGGCCAGAGCTCTTTGTGAAGTGAGCTCATGAGGGTTTCAGCCATCCAAACTCATAAGACATTGTTCCCCTCCGTAGTGGTTAGGACCACAGCTTAGGATCAGGCAAGCCAAGGAGGTGTGAATTCTACTCACAGCCCCTTTGCTAACTCTGCACCTCTTCCCCAGCCCCCAGTCAGTGATTCTCAGCCAGGCGCAACCTTGCCACTTTCCACCCCCAAGACATTTGCCATTAACTTTTTGTCATGACTGGTCAAAAAGAAGGTAGCTGCTACTGGCACCTAGCAGAGGCCTGAGATACTGCTGAATGTCGAAGAGTAAAGACTGACTGCTCAGTCTCCTCGGGAAGGTCGGAATGTCACTTGTTAAATGGGATGTTCATGGGAGCTATTCCAAGCGCTGTCTGCAGAACCTAGTGCATTTCTATGCCATTTCTGCCTCCTTTCAACCTCCCGAGTCTACAATGGCAGAGACCAGATGCCTCTCAATCCATGATCTGTGTCATCGGCAATGAGATGAGCAGAGGTAAAGCAAATGGTTATTAATTGTTGAAACCTTTGTGAAATCATCCCAGCCCCTGGTTCAATGCCTGAGGCATAAAAGAATCTCGATACTTGCTGAATGGCTGAATGATCAATGCAAGGCTTTTAAAACTCATTCCCTGCTGATTTATGTGCGTAGGGAGAGACAGGCCTGGTCTTTTTCTTGTGTTCTGCGACAAGGAATATGGTTCATAAAAAAAGAAAAAAAAAGACTTGAAAAGATTGGGACCTTGGTCAGCCAACCATGGAGTAAGGAGCCAGAACCAAAGTCATGGAGAATTTTGGATAAAAGTCTTGCTCCATTTAGGCAAAAAAAAAAAAGGAAACCAGGCCAGGCTTTGTGCAGCCTCGCTGTGGAACAAGAGCTGTTTTCTGGGCTCAGAACCTGCTCTGTCCCATGTTTAATTTCTTCCATCTGTCTGGTATCTGACCTCTGCTGCCCTCTAAGCCATTGCCACATATTGTCTGCCTATGTTCCCATATAAGGCCATCTCTCTCTCTCCCTCCCTCTTGTCCTCTCCCTCTCTCTCTCTTTCTCAGGGTTGGATAGCAACACTGCTCGCTTCCTCCACCCTGCCCTCCCTCCCTCTGCCTTCCCTGGCATCTTCTCCTGCCAGGATGGACGGCTGAGAGCGGGAAGGGGTAGGGGGCTGCCAGGGAATGCAGCAGGTTTATTTTTACTCCATTTGCATTCTTTGCCTGCCCTGCAGGCCTCAGCCACTTGGGGATGTCACATGCCGATAAGCCAGGGGTGGGGGGTGGGGGTGGTGTGGGAGTGAGATCTGTGGCTGAAATCTACAACATCCCAGGTGTGAGCCATCGTTCTGGAGTTGGGTGGAGGGGAGGGAGCAGGCAGGGACACTGAGGTCACAGGATTCGCCCGTGTTCCAATTGCTCTGGCTCAGGTTCCCAGAACTTTGGTCTTTCTGAGAAGCAATGTCAGGGACTGAGATCTGTAACCACAGAGGCCTATCTCTGGGCAAAACTCAACACCTGCTAGGACATGGGGTGAATCCAGGTATCTGAGTGAACTGAATAGCCTTGTCACCCTTTGTGACCTCGGCTGTCAGTTTCCTTCTCGGTTATCAAGTTTGTAACATCTGTTTGATTCTATTCTGTTGTCCTGGCGGAAATGCACTCTATCAGGCAGGAGTTTTAGTCCGTGGCAGCTGTATTAGTGCCTGACACACAGCAGGTGGTCAAATATGTGTGGAGCAACTGGATGAAATGATACTTTTCAGTTTGCAGCATTCAAGAACTGCTAGCTGATTTGACCATAGCCTATTTCATGCTCCCTGGCATCTGATAGACACTAGTTAAGTGCCAAATCATTTTAGGTGCTGGGAAATTTGACAGTGAACAAAGCATCAAGGGCTGGGGAGGCTCAGTTGGGGGAGGCTTTCCTGTTCAGTATGTGTCTTTTGGGATGGATTCTTTCCCTCAGCACAGTGTTCTCCAGGTTCATGCATGGTGCAGGTGTGTATTACAGTACAACATTTCTGTGTGTGTGTATATGTGTGTGTGGTGCGTGCATGTACAGAAGTGTGCAGGTTTATCCATGGTGCACCATGCATCAGTATTTCATTTCTCTCCTTGTGTGTGTATGTATGTATGTGTTGTATGCACAGACATGTGCAGTGTATACCAGTACTACATTTCTGTGTGTGTGTGTATGTGTGGGTGTATGTGTATACATAGATGTGTGCAGGTTCATCCATGGTGAGCCATGCACCAGTATTTCATTTCTATGTATGTGTGTGTATGTACACAGATGTGCACAGGTTCATATGTGTGCCCATGCTAATGGAAGCCAGAGGTCTATGTCTGGTGTCTTTCTCAATTGCTTTCTACCTTTTCTTTTGTTATTTTTAAAAATATGTTCTCTCACTGAACCTGGTGCTTATGATTCTGGCCTAGATTTCTCTCTTAGGGTTTCCATTGCTGTGAAGAGACACCATGACCATGGCAACTCTTATAAAGGAAACATTTCATTTTGGTGGCTTGCTTACAGTTCAGAGAGGCTCACTCCATCATGGCGGGGAGCATGGTGGTGTGCAGGCAAGCTAGGCACTAGAGTTGAGAGTGCTTAGGTCTTGGCTGGAAGGCAACAGGAAATCAACTTCCTGGTACACTGAGTGAAGGTTGAGGAAAGGACCTGGAAGCCAGATCTCACAGTGACACACTTCCAACAATAGGTGTGGCCCATATTAAAGGTGTGCCCTACAGCCTCAAGATTTAAATTAAAGGCGTGTACCATCCAGCCTCCTCTAAAGACCACACCTAATAATGCCATTTGCTATGAGTTTCTGGGGACCAAATACATTCAGCCTAGCACAACTGACTAACCAATGAGCCCCAAGCATCCTCCTGACTCTGTCTCCTGATTCTCCCTAACCACACCAGGCATTTTCACATGGACTCTGAGGGTCTAAATCAGGTCCTTACACCTGTACAGCCAGCACTGTACTGACTGATCCCGTCCCTCACACCCCTAAATTCTTCGGTTTCTTTTTTTAAGATTTTTTTTAAACGTATTTATTTAAGTATTTGCCTTGGTGTTTGCCTGGAACTGGAACTAGAGACAGTTGTGAGCTGCCATGTGGGTGCTGGGAATCGAACCCGGGTCCTCTGGAAGAGCAGTCAGTGCTCTTAACTGCTGAGCCATCTCTCCGGCCCTGGGATTTTTTTTTTTTTTTAAGACAGACTTACACTTTACTGCACATATACACCATGGTTTCCATTTGTTCATCAGCTTACCCGTCATTCAGGCTCTGTCTTCTATCTGTGACCCTATCAAAAAACCTTGACTTGTCACCAGTTCATGAGACTCAGAAGGACTTGATCATGTGAAAGATGAAGCGTATCTGTATCCTTCTGCTCTTGGCCTTTTCTCACCCCCTCCCACCCTCTCATCCACTTTTCCTGCATCCTGGTTCTGAGTTTTCTCATGGCCCCAAATGCAGCTCTGTCACTGGCTACCTTTAAATATTCCCTGTGAGTTCTATAAATACAACAAACATTCAGCTCAGGAAAAAAGGATGAGGGGGAAAAAAAGCACCTGAGAAGCATCCAAAACAAAAATACACTTTTTCTTTTCCATCATTGGCCAAAGTCCTCTGCTTTGACTGTGAGGTTTGTGCTTGGATTATTTTTCAACCATTAGCCCCAGGTGGGTAGAAGGCTAGGCAGCTTGGGGTGCTCATAGCAACACATAGTAGCCCAGCGCTCAACAGGAAGATGATGGGGTCAAGATCAGTCTGCAGTCTGGGGTTCTGTTTCAGAAAAGGATGGGAAGCTTGGTAAATGTGCTTGCCACACAAGCCTCATGACTTGAATCCACCAGAACCCATAAACAGTTGGATGTTGTGGCTCTTACCTGTGATCCCAGGACTCCTACTTTGGAATGGGAGATGGAGACTGGACAAATCCACAGGTCAACAGTCCTGGAGTATGAAGAAATAAGGGAGACACCCAAGGTGGACAGGAGGAACTGACTTCTCAGTGTTGGGGTCTGGCCTCCACATGATGATGTAGCATATTTGCATGTGCACACATATACACATAAGATAATAATAGAAATCAGAACAAAGTGAGATTGCCCCCAGAGGCAAAGAAAGCCCCACAGTGTGGTAATGTCAACCCTTGCAGAGACCTTTGGCCACCTATCTTGGTAGCCTGACTGTGGCCCCTACTTCCGACTCTTCTACACTAGTGTGAGGCAGTTGAGTGGACTGGTGAATATGGCTTTGGGATCGGGTAGATTGGGTGTCTGAATTTTGGCTCCTCTAGGTATCAGTGACATGACTGTGGGCCCTCCATTAACTCAGCAGGCTTCAACTTGCATCATCATAAAATGACAT
The DNA here is from genome assembly GCA_004025045.1 of Sigmodon hispidus. Classification (NCBI taxonomy): domain Eukaryota; kingdom Metazoa; phylum Chordata; class Mammalia; order Rodentia; family Cricetidae; genus Sigmodon; species Sigmodon hispidus. Next base: position 24,887 of record PVIH01001292.1, on the reverse strand, counting down.
GAGGACAAATGACTGGCCCGAAAAGCCTTTTTGCTCATCATTTGATTTCAGATTTTAACCTAGAGAGAGAGAGAGAGAGAGAGAATCAGTCTGCCTGTCAAGGTCCCCTGCTATAATCCATGGAGGATGAATGACATGGATGTGGGGACTTCTCCCCCTTTGTCTGCCTGTTGGGCTCAGCCTGATGAGAGATCAGGTAGGGAGATGAATAGGTGGGAGAGCATTCAGGGCTGGGACTGACTGCCTATACAGCCTTGGATTAGCAGCCCCCACCCCCAACTTTCTGCTTTTGGCTCAGGGAATCTATGACACTTTTTTCGCTGGTCCCGTCAGGTCACTTAAGCCCTGCTCAAACCTTATATATAGTCCTGTATTACACTCCTTAGTTGCTCAGGGTGGGCTGTCTCTACCTCGATGGGGTTGCTAACTTCTAGAGGTCTTAGTCTGTAACTCAGATCTGCCAAAATGATTTAATTTTGTAATCTGTTGCAGTCTGACCTTGAGCCCCTCTGCTGTTAGGTTGGAAGGAAATGCAGTCTCGTGATTGACTGTCTTCCCATTGGTATACATGCTGAGGGGTGCCAGCTCCCAGGGCTTTTCTGCAGACTTTGGGGTACCTCATGACCCCCTGTTCACTAATCACCTCACCCTGCAGCTCTGTTCTCACGCAGTGGCACTGCTGCCTCCCTCCGTGTGACTGCCTCCTTGTGAAGCCAAGGGACAAGGAAGCCACGGGATTCCTGGTGTGGCCTCTGTGGAGTATGTCCATCTCTTCTAAGGCTCTATCCTGGTCCTGGGATACATTGTAGCATCTTTTGTGTCTGCTGATCCACTTGAAGGAGGTCCTCTCTTCTCCCCAAAAGACTTCACAGTTTATGTAGCAAGTGCAGATTTACTTTGGGAAGTGCAGCCTGCTAGTGACAATTGGAATTGCTTCCAGAGGAGGAGAAACAGGACCACATCACACGAGTTAATATTGGCCTCAGCTTGTGAAGTCTTTCCCAGAGCTGCTGATAAATGGTAGGCTCTCAGCAAGTGGTGACCTGATGATGGTTTGAGCCCCTGGGAGAATGTCATTTGAGGAGTGTATTTCAATCCAAATGGATAACCAAGGAGTCTATATAAATGGTAATAGAATTTTGTCTACTTTATATGGCCCATTAATCTCACTGGTGATTTTCAGGCTTTGCAAACTGTAGTCCATTTGCAAACACAAAATCCATTACCAGAAAAGCCTGAGAAAAATGTAGTACCAGGCATGCATTTAATTAGGCCTCTGGAATCTCATCCATTTAGCTGAATGTTTCACAGGATATATATCTTTCTGCCTTTTAAGAAAGCACATCCTGCTACCAAATGTGCCCACAAGATCCAGCTACTAGAGCAGAGAGATTTTGGGGCGCCTCCAAACCTCAATTCAGGTTTCCATTTAAACTTGATGGCTTTCATCTCCACAGAACCTAGATGGTGTTAAATGACAATTAATGGGTAATGAAATGGCCCACTTGCAAGCATGTTCCGGTGTCTGGGTCGTTTTTCCTTGTTTTCAAAGGATGAGATAATGTGGGCAGCATGCAGAGCTACCCCAGATGGGATGGCATCTTGGAAACTGGCGTTCACTGAATGCTCGTTCGGGATCCATAAATATCTCCTGGTCAGGATGATAGGTCTAAATTTAATACCCCAAACAGAAAATTGGCTCAGAATCCTTGGATTCTGCACAGGAAAGTTTTTGTTTGGAAGTTCTGAACTGAAAAGGGGCTGGAGACATTGTGTTTGTGACATCCCTCAGGTGTCTGTGAAGACCTCTCTTGGCCCATGGTAGGGGCCTGGGCTAGAGACAGATAATTCCTTGGAGGAAACGAAGGAGACAGTTACCATTGATAGTTACTCCACACAATGCATACCTGTGCATTTCTTTGTGTTCTTTAATTATTTTACATTTATTTATGTATGTATATGTGTACACATGTATGTTCTCTCATGTACCCATGAAGGTCAGAGGACAAGTTTCAGAGGTTTATTTTCTCCTTCTAGTCTGTGGACCCCTCCATCCTTTTGTGTGTGTGCGTGTGTGTGCGTGTGTGTGTGTGTGTGTGTGTGTGTGTGTGTGTGTGTGTGCGCGTGTGTGCGTGCGTGCATGTGTGCGTGTGTGTGTGTGTGTGTGTGTGTGTGTGTGTTCCACTTAGCACCTGCTGGCCTCAAAGTTACTATGTAGCTAAGGATGACCCAGAACTCCAGAACTCCCGGCATTCTTCTCTCTGCCTCCCCAGTGCTGAGACAACAGTATGTACTTCCATGTTGTTTTATGTGCTACTGGGGCTCAAACCCAGTGTTTTCTGCCTGCTAGGCAAGTCCTTGACATAGTCACAGCTCTTAAGCTGTAACGGCCTTTCCCAACATGACTGCCCTGTGTCACTCTTGCTGGCACAGCATCTCTCCCACTGCTAACAGGCCCAGCCCTTCCTTTTGGAGAACCACCCTCACCCACTTTATTACTGTTGCTATAAGAAAAGAACCAGAAGTCGCCAGAATAGTTTAAACTGGGTGTGGTGTACATGCAATGTAAGGTGGAGGCGAGACAGAGTTTGAGGCCAGTCTGGGCCACACAATGAATCCCAGATCTGTCTGTGCTATATATTAAAGACCCTGTTTCAAAAACACAAGCAAACAGATCGGGAATGTGGCATGGTGGTGCACACCATTAATCCCAGCTACTCAGGATGCTGAGACAGGCAGGATAGAAAATTCAAGGCCAGCACAGGTGACTTAGCAAGACTGTCTCAAAATAACATAGGAGATTTTTTTTTTTTAATTTTAAAAAGGAAATTGTCTGGGGGCTGGAGAGGTGCCTTAGCAATTAAGAACACTTGCTGCTCTTCCAGAGAACCCAAGTTTGATTCCCATCACAGACATTAAAACTATCTGTAACTTTATTTCCAAGAGTCTAATGGCCTTCTGGTCTTCATGGGTGCTGTACGCACGTGGTATACACGCATGCAGGCAAACACACCTGTATACACAAGCTAAAAATGAAGATGGAAGCATGTGGCTAATCTGACGTATTTTGTGCCAATAAGAGTCTACCCTGGGAATTTTCTGCAACACTAGGCTGGCAGGATGTCAGCCTGTCACTGCTAGCAGCTCATTCAGAGCCAAGTGGAGAAGAAACATCCAGAAATGGAGGGAGAAAGTCAACATGACAGTGAGCCCTTCGATTAAGTCACATTTGAAGGCAGTGAGTTTCTAACCACCTGCTCTTGTTTGCTTTTCTGTGTCTGTGCTAAAACATCAGGACCAGAAACAAACTTGAGAGGCTTAGAGATCACAGCCCATGGTCAGGAAGTAAAGACAGAGGGAGTTCAAGGCACGAGCTTGAAGCAGGAACTGTAAATCAACTTCTTTCTGGTTTGCTCCTCCTGATCCACATGCCCAAGCATGGCCTTTCCCGCAGTGGGCTGAGCTCTCCTACCCACAATAAGTAAATGATATAATAATAAAGATAAAAAGAAAGATTGAGGATGTAACTCAGTGGCAGAGTTCTTTTCCATCATGGGCAAGGTTAGCAGGTAGAGGAGGGGGTGGCAGAGGGAGTTAGAGGGTGACAAAGAAGTGACAATCTTTCAGAACTACTGTCACATAGGGTTAGAATCTATTAAAGATCTCAAATACAGTTCAGTTCAAAGGTATCATTGGGAGATTACATGCAAGACTTGACCGAGTGTGGGGGTGTGGGGGGGGAGCTACCTACCCAGAGCTAGCTTGCTTCAGACAGAATCAGCAATGCCTCTCAGTTGTGAAACTGTTACCTGGAATTTCTTCTTAGACTTCTTAATAAGTCCCACCAAGGTTTTATCTTAAGGAATCACAGGGAGGAATCAATTCTCCCTTTGGTCTGTCAAGAAGCTTTCTGTCTGGTCTCTGTGGAACCAACCTGGCAAGCACCTTTACCAGCTGAGTCACATCACCAGATTTTTTTTTTTTTTTTTTTTTGGGCCTTAAACACGGCTCTTTCTGATGGAGGCTTGACAGTATGATCCTTCAATCCTCCCTGTCGTTCAGTAAACGCGGTGCTCCTCATTATCTGGGCTTCATCATCACTGGAACATTTTATAATACAGCTCTCTCAGTCCCAGCCTGTTTAATTGTGTTTTCCATCTTACCCCTCACCCCTACTGAGACAGAACCCCCGTGAGTCTCCCTCTCTATTGCATTCTCTAATTGCAGCAGCCAGCAGTCTGGGGCATGTAAGAAAGGTCTAATTTATCATTTGTTAGTTTTAGGTTGTGGCAACGTAAGTCTGATGTTAAATTCACAGCTTCTTCAAGGACGTCTGAGCAACTAACCCAGTTTTCAGAGTAGGACTCCATTTGTCTGTCTCTCTTTCCCTCAATACATGTTGTATCTCTTAATAGATACTCTATAATTGTTCCCATGCATGATTTAATCTGGGGATATTACGTGGAAAACCTAAATTTGAAAACCACGCCCAATGCTTCCGGACCCCAAACCCCATCAAACCTCGCTTCAAAGAAGTAGTCGCCTCAAGTTTGGTAAGTAAATAAATAAATGAAACAGCACGCGCAACTAGAGAGTTCGCAAAGGTTTCCATCCCCCAAGGAGGACGGACAGCCCGGGACACAATAAGCTTTTTCTGCTGGGGCTCGGAACCCCAAGCACAGGGCCTAGGTCCCCAGCCCGAGGCCCCACCCCCGGTGCGCGCTCTAAGCCATAGGAAGTGACATCACCGCATGGCAACCGTTGCCAAGGAGCGGTCTCTAGGAACCCGCTGGCGCCCCGGCGCTTCTCAGGGGGTGGGGAAGTGGTTTTGTGCGGAGAATTTGGGGTAACCCGTCAACTCGCGGTCGGAAACTCGGCGAACCTTGAGTCCCCTCGAACCGTGCCCGCTCCCCGCCGGTGGCGGTGCCAGGGCCTGCTCGGGGGTCGGTCTGGCGGGAGCGGGGTCCCTGCGCCCCCTTGGCCCGGGACGCACAGGAGCCAGTGGGCCTGCGCGCGCCGCCCCGGTTTGTGCCAGATACAAGGCGCGTCCTGGTTTTAATTCTTGCCCCGGCCCCCTGGGTGCTGCTGTGGGTGAGTGTGGGTGAATTAGCGCGGCCAGTTGCGCTCGAAGAGGGAGAGTAATTGCTTTTGCTAATTTTAGCGCGCAGCGCCCGCCGGGCACCGGCAGCCTACCTGTTCAAGAACATCTTTGTCCTCTGAAAGCTGGTGGGCGACCTGGGGTGCGGGAACCCCCGACCGATTTCTTTCTTTTAAAAAAACTTTTTTAATTGGCATATGTTAGTTATGCATAGTAGGTGACATTATGCTATCTTCATACACGCATATAGTGTATTTTGATCATTCTCCCATTTCTTGGCACTTTCTCACTCCCACTGATTCCTTTTCCATTTCCCAGCTCGGCTCCCTTCTACTTTAAGGCCTCCCCGCTTCTTTTTTGGTGGCCCAATGAATTTATTTATGGTTTCTTTCAGGAGCATTGGATACTGGTGAGCATGGGCACACCACTGAAGAAAATGTTTTTTCTTCCCCTAGCAACCTAGTTACCTGCCTGTAAATACTGATGCGCCCCTAGAACCTGCTTTTCTTCTTAGCAATATTTTACTCGTTTATCCAGATACTTGGTTTGATTTTGAGTTTTTGAAAGAGAAACAAAGACCTACTGATAGTTTCTATATGTTTTAAATTACACATATGTGGATATGGAGATGTGTATTAATACACTTTTACAGTTGAAAATTTGAACCGCCACAGTTTTAGAAAGCGGATAATTTTATTAATTTTTGGTTTGTTTTTGAGACTTGGTTCTCTGTGTGGCCCTGGCTGTCTAGGAAATTACTCTGTAGACAAGGCTGGCCTTGAACTCAGAGATCTGTGTACTTCTGCCTCCTAGCACTGGGATTAAAGACGCACACCTTTATCCCTGGCTAAGATATTCTTTTTATAGAACATTAAAAGAAACCTTAAATTTAGAAGCTATACTGGTTATATCACCCCCTCCTTTTTTTTTTTTTTTTTTTTGCTTTTTACTGTTTTATTTATTCATAAATGTATTATTATGAAGTAGTAATATCTTTAGCTGGTTTTTAAAAATTTATTTATTTATTTATTTATTTATTATGCTTACAGCATACAGAAGAGGGTACCAGATGTCATTATAGGTGGTTGTGAGCCACCATGTGAGCTCAGGTCCTCCGGAAGAACAGTCAGTGCCCTTAACCTCTGAGCCATCTCTCCAGCTCCAGGTTTTTTTTTTTTTAGTGTCTTCTAAACATAAGCTTGACTCACCCAGTTAAGGAACCCATTTCTTGCCAAGCTTGGTGGCCCTTGATTTTAATCTTAGTATTCAGGAGGCAAAGGTTGGTTTAGTCTACATAAGTGAGTTCCAGGCCAGCCAGGTTTATACAGTGAGATGTTTCAAATGGGAAAAAAATTTTTTTGAGCAAGATGCTCATGTCCCCACTTTTTGTCTTGAGTGAAACAGTATCTGTTTCCATAATTTTAACTGAGAAAGCATTGAGATAACCCCTTTTTCTTTGGTCTCACTCATCTTTTCTAGTTTAATAGGGTCTTATGTAGCCCAGGCTAGCCTCAGACTTTGGCTTCTTTTTTCTCAACTTCTCCAGTCTTGGGGTTGCAGTTGTGTGGCATCATACACAGGAGTGGCCCTTCAGTTTTGTGGTGGTTTTGACAAGATCCCAAGTGGTCCAGGCTGTTTTGAACTCACTGGGTAGCCTGCATTTCTGATCATCCTGATTCCAGTGAAGCCATGCTCAGTTTATTCAGTGCTGGGAATGGAAGCTAGGGCTTCATACACTTTAGGTAATCCTCTACCAACCAAGCTACATCCCTAGCCCAGCAGTTCATTTTAGTAAAGCAATTTCTCTTGGTAAACCATTTTCAGTGCTTGAATCAGACATGCTACTTTTAATTATAATTAAAAAATAATTTAGAAATATTTGGCTCAGTGGTTAGAAGCATTTGCTGCCCTTCCAGAGGACCCAGGTTTAATTCTGTCTGTAACTCCAGTTCCATGGGATCCAACACTCTCACACAGACATATATGCAGGCAAAGCCCCAATGCACATGAAATAAAAATATTAAAAAAATGATTTAGAAATATTTATTTATTTTAGGTATATGTTTTGCTTGGATGTATGTATGTGCACCACATGCGTGCCTGATGCCCATGATGTTCAGAAGAGGATGTTAGAATCCCTAGAAATGAAGTTAGAGGTGGTTGTGTGTTTCTATGTGGGTGCCAGGAACCAAACCCCGGGTCCTCTGCAAGAGCAACCAGTGCTTTTAACTGCTGAGTGTTCTCTTTCCAGTCCCAGATACTCAATTTTTAAAGGTTGTGGTCTTTTCCTAACAGCCTTATCTCCTTTAGATTTAGGCTTTTTGGTTTCTTATGTGTTTTGTTTGAGTTATGAACAAATCCATTCAGCTTAGGAGAAGTCATCACTGTTTCCAATTTGATGAGTATTCAAAATGGAATTGGACAGGTTCCTCATGGAATGTACAGTTTCACAAAGCAAGAAATACTGTGCACCTAAAAAACTGGAACAGGGCTGGAGGATGGCTCAGAGGTTAAGAGTTGGGTTCAATTCCCAGCATCTCCATGGCAGCTCACAACTGTCTGTAACTCCAGTACCAGGAGACCTGATATCCATGGCAAACATAAAATATAAACAAACAAATAAATAAAGCATAGTATGCTCCAATCCCAGAGTAGGCAGGCCAAAAAAGAAAAAAAGAGAAAAAGAGAAAGAAAAGAAAAGGAAAGAAAGAAAGGAAATAGAAGAACATGAAAAGCCATAAGGTGTGGTGAGGGCAGAGGGCAGCCTCTGTTCCTTTGCTGCAGAACTTGCACCTGAGCAGGGCCTGGAGCACTGTGAGATTCACACCTCCAAACAAGGGGCACAATCAGGCTAGGCAGAGAAGCAGTTTTAATTGAAGGGAGGGGGAAACCTGGAGCAGTAATGGGGCTGGTTTCAGAGTGAAAGGTTGAGCTCAATCATAAAGGTTGTGAGATCTAAGAGGTGAGCCTTTATTTTAGAGGAAACAAGAAGCTTCCAAGTGGTTTGGGATGAGAGGTGGAGGCCAGAAAGCTAGATATGCCTTCCCATTGAAGGTAAAAGGAAGCCAAGGCCTGAATTACTTAAGAGTTGAGATCTCTCAGGCTAATCCAGTAATAGCAATGGGTGGAGAGTGTCTGTGTAGACCTGAGCAGCACTAAACATGCCTGAGTTGTAGTTTGTGGGTCCCTTTTGCATTTTGTGGACCCCAGGTTGCCAGATCTGATTTTCAGAAGGAACAAGATTTGAATTTTACCATAAAAAATTGATTTAAATGTGAGTTACCAATTAAAAAAATTTTAAAAAGATTTTCTGTAATTCTGTTTTTCAACCCAGGTTAAAAACTGTGTAGCTGTATTGGAGAGGCTTTAATGTAGCTGGATGTTATTACTCATTTGCCTGTGTTCAGGTGATTGCTGCCAGAGTTGATACATGTACAAAGCAGTCAATATTAAGTATTAACAACATATACAGACTTCATAATAAATTTTCACACTACGATTTCTTCCAACAAAACTCGTCTTTTCACAGCATTTTTTTATGCCATGTATTCATATACCTCTTTGCCTACTTCCTATGAATTTAATTCTGATTTTCTCCTAACTCCTTCTTTAGCTATCAAGATTAAAGAATCCCCCTCTTCTTTTTCCTTTTTTAATTTAGTTTTAAGCTTAACAGTTAATCATGAGTGACCAAATCAAGTTCATTGTGGACAGCCTCAATAAGGAGCCTTTTAAGAAGAACTATAATTTAATCACATTTGATTCTCTGGGACCAATGCAACTATTACAAGTTCTTAATGATGTATTGGCTGAGATTGACCCCAAGGTAAGTTTTATCTCTATTTATCTATCTATCTTCCTTCCTTCCTTTCTTTTTTTAGTTTGACACAGGGTTTCTCTGTGTAGCCCTGACTGTCCTGGAATTCACTCTCTAGACCAGGCTGATTCCAAACTGACCCGCCCGCCTCTGCCTCCTGAATGCTGGGGCTAAAGGTGTGCGCTAAATTTTTTTTTCTTTGTGACGAAAAGTTTGTTAGGACAGCCCTTCTTTTCCTCTGCAAAGTCCTCCCTGGGCCTGTTTCCTCTGCTTGTAAAGGGGTAGTAAATGATCTTTGAGGACTCACATTTCAGTTATCTACTAAAAAAAAAAATATTTTGTTTTTACATTTTGTTTACTTTGTGTGCATGTGTGAGCATGTACATGCTCTGTCAAACCCACATGGAGGTCAGAGGACAGCCCTAGGCCTCAGTTCTCTCCTTCTACCATGTGAGTCCCTGTGATGAAACTGGGCTTGCCATTTTCCTGCTGAGCCATTTCGCCAGCCCCTCAACTTTCTACTGAAACCTTATTTAGACATTATTTTTCTACTTCTGGACACAAAAAGCTTTGGTCCTGGAATAAAGATGCATTTTGCAAAAGGTTTTTGTTGTGTTGCAAGTTAGTTCATGTCTTTTATACACTTTAACATTGAAGACTTTTTTTGACACTGACCTGACTGTGTGCTGCCTCACTTGAAATCTGGGCCCTGTACTTAATCTGTTTTATAAAGAGACCATTGTGCCTGCAATGCTTCCGCAGAACAAGCTTGTCAATGAGTTTAAATATTTTTCTTTGTTAAATATACAACAATGACATATTTTTCAATTTCTTTGTTTGTTAGCAAGATGTTGATATCAGAGAGGAGATGCCAGAACAGACAGCCAAACGAATGTTGAACCTTCTTGGTATCCTTAAATACAAACCTCCAGGAAATGCCACAGACATGTAAGAATCTGCTCATATATCATGCTTTCTTAAAGCCATGCTTTAAAGCTCAAACCTCCGAATGCTACAGTTGGCCTTTTTACGCAGCACCCAGTCCTCCCTCATTTGGTTGCCTTAGGACATCACAGAATTTGAAAACAGTTTTAATCCTTCTAATGTTTTGTTATGTTGAAGTCTTAAGTGGGTCAGTTATTCCCACTGGCCAAAAAGTCAGCCAAATACCATTTTATGATTTATGCCATTCTAGATAAAACAACTCTGGGGCTGGAGAAATGGCTCAGGGGTTAATAGTGTTTGCTGCTCCTTCAGAGGACCTGAGTTTGGTGGCTCCCAACCACCTACAACTCCAGCTCCAGGACATCAGATGCCCACCTTTGGCCTCTCACACACAGCATAGACTTACACAAATATACACATACATATAAATAAAAATAAATCTTAAGAAACCAAGACAACTTATCTGCTGCCCAGCTAATAAAGGTTTACTCTGCTGATTAATGGTTTCAACACAACTTTTTTAGTAATATTGAGGATTTAATTTTCTGACTAACATAAGACTGACTTTAGCCTTGCATCCATGTTTTTAAAGTAGTTACATGAAGCCATAAGGACTCTCTAAGTCACACTTTGAATCCAAGCTGTCTTTTTCAGCTCTGCTGACTGTACCTGTGGTGTGTTTCTTTTTTAGGAGTACCTTTCGTCAGGGTTTGGTGATCGGAAGTAAACCTGTAATTTACCCAGTGCTGCACTGGCTTCTTCAGAGGAGTAATGAACTAAAGAAAAGGGCATATTTAGCTCGTTTCTTAATAAAACTGGAGGTGCCAAGTGAGTTTCTACAAGATGAAACTGTGGCTGACACCAATAAACAGGTGAACAGTAGTGAGCAAAGCTGCTGTCCTCAGCGTCAATCTCCCTTCAGTTCCTTTAGGGTTCCGAGTGACACTGAGAGGAAAATAGTGTCAGCCTATGGTTAGCTGTAGTTATGTCTTAAACACTGACTTCCACACAGACATACTGCTTGGTGATCGGACCATATGGATAGGAAATGAGATGTTCAAGTACTTTCTGTGCTTAGTAATTCCAGAGGGTGGATGGACTCCTGGGCTTGAGACTGTAGAGCACTGTAGATCTGTGAGGCAGTTACGCAGTTTGTCATCCAAATGAAACTGACTGCCATCATAATTACTCCAGGACAAATGATAGACGTTCATTCTCCCTCTGGCCAGTTGGAACATGGGAGCCCTTGCAGCCGATCCAGGCTGTGTCTCTTTAGGGTGGAGAAAGTAGTGCAACTTTGCAATGCATTTTTCTCACCAACGTTGGCTACTGTGGTTTGTTTGGTTCCTGTGTCCTCTTGGCTGACCACAGACTGTAGAAATAGAGAAACCAGCCTGGATTTCAAAGGATTTTAGTCTTTTATAGTTTTATCTCAAAGTAGTTAGGCTGATTTGGGTCAGTTTGTTATGGTTTGTCATTCTTTCCTTTCCAGGAGACTTTGAGGTCCATGGAGATGGGTGTTGGGTTTATACTACTGATTTTGTTGTCTTCTAGTGGCTTTTGGATGTTGTTTGCTCAGTATTGGGGCTGAATTAGAACAACTGAATACTTTTAATTTTCATCTATGTATTGTTATAGCTGTCACTAAAAGTAAAGTTAATATTGATCTCCAAGCCACAGCTATACCAGTATACAGGTCAAATGCCATAGTAGGCATTTATATGATAAAGACATTAGGGATGTGTAAGTGTGAAGTATTTGTACTCCTTCCCACATCCTTTATAAATGGGTTCATATGTATTACATAGATCACTAGCAGGGACTATAAAAGATTGCATTGTGGATATTTGTTTGATATGTATTTTTTAATGTAAAAAACTCCTCTAGAGGAAATTTATTAAAAGTATCTGATAAAAGGTAATAAAGATGTTGTTCTTAAAGCATGTCTGATAGGTATGTATTTAAAAAGAAACACATTTAGTAATAATTTGTGAGTTTGGGACCAGCCTGGTCTACAGGATAGCCAGGGCTGTTAAACAAAGAAACTGTGTCTTGAAAAAAATACACACACACACACACAATATGGAGATTGATAGAGAATTTTGTCTTTCTGAATGAAAAGTTTTAGAATGAATAATTTGTGGCTTTATTGCACATGATAAGTCAAAAATAATTTTTTGATATTGTCATTTTAAAAAGTACTCTGTGTGTGTGTTGCTAGAAATTGAACCCAGGATCTTTTTTTAAAAAACTTAGTTTTTATTTTATGTGCATTGATGCTTTGACTACTTCTATGTCTTTGTGAGGATGTCAGATCTTGGAGTTATAGACAGTTGTGAGCTGCTATGTGGATGCTGGGAATCAAACCTGGGTCCTCTGGAAGAGCAGTCAGTAGTGCTCTTCAACACTAAACCATTTCTCCATCCCCCGAATCCAGGGTCTTATGTATGTTAGGCACATGTTCTACCACTGAGCTATACTTTCAGACTTTAGACTACTGTTCATTTAAAAATTAAAATAACAGCTGTGGTATTTTTCACTAATCTGACTACTCTTTATTACATACTTATGAAGATTATGTCCTATAGTAGGCCCTAGGGTTAGGAAGGTATTCATAACAAGTGCATTTCTTACCCTCCTGGCTATTACTGTTTCCTGGAGGGAGGCAGACAAGTTACTACTCTGTTATAACATGATTTTCACTTTGATAGACAAGGGGCTGGATCAGGCTTCGCTGGGAACTGTGGTAGCTAGGCTGAGACTGTTCCAGTGAATCTGTTATCCAGGTTAGCAGGGAGGCTATCCTGAGTGTTCTCAGAAGGAACAGGATAGGTAATCTGTGGGTGGGACTGGTCAACATAGCTAGAGTTGAGATTGTGAGAAAGAAAAATGTAGGCAGAGGTAGAGAATGTAGTGAAGAGACTGTGTCGATCTTGTTTTTTATATGCTGTATGGACTGTAAGAATGTGCAGAATCTTGTTTTGTTTTTGAGACAAGGCTTTCATATGTAGCCCATGATGATCTCCCATCCATGATTTTTCTGCCTCAGCCTTCCAAAGCCTAGAATTGCATTCATGTGCCATGGGAATGCTTTTAAGAACATGTTTTTAATGTTGTTTTTCTAAGGATTTAAGTGATTGCTACAAGTTAGTGGGCAGCTTGATGCAGAGAACACATCTGGAGGTAGTCATAGCTGGTAACCTGCTATCTTTCTCTTTCAGTATGAAGAGCTGATGGAAGCCTTTAAAACTCTGCATAAAGAATGTGAGCAGCTCAAAACATCTGGATTTTCTACAGCAGAAATAAGAAGGGTAAACAAATATCCATTTGGACTTGAATAGTACTGCACTCAGCTTTTGGGTTTCAGTTAATTCCGCATGACTTTTAACTGTAGGAAATTAGTGATTGTAAGTGACTCTTGTGTGTGCGTATGTGTGTTTTGGGGATGTAGACTGATGTATCTCTGTAGAGGGAGAGGACATCTGGAGTCTCCCTTTGCTTTCTGCATTAGTTTTTGAGACAGAATCTCTCACTGAACCTGAAGTTTAAGCACGTCTGCCTGGCCAGCAGTATCTGTCTGTCTCCAGCCCTTGCACTGGGATTACAGGCACCTCAGCCATACCCATGTGCCAGTGAAGCAGGGGTTAATGTTTCATGGTGACAAGGGATTTAGAAATACTTCATTTTGAATCTTTATTTGGTATGCATTCCATATATGATATAGAAAATGTAGAAAAGAACAAAGAAATAGTTGCCTTGTGTGTATATGAGATCATGCAATACATAATTACCCCATCTTGCTTTCTTTATGAAGGCTAGAGGACTACCTCGGGAGTCATCCTTGGGGTGCTGTCATCCTTTTTTTTTTTTAAAAAAAAGATTTATTTGTTTATTATGTATGCAGTATACAGAAGAGGGTATCAGATGTCATCATAGATGATTGTGAGCCACCGTGTGGTTGCTGGGAATTGAACTCAGGACCTCTAGAATAACAGTCAGTGCTCTTAACCTCTGAGCCATCTCTCCAGCCCTGCTGTCATCCTTCTTAGAGACAGGGTTTCTCATTGGCCTCAAGCTCACCAATTAGATGAGACTGTCTGACCAGCAAGGCTCAGAAATCCATCTCCCTAGTGCTGGGATTACAGTGTATGCTAGCATGCTCATTGTGTAGGTAGGTGCTGGAGAATGGGATGAACTCAGGTCCTGGCTCTCATTTGCTTGGCAGGCTTAACCAACTGAGCCATCCCCAGTCTCCCTGCTTTTTTTAAGATTTGTTTTATTATTTTTAAAATATGTATACATGTGTGTATCTGTGGAATATATATGAATGTAAGTGCAGGTACCTGCAGAGACTAGAGAAGGATGTTGGATCCCCCCAGAGCTGGATTTATAGGCAGTGAAGAGCATCCTAACATGGATGCTGGGAACTGAACATGGACATACATGCTCTTAACCACTGGACCATCTCTCCAGCCTCTTTTTTCTTTTTAGTCATTACATTGTGAATGTATTTTCATTGTTATATTTTTATAAAATTATAGCAATGACTAATTTTATTTTTGTGGTACATATACATTAATCATATTTAGATTTTGGTTTTATTGTTTTGCTATTATAAGTAATGTCATAATTATCAACATCATTTTTGTATGGCTGTGATAGTTTCTTTGTAATATTTTTAGATATAGAATTGCTTATCAGCTCACATAAATTAATTCAGGGCTTTTAATATATGTTCTCCAGAAAATATTTTTACATTTGGTCCAGGCATTTAGGTACTTTCTTTAAAGACTTGCTATTCTGACTTGCATGAATCTTCTATTTTTAGAATTTTTGAGTTATGAGTGCTATCTTTATATTCTCATTTAATCAGAGACATCAAAGTTTCTTCCTCAGGGAAGCCATTCCTGACTCCCTAAATAGATCACGTTCCGTAGTTCTTGTCCTGTTGTGGCATTCAGTGCCCTTATAATTGCCTTAATGTCTGTTTTTCTAAATGCATGAAGTTCTAAGAAGGCGAGGGTTGTGTCTATGCATCTTCACCACTGTATCCCCAGTGCTTGGCATCTAGCGGGCCCTCAGTAGGAATTTGTTGAGGAAAGGAAGGTGAGCTCAGCTCTGGTAGATAAGAAGGACCTGTGAGAGAGACATCCTCTGCTGTGTCCTGTGAATGAATCACAGTGATGACTCAGAGAATACAGAGTTTGGTTTTAATCTCATTCATTAGTACTAAGCATTCTTGAACCTCTTCTCTGTAGTAGAATAGAAAACATGGTTAAAGAAGAAATAGAAAAATAATTCACTCACAATCACATGCTTTTGAGGTACCTACTGTTGACAATTTTCCTTGGAATTGAACTATATATAACTATGGTAATTTGCTTCTTTCAAGGAATGTCATTTCATAACTTTTCTCATGTCATTAAACACTTCTGCACTATTTTAATGACTTTCATTATGTTACATTGTAGTTAATCATTGTCAGACATTTAGATTCTTTCAAATTTGAGCTTCACTGGCATCAGTAAGAATCTTTATAGAAAAGTATGACTTTAAGTGAACATTCTTATTATCCTTCCTCCCTCCTTTCTCCCTTTCTTTGTGTGCCACAGTGTACACGTGGAGGGAGGACAGAGGACAACTTGGGGAGTTACTCTCTCTTTCCACCGTGTACTTCCTGGATTGATCTCAGGTTGTTAGGCATCAAGTGCTCTTACCCACTGAATGGGCCTTAGTGAACATTTTATTAGACCACTCCCAAGTGCAGAGCTCCCGGCCTGAAGGGGATGCATGTTTGTCTTATGACTTCTCACATTATTCTTTAACACAGCACTATAGTTGTGTTTATACTAAACAACTCAGTAGTAAGAGTTCCTGTTTCCTGAAATCCTCCCAGTAATGGCTGCCATTGTTTAGGTTACCTATAGTATTACCGCATAGGTTTTTGGGATTTGTTTAGGAAGGATATTTATTTTTTCCTCTGTTTTCATTACAAATGATTATAGCATTGATTTAAAAGAAGCTAGTTTATTTTTAATTGTTTTTCAGAGAGAAAATTAGTTAATTGACAAAACCATATACAATTTCACATCTTAAAAATACCATATGGGTTGGGCATGGTAGGACGTACCTTTAAACCTAGCACTTGGGCAGCAACAGCAGGTGGATCTCTTGAGTTTGAGGCCAGCCTGGTCTACATAGTGAGTTCCAAGACAGTCAGGGCTATATAGGGAGACCCTGTATCGAAAACAAAACTAAACCAAACAAAAAATAAAAGCCCACCATAACCTTAAAGGTAATTTTGATGTGAAATGGGCAGAATATATAGTTTAGTATTTAACAAAACAGATGGGATGTCAGCAGCTGTTCGTGTATCTAGGCCTGCATACATTTTATTATGGAACATTTTTGAAGAATCATGTAGCCATATTTGGAATCAAAACCCAAGTATGCTGGCTGGCAGCTTTACCTTGCTGTGCTGTAACCTGCTTCAGTTACTTTTCTAGATAAATGCTAAGCTGCCAAAAAATTTCTCTTGCATAAAGAAGGCTTGGGGGAAATGGAAATGCCCTTAAATCAAAAGGCATGCTCTGATTATGATGGGATGGTAGATGTGGGACTTGTGTAAAACACTCCTCAGTCCTGTAGACTAGGAACCGTTTTAATGCCCTCTTTACTACATTTTAGGATATCAGTGCAATGGAAGAAGAAAAAGACCAACTCATGAAGAGAGTTGAACGTTTGAAGAAAAGGGTAAGTCAAGAATTAGCCCCATAGAGTTTAGCAAGTCCCAAGGACTGGCAGAGATTTCGGAATGCAAATAAAGATTAAACCAGGCATGGGTAATCAGTGGAAGTCAAGTAACACTGGAGGAAAGGGAATCTCCCAGGCAGTAGCCCAAAACTTTCAAGGACCTGGAGTTGAAAGCTTGGCTGTCATCTCTGGGAGTACTGTTTACCAAGAGGAAATGATAAGTGGATGTAGGAGTCACATGACCTGCTAATGCCTTTCTCAAATGTGACAGTAACATGTACTACTTATTCCCTTACTGTAGGTGGAGACTGTTCAGAATCATCAGCGAATGCTTAAAATAGCAAGACAACTTCGGGTCGAGAAAGAGAGAGAAGAATTTCTTGCACAACAGAAGCAGGAACAAAAGAATCAGGTATCCACAGAAAGTTTATACTTAGGATCATGCTCTTGAATGAATTTTAGAATTTTACATTTCCTTTTGGCAGCATGATGGACCTACTACTACTCTTTTTCTTTAGGGCAAGCGTGTGTGTGTGTGTGTGTGTGTGTGTGTGTGTGTGTGTGTGTGTGTGTGTGTGTGTGTGTGAAACCAGGGCCTTGCTCATGCTGCATATGTACTGTATGACTGAGCTTTATTCCCAGTCAAGACTACTGTTTTTTCTTTCTTTCCTTTTTTATTTTTTTCAGTATTTGAGGATTGAACCTCAGGCACATGCTAAACAAGCACTCTACAACTGAGCTGTATCCCCAGCATTCTTTTTACGTTTTCTTTTGAGACATAATTTGCTTATTTGCCACTGAAATAAAATATACAGGGTGCTGTGATGAGTGAAACCAAAGAACATTCTTAGTGTCTTAGATGTAGGGTGCCCTGTAATCTCTCTGCTGCCCAGTAGAACACCCTCTGCTCTGTAGGAACACGAGCCAACTGCAGTCCAGAGCACAGAACCTAACACAATGGGGAGCCCCAAGAAAGGTGTGGCTCCTGTTGACAATGTCACAAAATACTCTTAATTAAAAGTAGTCTTTTGCCTCAGAATAATCCACACTGCCATGTTGTTAAACTTCACCTTAATGAAGAAATTATTTGGCCTGAAAGTATTACTTTATTAAAAATCTGTCTTAAACTTTAAAAATATATTTCAAATCAGTGTAATTTCAAATTGTCAATTGAAGCTGGCAGCTGAGATATTCAGCTCCATGGGAGCTTGACTTGGCATCTCAGCAGTTGCCCTGCAGCAGCGAGTCCCATGGCTAATTAATGTCAGTTTCTGATGCTGAAGCATTACTGAGAATGTTAACATTTCCTAGGGTCCAGGAAATCATGTTACACAGGGCAAGGCTGCTACATGTATCTCTCCAGTGTATAGAATGTATGTATGTATGTATGTATGTATGTATGTATGAATGTATGAATGTATGCGTGCATGTATTTATTTACTTTTGGAAACAAAGTCTTTCTGTGTAGTTCTGGCTGTCCTTAAGCTGGCTATATAGACTGGCCTTGAATTCACAGAAATTCTACTGCCTCTGTCTCCCAAATGCTGGGATTAAAGGTGAATGCCACTATACCAGCTACAAAGATTTTTCTTTACTCACTAGCTGAAGCAGTAACTAAAGAAAAAATGTTCTGGAAGCATGTTTTAAATTTTGCATGAGGGACTAGGTAGATGATTCAGTATGAGCACCTGCTACTCTTGTAAAAGATCTGTGTTTGGTTCCAGGACACACATAGGATAGCTCACAACTTCCTGTAATCAACTCCATGGGATCTGACATCCTCTTCTGACCTCTGTGGGCACCTCCATGCAGTAGCACGTATGCAAACACTCAGGCACACACACACTCACACATAAAAATTTTAATTTACGTGAAAATATTGAGAACACCAGCTACATATTTGGTTAATGCACTTATTTTCTTAGTATTTACCTGTTTCTTCTATAGTGTGGGAATCCATGTATTCCCATTGCTTGCCTATGTAAACATTGTTTCTTTAGACTGAACAAATAATGAATTGTTGTTTAAAGCTGTTTCATGCAGTGCAGAGATTGCAAAGAGTGCAAAACCAGCTGAAAAGTATGCGACATGCTGCAGCAGATGCAAAGCCTGAAAGTAAGTGAAGTTGTTACATGATGTCAATGATTAGAAAATAGTGATTTACACTAGGATATTTCTTAAAATGATTAGTGGGAATTAATTATCTCAGCACTTTGGAGCATCATTTCCTTCCTGGTCAGTGGGAATTTTGATTTTTAAAAAAATCCATGGGTTTTCAAAAACATTTTTCTACCTCCTATTTTCAGTCAAAGATGAATGTAATATTTGCTATTAAAGTAGGCTCTTTGTGTGCTTAAGATGGATGTTATGAAAAGATGGATGGAAGAAACATGAATCCTTGTCAAAGCTATAAAGAAAATGAATCAAATATTGGACTTTAATCTGAATGTTTTCTATAGCTTGGTTTGTAGAATAACAGGGTTAATAATGTGGATGTCCCTGGTTGAATTCTATGAAGCTTTACACAGGTGATGAACTCTTTTCATAACCTACTTAAATCCATACAAGGCATTTTGAAAGTATTCACCCATCTACTGAAACCATTGAATTATACCTATAAGCGGTTGAACTTTGTGGCAGGTAAATGCTAGCTCAATAAAGCTATTAAAAGAAGTAGTACAGGGGCTGGAATGATGGCTCAGTAGTTAAAATAAATGTTTTTTTTAAAAAAGAATTTTATATTTAAAAAATCTTTTAGGCATTCTATGCACTTCTGCTTATTAGAAGTGTACAAATAACCTGGAGATGAGACGGCTGATCCCTACATAAGCCAAAGAATAGGGAATGTAGAGTTAGTGAGAAAATGCCTAGGATTAAGTGCCTGAGTGGTCCTGAGTCATTAACCCTTCCTTTCTCCAGTTCTCAAAAGGGGCAGGGATGGGAAGATTGAAAGAATTATTGGAAAACTTGTGAATTTGCACTAATAAAACTTTGCATGTTCTATTTGTACAACAGAAATACAAATAATTTTAAGGCTTTGGGCCATATTTATTATGCAATCTTCATATATAGATTACTTAAATTGGAAATTTATCATGCCAAAATTTGTTAATATGTAATAGAAAGATTAGAAATGAATTATTTAAATATCTCCAGGCTAGAAATTTATGATAAAATCATATTCACTGAAAATTTTTGTATGGTTGTATATTTGCCAAAGTAAGAAAACTATTAAATCTTAAAAATATTTACTATAGGGGCTGGAGAGATGGCTCAGCGGTTAAGAGCACTGTCTGCTCTTCCAGAGGACCCGGGTTCGATTCCCAGCACCCACATGGCAGCTAACAACTGTCTGTAGTTCCAGTTCCAGGCAAATACCAAGGCAAATAAATAAATAAATAAATAAAGTTAAAAAAAATATTTACTATAAACTAATACTTGGGCTGGAAAGATGGTTCAGTGGTTAAGAACACTGCTCTTCCAGAGGACCTGGATTCAATTCCCAGCACCACATGACAGCTCATAACTGTATAAAACTCCAGTTCTAAGGGACTGGACACCCATGGGAAAACCAATGCACATAAAATAAAAGTAAATTAGTTAGTTTAGGAAGGAAGGGGGAACAGTGGTGGATATGTTTAAAAAAATTCAAATAAAAAAATTTTAAAACAAAACAAAAATGAATACCTGAAAAAATCAAAAGCAACCAAATCTAAAACATTTGTGGAAGTGGACATTTTTTTTTTTTTTGCCATATAGAGTTTTACTTAGGAGGTTCGGGTATCTGGAGGAGGGGGAGGGGAGGGGAGAGAAAGAAGGGAGAAAGAAAGGAGGGAGGAAGGAGGAGAGGGCAGGAAGAGAAGCGGAAGTGGACACTTTTATCTCTTTTTCAGATTTGAGTTTATTGACCCCCAGCATTGTCTGCTTTGGTTTGATGCTGACAAATTATTACGTGTTTCTATTTATGAAGTTTTAAGAGTAGAGATACCATAAAAGTAAAAGAAGGCAGGCATGCCTTTAACCCTAGTACTCAGGAGGTACAGACAGAGACAGGCAGATTTCTGTGCATTCAGGGCTAGCCTGCTCACAAAGTGACTATATAGAGATACTGTCACAAACAAACAAACAAAAGTCTGTTGTGTTGGAGAGGACCTGGAGTAGATTATTTTGTGTTTTCATTTGGCTCACTGGCTTCTTAAATACTTTGAAGGCAAAGTAGGACACTGATAGATCTGATTCTGTAACTGTTACTTGTGCATATTTTGTAATTTAAAGAATTGGATTATAAAGCTAAAATGATCATAATATCACTTTTACTATACATATCTAAATATTCCTCTATGTAAATGATGATTTATATTCATACTGGTTAACCTGGAAAGATTGCCATGATTTTTCATGGTGCTGTGTAGATGCTTCTGTGCTGTAACACTGTGCATGCCTTATCATAAAGCAGAGCGCAGAGCATCACAGCACACACCTTTTGAACTAAACTTTCTTCTTCTTTTTTGTTTTTCAAGATAGGGATTCTCTGTGTAGGCCTGGTTGGAACTAAACTTTCATTTACATCTTTTTTTTTTTTTTTTTTTAAGGTTTAATGAAGAGGCTAGAGGAGGAGATAAAATTTAATTCATATATGGTCACTGAAAAATTTCCAAAAGAATTAGAAAGCAAGAAAAAAGAATTACATTTTTTACAAAAAGTGGTTTCTGAGCCAGCTATGGGCCACTCTGACCTTCTGGAGCTTGAGTCTAAAGTAAGTGTCAGTCATCTTCTAGTTCCCAGCCTGTCTGTCCTGTGAGGAGTACCTGACTGTACCCACTGGTGACTCTAGAGCTAGCCTGGGCTAAGGGCAAACAGCTCTGCTGATGAGCTGTCCTCATGAAAACTGTACAATGTCATGTTTTTACTTCAGAAGAATGATATGATATCAGATTTTGTTTCTTAGTATAACGGGGAAGCTTTATATTTAAAGCTTTTCATGTGTGCTTTGACTGGACTTTATTTCAGTACTCAGTGAATCTGGTAACATACCATTTTGTTCCTATAAATAAAACACTACTCATTTGCATATCTTTAACAGTTATCATGAAAGTTGATTGAGAGGCTTTTATTTGCTGTTTCCTTAATGTATTTAATAGTGTTCATAATGCAATATCCAATTAAACCATGTTGCTCTTTTAATTCACTTAGACAGCATTAGATGTCCAAGTCAGATGTGGCTTAAATTCAAGGTCTCAGGTTAAAGGAGGGTCTCTGTCTTTGGAAGGATGGAAGCCAGGCTTTGCTTTTTTTTCCTCGTTGTGAGGCTGTTGTTACTTTTTTTTTTTTTTTAACTTTAGAAAGCGTTAATGATCAGCATAATATCTGTCAAAGGCCCACAGACCATTAGGATAGTAGGGGTTCTGGGTGTTCTGTGTCAGATTTCAGCTGGGTTCATGAACTCCTTGGACTCTGCCTCTGGGGAATGTCTGTCTGGATCTACACTATAACTTAGTGACTTATAAGTTATAGCTGAGGTGTGTGGGTAACTTCAGATTTGTAGAAAGCACTCTCCACATACTAATGTAAGAATATTTTCTATAAATACTATAAGATCATGTAGGCATGTCAGATTCAATCTGTAGAAGTAATTAAATTGTACAAATATTTATCATAAATTTAGGTTGTTTCTAAAAGTGTGCATAAAAATCTACTTACACAGTAGTTGACACTCTGCTCCTTATGACTTCAAAAACTGCAAGAACTAAACTCAAGCTGTGTGAGGCCTTGGTGTCACTATCGAGTTCACTTAGGTTGTATGTTATCTATGTGTTTGATTGGTAGGTTGGTTGTGGAAGGAATCTGACTTTGAAATATCAGTCCTCCTACCTTAGCATCCCTCCTGCTAGAGTTCCACCACTCCTGACTCTCATAGGGAAAGTGTTTACATGTTTCACTTTTATACTCTCTTAGGTCAATGAAGTAAACACAGAGATCAATCAGTTGATTGAGAAGAAAATGATGAGAAATGAACCAATTGAAGGAAAGCTCTCACTGTATAGACAACAGGTAAGGACTACATACTTAAATCTGTAGTTTATGGGGAAGGCTATGTTATCTGTAAGGAGAGGAAGAAAAGAACAAAGAAAGGCTTTTCTGTTGCTGCTAATCTCTACATTATAACAAGATCCAGAGATACTAGGAAAGCAGCAGTGTGCCAGTTTCTGTGAATGTGGAATTCTGTCTTCTAAATGGCAAGTTTATGTTAGGTGGTGTAAGTCAAAACACAGCCAGAATATATGTACACTCTCAGATTAGAATATTGATTCATTAACTTAATTTTGCCGCCCATTTTTCAGGTGATATAATTATATGATGTACAGATTCCAACTTTTGAATTCTTCTACTTCTTGTCTGTTGTAGTTAACTAATAACTTCTACACAGTGTGGGATATAGAGAAATGCTGGGTACTTTGGTCTTGAGGGATACCCATGTTTCTCTGTTATGTGAGACCCTTGGCTTGGGTTGAAGTTTATTGTTCCTGCACCACAGTTTCTATACAGAATGCTACTTCATTCTCTTGTCTTTTAACATGGAATACTTGCATATGGGGAAACACTCCTTCATTGCCTCCCTTTTAATTTATTTTTTAATAAAAAGAAAAATAGAATTTTTTTAAAATATTTATTTTTATTTTATGTGAATTGGTGTTTTGCCTGCATGTATAACTGTGTAAGGGTGTCAGATCTTGGAATTACAGACAGTTGTTAGCTGCCATGTGGATGCTGGGAATTGAACTCAGATCCTCTGGAAGGACAGTCAGTGCTCTTAACCACTGAGCCATCTCTCCAGCCCCGAAAAATAGAATTTTTAAAGCATTTGTACTAGAGATTATACTTCTGACACATTTATTTTACTCTATAGTGTTTGCACTATGCCACAATTTGGCTGATATCACTCAGAAACATGAACATTGTCATTTGTCTAAGAAAATTTCCTAAGGCTGGGTATAATAGTATTGGCCCATGCCTTTAATCCCAGCACTCAAAAGGCAGGAGGACCTCTGTGAGTGAATTCAAGGCCAGCTATAGTGAACTTCAGAATAGCTAGGACTACATACAGAAACTCTGTCTCAGTCAATCAATGAAAGAAAGAAAAAAGGAAAAAAGGAAGGAAGGGAGACAAGAAAGATAATTTTCTAGAGTTCAAGCTCACATAAATGTTCATTCACCTTTAAGAACAGCCATTTAGATTAACTTTTTTTTAAAATAAAATATAATTATAGGGTTCTATCTGCATGCATGCATACCTGCACACCAGAAGAGGGTATCAGACCTCATTATAGGTGGTTGTGAGCTGCCATGTAGTTGCTGGGAATTGACCTCTGGAAGAACAGCTAGTACTCTGAGCCATCTCTCCAGCCCTGATATTTA
Organism: Sigmodon hispidus; assembly: GCA_004025045.1. Taxonomy (NCBI): domain Eukaryota; kingdom Metazoa; phylum Chordata; class Mammalia; order Rodentia; family Cricetidae; genus Sigmodon; species Sigmodon hispidus. The sequence continues at coordinate 858 of PVIH01001292.1, read as the reverse complement.
ACTTTTTTAATATTTATTTTAATTTTATGTGAATTGGTGTTTTGCCTGCATGTATAACTGTGTAAGGGTATTAGATGTTGGAATTATACACAGTTGTTAGCTGCCATGTGGTTGCTGGGAATTGAACTCGGTCTTCTGGAAGAACAGTCAGTGCTCTTTATCTCTGAGCCGCTTCTCCAGCCCCCTGATATTTAACTTTAAACCTACATCTTATATATTAAAATGCTGGAGAGATGGCTCTACAGTTAAGAGCAATTGCTGCTCTTGCGGAGGACCCTGTTCCTCCCCAGCACCCATGTCTGCAACTTCCTGTGACTTCAGCTCTTGTAAATTCAACACATTCTGGTCTCCATGGTCATCCACATACACATGACACACACACACACACACACACACACTCCATACACAAATAAAAATAAATCTTGAGCTGGAGAGATAGCTCAGTGATTACAAGCACTTGCTGCTCTCATGGAGCACCCCAGTTCAGTTCTTAACACCTACATGGCAACTGACAGCTTCCTGTAACTCCCATTTTAATGCTATCTTCTGACATCTGTGAGCTGGTACACACACATCGTGCCATGCAAACACTAAGGCATACATACATATGCATAAAAGTATTTTTTAAATCTTTTAAATGTACCAAATATAGATATTTTGGTCTTTCATTTTTATTTTTATTTTTTTAGATTTATTTATTTATTATATATTCAATGTTCTGCCTGCATGTATGCTGCACACCAGGAGAGGGCACCAGATCTCACTAGAGATGATTGTGAGCCACCATGTGGTTGCTGGGAATTGAACTCAGGACCTCTAGAAGAGCAGCCAATGCTCTTTTTTTTTTTTTTTTTTTAA
>PVIH01001291.1:232770-246186 GCA_004025045.1 Sigmodon hispidus | reverse complement strand
TTCTTATTTGTTTGTTTTTTTATTGTTTTGTTTGTTTTTAAGACAGAGTCTCACTATGTAGGCCTGGCTGACAGGGAACTTGCTATGTAGACCAGGCTAACCTTGAACTCACAGAGCCACTTGCCTCTAACTCCACAGTGCTGGAACTGAAGGTGTGCATGCACCAGCATGTCTGGCAACTCTTTTTTGTTTTAAGACAACATCTCTCACTGCCCTGGATTTGCCAAGTAATCTAGTTGGGCTAACCATTGAGCTGCAGGGTCCTTTTCTCTCCACCTCCCCAGCACTGGGATTATAATCTCACCACCACTTCCCTTGAGTCTGGGGTCACACTCAAGTCTTCATGCTCACAAGGCAAGGACTGTGCCATGAATCCTTCAGCCCCACCTCATAAACTCTTACTGATTGTTTTCATAATGCCTCAGAGCCCAAAAGTCACGATGACATCATAGCCTCACAGGCTGCTGGGAAAATCCTGGGAGCCTCGGATGCTCTTTGCAAGAGGATGTCATTGGCCAGTCTGTCTTCCCAGCTCTGGGTTTTCATTTTCCCATACATTTGACTCTCAACCAGGGACTCAAGAAGAATGCAGGCTTCATGTATGGGGAGGAAGACACCCATGGTAAACTCCGAAAGTCTTTCTTTCCACACTTACCCTACAGGCAATCCTAACAAGGGCATAGTACCCCTCTTTATCTTCATCTTCAGATGGATGTGAAAACATGCTGCCCAGGGGATGATGGATGGGTGCAGCTGCCAGCCTCGTTGGCTCTCTCCAAAGGGCAAGAATCTGTTTGTGAAGGGAGGAATGTCATCTAGAAGCTGCCAGCAAAGTCTGGATTTCAGTTGGAGCAGGGCACAGGGGTGCTGGTCCTTTTCAATAATTAATCCCGCTTAATGTTTTACAATTTTTATTGTGAAATGTATCATACAGACCCAACAGTGAAAACGACATCCAGTTACAGGCTAATAATAATGCGCACAGCTGCTTACCCACCACTCAGCTTAGGAAGCAAGCAACATCAATAATTCACAAGCTCCTAACACGAGTCACTCCAGAGATTTGAGTTTAATAATTTCCCTGCTTCTTTTGTATCATTGTTGTGGATCTGTTTCTGACTACAGGAGAGGGTAATGACAGAAACGCAAAGGCAGGAGGTGTCTGGTGCTTAATCGGTGCCACGCAGGCTTCACGCTTTGAGCATACAGTCATCTGGCTCCTCCCAAGGCTGCCATGAGGCGGGAAGCAATGCCATCCAGACATAGAAGCAGGAAGGACTTAATAGTTCCACTCATCCAGGGAAAGAGGTTCCATCTCTGAACTCACTAAAGACTGTGTGATTCACAGTGGTGTTACCATTTCTCTTCCCCAGGGAACACTCAGCCTACTTTGCTTTGCCCTTTGCATCCATAAGCTCACACACCGTGGGTTTATTTACCTCCTTAGGTCAATGGTGATTCTTGATGTTTAGCGTTATTAATATGTGGAGCTACTGTTTATTCATTTTCACAGCAGTATAGTATCCCACCAAGTCATCCTTTCCTTGGTGGAAATGCGTTGGTACCAGTTTCAGCCAAGCTGGGTCTGTAGGTGAAGAAAACAGGAAGAGTCTTCATCAGGCCACATAGCTGCAGATTAAAAAGGTCTGTCTCAAAGTCACCGACTTCTACACTCTAACCCTTTCTGTTCTGCCCTGAGACCCTTCTTGTGAGGCATGGCCTTTTCAGTTAGAACTATCAGTGCTTTTGTTGATGTTTCCTGAGGATGTAGCTCCATGATGTCCCTTCTTTTCCCTCTGAGAGAGTCCACACTCACACATATAGTGTAAAGGAGAATCCCACTAAATCTGGTGACTTAGGTTGTATAGCTATAGGTGGATATGGCTTACCTGCTGCAGAAATCTTGTGTGCAAGACAGGGAGCTACAGAGTTATTTTTTTATCATCATCCTTTATTTTGACAGCTGCTGAATATACACGTAAGACAAATGAGCATGTTCAAGGAAGATGGCGCGCCATAGTACAGAGAGTTCAAAGAAGTTAAAGCTGGCATGGCCATCCCCATCATCACCAAAAGGGTCATATCCATCATCACCAATCATCCCCAGCATCTTCACCATCATCATTACCATCCCCACCATTATATGATCATAGTTATCATGAAAACCATCATCACCATCACCACCATCATCATCATGTGTGGTGGGAACCGGGAGGTGGGCACATCTGGAAGAAAGTCGACAGAGCATCTACTCATTCCAGCTTCTCTGCCACATTCTCTGCTCCTGCCTCCACAACGCTCTGCCTCTCCTCAGGCCGTAGACTGACAGCTCTGAACTCCTGACCCAACAGAAGCCTTTTCTTCAAATGGATTGCTCAGGTGCTTTGTCACAGTGACCAAAAGTGAACAGCACACATTCCCATAAAATATTCCTGCAAGAGAGGACCTCAGAAGAGTTAAGGAGGATGTTCTCTTCTCTGGCCATTGGGACCATATCTGCATACTCTACTAGGTCTCAAAAGAGTGACTTTTGACAACTCATTTTTTTTTCTATCATTTTGTCCCCATCCAAACAGGAACAGTGACAAACCAGAGATCTTTGGGAGCTGTGTGATGCTGTGAGGCTAAAACACTTCAGGGGAGTGTCTAGCCTGTACTCATCTGGTGGTAACCACACTTACCCAGTGTGCCCTCTGAATTCTGACTCTAATCTTACTACCCATCAAAGAGTCCAGAGGTGGCCATTTTGCCAGTAAATTTTCATAGTGATTGGGAGCTGTTTTTTTCCACCAGTAAACATGGAGAAACAGTCTATGACACTGGGTGATGAGAGAATGGATGGGTCAAGATGGGCTGTCCTGCTTATACACCACATGGCCCACACTGATTTCTTCCAGTCTCCTGGCCCATTTCTGTGTTTGTGGCAATAGTTGGGACAATTTGATTCCTCAGTTCACCCTGCACCACGAATAATCTCTGTGTAGAAAGGAGGTCACTCTCAGAGCCCCCACGGCTGCTCCCGGGGAGCAGAACACAGCAGAGCAAGGAAGGTCCACTTCTGACAAAGTGCAAGGATCCTGGGGCGCCTGCATAAATGACCCGGTACAGGGAGGCGGCATGCCTGAAAGACAAGATTTGAAGCAGAGCCCAGAGGAGTGCCCCACTTTCCATTTGGGGACATCTAAGCCTGGGGCTGTCCCGGATCCCGCTCTGTGTTCCCAGAGGGTCATTTTACTTGGCTGACACACTTCCTGTGCTGATTGCTCTTGCTTTGAAAGAAGCCCTTGATGATGTGATAATAAGAAGCCAATGAGGGGCTGAGCTCAAGGATCAGGGTTCCCTTTGTTTTGTTTTTTGTTTGTTTACTCTCTCTCTCTCTCTCTCTCTCTCTCTCTCTCTCTCTCTCTCTCTCTCCTTTACCCGCTGGGAACATACCAGGTTCACCAAGCCAACTGTAATTTTTATTAAACAGTAAATTGTTTGGCATTTAGTTTTAAGCCACACCAGGAAGAGCGATATGGAGACAAAGGTGTCAAAGGCAGCATGTGAAGGCTTTGGTGGTGGAACCTGGGGCTCCTCAGCTCCGTCTCCATAGGAACCGAGCATGTCCTATATGGTGAGAAATATGCTACCAAAAGGTACCTTAGCCATGGATGAGCTGTGTGACTTTGGTCAAGTCATTGCCCCTCTCTGAGCCCAGCATTAAGTTGCCTGTTCTGACACTCAAGTTTTTTGGCCAAACTCAAAAATAGGTTAAAAAGATTGTCCAGGGTCACTAGTGAGATGCTGTTTTTATGACATGTTAGCTGCTCTTTACCTACAGCTGGTGACTGAGGGGGAACAGACAGACAGGTACGGAGATAGCTTCTGTAGCGAGACATGGGTGCTGGGAACAGGGGTGCAGGCTATAAATGCTGCAGGGAGACCTAAGGAGAACTTCGTATGGGCTTATGCAAATTTGCGTGTGTGTGTGTGTGTGTGTGTGTGTGTGTGTGTGTGTGTGTGTGTGTGTGTGTGTATGTGCAGGCCAGCATGGAAACATATATGAATATATATGCATGCATGTGTGTGCAGGCCACCATGAAAACATGTATGAATATATATGCATGCATGTGTGTGTATGTGTGTGTGTGTGCAGGCCTGCATGTAAACATGTATGAATATATATGCATGCATGTGTGTGTGTGTGTGTGTGTGTGTGTGTGTGTGTAAAGTCACCAAGAGCTTGTTTCCATGCAGAAGGGCCCCTGACCAGTCCCCACAAAACAAGAACTACTGCCAGGTTTACTGAGTCCCGCCTTCTGTAGGAGGAGTGGCCTCACCTTCACCCACCCAGCCCATTATCATCCATGTCTCCCTCACACCTTCCACACAGTGGGTCAGGTCCCCAGTTAGGAGGCCAATGTCCAATAGCCCTGGCCAGGGGACAGTAGTGTGTGACTCTGTCATGTCCAGGGAGACATTCAGAAAGTCCAAGTGCACGGTCAGTAGGGCAAGTCCACGAAGCCACGAACATCTGCTCATATTATCTGGGGGCATCTGCCTTCTCCTGCATGTGGTGACCCCTGCTGGCTTGATAGAGTGCTATCTCAAGGCCTCGGCTGTTTTCTATTTGAGGAACTGCATGGGGAATGTAAGATGCTTCATGGGAAAAACCATGCTAGTAAAATTTTTACAGCATAGTAGCATTTGGAAAGGTTTTGCAGGCTGAATAAGTGTTTTCCAAGCAAATATCCTATTAAAGGATATGGTCAAAGAGACATGCAGGTTAATGACAAGCATGTCACTTCATTGAGACCCAGACAACTGGAGAGTGTGCAGGAATGGCTGGATCAGACACAGAAGGAGGCATATTGCACTATGAGAATCTTAAAAACAAAACAAAACAAAACAATCCAAAACACTCAAGCGGACATTTAAAATTTGACTTCAGGACTTGACTCCCTCCCTCTCTCCCTCTGTTTTTCTTCCTCTCCCCCCTCCCCCCACCCCCTCTTCTTCTGGAGCTAATATCACACTTTACACAGGTCTGGTGTACTCAGCCAGAGACAGAACACACAGGTGTCTGTCCCCTTTGCCACCACCCCCACCACACCTTGGCATGTTCCAGCTGCGCCATATTTTTGTCCCACCAAATCATCCGAGAGCCACTCGCTGAGCGCTGTGAGATGCCAGGGTAATGCTCCTGGCTACAGTGTCTGGCCTTGGCCATAAAGCCCCTGTCCCATTTTCCTGGGTCCGAGTGGTTAGTTAAACAAAGGGCATTTCAGCACTGGCTGCCCTCCTGTAGGCTAGCTCTTGGCAGAGGTTGGAGCAGGCTCTCTGCCTACCTGCCTGTGTGTGAACTGTGTGCCACCTTGGCTGTGAGTGGACAAGAGGCAGGTTTGATCTGCCTCCGAACTGAGCAGGAGAAGATTTAAGGGTTTGCTTTGGAGAAAAGCTCCATTTGTGCTCTATGATGCCCGAAGGATGCTGGAAGTTTCAGAATCAGCCACTTTATTTTATACATGGAAAAAGTGAGGGGCTGGCTGGAAATCAGATTGAGACCTTCACAGCCTCTCACCCCATCAGTTCAATATTGAGGCTCCCTTTATCCAGGAAATAACTTGGGGTGTGACATGGGCTAGGGCACCAGGATCCATATAGCCGAAGGCTCCCAATGGCTTTGAACTTGGGGATAACAAAGCCAAGTGGACACAACCACCAATATCAATCATCTGGGCTGCAGACCCTGTGGGAAGTCACCTGCCAATCCTGCTGACACATCACAGCACTCTGGGCTCTGGAGGGTTATGCCGTCTCCTCTCTCTGACGGGGGCTGTACAGTGAGGCTTTAGAGCCAGATACCGCATGCTCACTCTCCTGCTGCCTTGCTTCTGTCCTTGGCTTGACCCCTTTCTTTACCTTGCTGTGCTCTCTAAGATGAGAACACAGCTTCTGTTATGCACAGAGAAGCAGAAGACCACAGGGTGAGCTGCAAGCTACACACTTGCTTGAAAGGTCCAGCTTGGGGGCTCTAGAGAACACTGGCTTTTTCTCAGATTCTCCACAGTCTCCTGAGTCCATCACATGGTTGTAGTTAAGGGGAGGTGATAATATCAGGTGGCAAAGAAAAAACAAAAAGCACAAATGGGGCTACAGAAACTCATGCTCAGGTTCCGGCGATTTCATCCTCTCATGGGGTCAACAGGCCATGTTCTTACAGTCACCCATTTGCACTTTCGATGGCCAGAGTGGGCCACTTGAGACTCACACTTCAGCATTTATGTGTGTTGCTGTCTGCCTTCCAGATGCCTAGAACCCTAAATGGCTGTGTGAGCTGTCTCGGGACATGTTCTTGCCATTAGGAAGGGATGATCTGAAAGTCCTGGTCCTTGTTTAGGACCAGACTTGCTGGAGGCTTCTCTAAAGAACAGCCTGTGTAATCACTGTTTTTCTGGGCAATTCTCATTCTGGCACTTAAGCTCATCACTAAAATAATTCTTTCAGTGCTAGTGGGACTCAAGGCCACGGGCATGCCAGAGACTTATTCTACCACTGAGTCAGGGTTTGAGACAGGATCTTACTATGAAGACCAGTCTTATTTGGAACTCCAAGCCTTCCAGCTTAGTTTCTTGAGTGCTGGGGTTACAGCCCGGATCATCACACTCACGCTCTACTCCTAGTCATTATGAATCTTTTGTAGAAGGCTGAGGCCACACACTCTGCCCACAAGAGAAAACAGTAGAGCCACAGTCTAGGCAGAGAAAGATAGAAACTGTCTTATTAGGGTTTCTATTGCTATGAAGAGACATCATGACCACAGTAAATCTTACAAAGGAAAACATTTAATTGGGGCTGGCTTACAGCCCAGAGCTTTAGTTCATTTTCATCATGGTGGGAAGCATGTTGGTGTGCAGGCAGACATGGCTGAATGAGAGTTCTATATCCAGATCCACAGGCAGTGGAGAGAGGACCACACTGAGCCCGGCTTCAGCATCTGAAACCTCAGAGCCCACCCTCGGAGACACACTTCCTCGGACAAGACCACACCTTCTAACAGTGCCACTCCCTATGAGCCTATGGGAGCCGTTTCCATTCAAACCACCCTAGAGACACTTCTGAGCAGTGATAGCATGCAGTACATGTTCCCTGCCCATGAGCCTTGCAAGGCTCCATTATTCCCTTGTATCCCTTTCCTGCCTCCATTTCCAGCTCCAAAGCTGCTCTGTGGGGGACTGTGACTCACAGATGGCCGAAGATACCAGCATAAATGCCATGCCTGGCCGATGGCATTGCGTAAGCTGGTCTTCTCTTCCATCTGAGATTTCCTGGGATGGAGAGTGTAGTATGGGGCCATCTACTGGAGACAATCCACCCACCAGGGGTCACACCCATCAGGAAAGCCTTCTCTCCATGCCCAGCAGCTATTGATGGCTAATAGCTCATCAGGTAGGGGCGGGAAATGTGAATGCCTTCCTGCTTCATGTAAGGATGTTGACTGGCCTGATCTTTTGCAGACCACCACTGCTGCTGTGTGTTCATGAGAATAGTGGTCTCTTCACGTCCAAAAGACACTGTCCAGCTCTGGACCTCCTAGGCCCTCTGGCTCTTACAATCTTTCTGTCCCTTATTCTGACCAGTTGTGAATTTCTGTGTTAACTGCCATCTACTGTACAAAGAAATCATCTGAGAGCTGTACTCATGTATGAGAGTAGAGATACATATTTAGAAGATGACATTTAGCAAAATAATAGGAATAGATTCACCCCTGTGCCTCTGAGCTCTCCCCAAATGGTTTTTGGCCAGATAATTACCTTTTTTTTTTTTTTAAATAGCATATTTGTTTTCTCCAATGAAGTGGGACTTTACATCCACCCAGAAAGTGGTTGGTTGCCCTATAACGTTTATGCCACTGTTGCGCTTGTGGGCGTAACTTGCCATGAAGGACGTGACCGTTGGTGCCTTTTTCCTTGCAGCAGGCTGCACAGAACTATCTGTGCTCCTAGGTCAGTACAAATTTTATTTCTCCATGTTCTGGACCAAAGTGCATGATGTCTTCATCAATGGGTCTCAACATCAAGTTCTGCTGGGGGGAAAATTGTATAATTAAATGTAAGTGAAAACACAACATGCATAAAGCCCCAAGTGGCAGCCAAGGCAGGTTCTAAAAGAGTCACAGCTGTAAGCCACTGCATTAAAAAAAATCAGATGTAGCTCAAGAAACCTGATGATGAACTTTAAGGCACTGGAAAGCCAAACACAAACCAACCCCAAAGCTGTAGATAAAGAGAAACAGCAAAGATCAGGGAAGGAATTAATAAGATAATCAATAAAACAGAGTTGATTTCTTGGAAAAAAAAAACAAAATTGAAAAATCTTTAGCCACATTAACCAAAATAGAGAGATGACTCAAACTGATAAAATTACAGATGAAAAGAGAGAAATCATAATAGAGACGAAGGAAATCCCAAGAGTCACGAGGACACAGTTTAAAAGTTTATATTCCAGTCAACTGGGAAAAAATCTAAAAGGAACAGATGAATTTCTGGATGCAAATGACCCACCACAGTGAAACCAAGACAAAGAAAATGATTTATACAGATCTGTAGCAACCAGCCAAATTGAGCTAGAAGCCATAATTAAAAATTTCCCTCCTAAAAAAAGCCTGGGCCAGATGGATTTAGCATGGAATTCTACCAGCCCTTGAAAGAACGCACAGCAGTATTCCTTAAACTGTAGCATAAAATAGGAAAGGAGAGAGCATTTCTAAACCCTACAGCCACCCCATGGCCCCTGAAGCTGGCCTCCATTGCATCATCTTCTAATAGCTTTTGAGCCAGGCTAGGGTCAGACTGAGACCCTGTCTAGGACCCAGAAGGAGTGCCGGTGCTGAGTGAAGAAGGGTAATGTGGACATGGGGTGTGTGAGGTGGGAGGTGGAATGTTCTGCAAGCCAAGGGGACTCAAGACTCCAGGGGAGCAAGCCCTGAGCAAATCTGAGATATTTTAAGGTTTGATGTGTTTGCATGTTGGTGTCCCTGCATGGAATAGAAGGCAGAAGAGGTTTGGGTTGGGCTGAGGTGAGCCAGTTTGCACAGTGTTGCATGGCAGATGAAGTTGAAGTTTTAGCTGTAAGCAAGAATGGCAGGAGGGAGGTTCAAGATGTTCATGCCTGCTCAGGGTTCAGGGCTCCTGCAGGGAAGGCAGGAAAAAGTCATAGTCATGACCAAAGTCCCTTACTGTTCACACATATTCCTGTTTGTCACATTCTAGAGGGATGTGGGCACCTCCAGGGAGCTGTACTGGGTGCAGCAGGATCTTAGTCTAGAAGCTCCAAGGCTACAGGACTTGAACATGAGACTATGCACAGATGGCCCCCAGTACAGCCATTGGGCCTCAGACTCAAGAGACTCAAGAGCGAGATAAGAAGCCATACTTCTTGCTGATGACATTCAGCGTAGAGTCTGAAAGCGTGTGTGGGGGGGCTCACTATGGAACCCCATGGCTTTGTCTCAGGAGAAGGTGGATGGCTAGAACTTACACAGAAAGAATTTCCCTGTGTTTCCTTGTTACCCTTGTCACAGGAAGACATTCCAGCCTTCAGCCTCTGTGTTAAGTCCCACCTCCCCCATCCACTGTCACCAGATTGGACAACACAGAAGACAGTTCTGACCACAAACCCATGTGGGTCGTTTCGACATAAGTATATCCCACACAATATCTGAGAGATGCTTACACTAATGTTTTTATATGTAAGATCCAAATTGGCCTGTAATTAGAGTTAAGTGTTCAGGTCAGCCCTGTAAGGGTCCCAGACCTTAGCACATCTGGCTCTAACATGGAAGTACCATTCAGACCATAAAACTCAGCAAGTAGGTAGCACCACCTGCCAAACAGAAAACAAAGACCTGATCCAGAGAAACCCATAGTTCTGGGAAAGTTTGTAAATATATGAAGCTTGCTTTTTTGCTCCCATAGTTCCGTTACTGGCTAACTTGTTAACTGAAGTATGTCAACCCAGAATGTGGTTTTGTGCTTAAAAGCTCACCCTGAGAAGGACGCAGGGCTACACTGGGATCCTGAATACCCATTGTAGTCACCAGCCAGCTAATGGAGACTTTCTATCGACTAAATCCCATCTCCATACAGCCTTCTCTCGGGTGGAAAACCTGCAGCAGGCCAAATGCTAGCAGACCTGAGGCCTCCCCAGCACACAGAAAGGGAATCAACTCCTTCCCACCTCAGGCTTGCCCTGCCCTCCTGTCACGTCCACCTCTGTTATAGCCTTCAGTGCAGAGACCCATCCTGTCACATTCCCTCAGGGCACAGTTGATGGATGGGGACCGTAGAGGACCTGTCCATCTGCTCTGGGATTCTGGAGGCCGCAGCACCGCACCAGTCCAGTGCTTGGCTGGAGGTGTCACAAGACAGAGCATCTGAGCCTGGAGTGTTTGATGTTTGAAGTCTGTGAGAGAGGAGGAAGTTGCTTGTCCCTTCCTACACAAAGCTGGGATTCTGGTTGTCTGGAGGGATCAGAGGCCACAGAATGAGCTGTCTGGGAGCGAGCTACCCAAGATTGCAGATGTCATATCGGCAACTACGCTTCCAGGAACAGATAGCCCAAAGCAGGCTCCCGGTTCCCATTCATGCCCAGGCCTCTGGTTGTGAGAATCTTTGGGGCCACCTGGGAGTCATCATCTCCTCCAACTCCTTCTACTGACTCCCATGGCAACTCTGGATGCCTGCTGGCAGCTGATCACTGTCAGGGAGAGATGGGCTGCAGCAGAGGGGGACTGCATAATGGGGTTCACATGCCTTCTATCCTCTGCTTCCCAGGCTCTGAAACCACCCAGAAAAATGACCCAGCCCTCCTTGGATGCATGCTGCCATTTACGGCTCTCTCCCCAAATCCTGCTTCTCTGCCCACCGGGACTGGCTCTTTGCTTTTCCACTAAGCTATGTTCACATGCTCTGAGCCTCTTCGACTCCTTTGCCTCCCTCCTGCCTCTAGACTGAGGAGATGTGGCTGTTTGGACCCTATTTGGAAAATCCCACATTCCTTTGAAGACCTGTGTGACTCTAGGACAGCTGGTTCACTTTCCCCAAGTTCAGTCTCTTCATTGTGACCCCAGGGTAACTGTTCCAAAAATTTAACAGCGATTAAACTTTGCATGTGGTGTCATTGGTGAAAGAGAAGGAGAAATAGCCAAAGCTACAGCAAATGTCTCCAGCTTCTAGAATGTTCCCTATGCTGCTCCAGAAACTGTTGATTCATAACTTGATCACTTGGAACATTTATTTCTCAACCTTACACTGACCATGTATGTGCTGAGTTTTTATCATTCATTCCTTCACTCTTCTATTTGAGGTGGAGTCTCATGTAGCCCAGAGTGGCCTTGAACTTGATTTTTAGCTTGGGATAACTGTAAACTTATACTCTGGTTGCCACATCCCCAGTGCTGAGATTTCAGAAGTGTGATTCCAAGCCCTGTTGACGTTTTGGTTGGTGATTGAATCCAGGTCTCCCTGCATACTTCTAAGGGAGTCATATTCCTTCCTCTAGTTGGGCATTCATAGGCTCTGTACCGAAAGTGAGACTCAATAAATATGGTAATTGGTCCCCTACAGATGCTCAGCTCAGCAGAGGACACACACTGACACCTTGGACAACAGGAAGTACTGTTACAGTTGACCCATGAACTTTGAAAAAAGAAGAGAGGGCATTAATCACATTCAGTCCTAGGCCCTTCTTCTGCTCCTCCTCAGGTGTTTTGGCTGGAGTTCTAAGCAGCTGTCATCTCCATTTGAGCTCACAGGAGGTGCAGCAGGAGGCTCCCTGTGAGGTGTGTGGCTACAGTTCTCACAGCAAGATGGACAGGTGACAAAAGGAGAAGAAAGAAGCCATATGAGGCACCTGGTGGATCCAGGAGCCACACTTAGAGCTGCCCGACAATCTCCGGAGACTGCTGAGCGTACAACTCGGATCTTTCCCAACCAGAAGTCCCGATGCTCACCCAGGCTCACATAGCTCTCAGGTTCACTTCTAAGGAATGTGTCCCAACAGTTACTTAACACTCTGCCCCATGCCAGGACTCCAGGGTCCCAGAGACACAGGGTCTGTCCCTTAGCTGTGTCTTGTGAGGGGCACTTTCTTTAGGTTCCTTTTCTGAGGTTTCATCCCAGTCACTGGGTTCCCTGGCTTCTGGGCTTCTGGGCTCTGAGATAGAGTACGGCACCAGGGAGCATGCACCTGAGTGAAGCAGCTCATGAGAGAGAGAGAGAGAGAAAGAGGGGGGGGCAGAAGGAGGGAGGAAAAAGGAGGGAGGGAGGGAGGCCCTTTGAAGATAAGGCCTTCAGCATCCTTCCTCCAACTGTACCCTACTGCCTGACAGTCCATTCAGCTGTTAGGCCATGCACTCAACCAGATCCCTCATAGCCCAAGAATTGTGGGATGATGCCACACACTGGGGACCACACCAACGTGTAAACCTGAGATTCCAGCGACACTCCAGAGGCACAGGTAGCTGGACATAGGCTGGCCCTGCCCAGGAATGTGGCATCAGAGTATGCACACGTAGTGAAGGTATCCCTGAAGAGTGAGGTGCTCCTAACTGAGGGAGCAGTGCTACATGGGCCCTCAGTGGGAAGAACATTTCCCCAACCCTGTCTACAACAAGCAGAGAAGCAAGTCCCAACGTCTTACTTTCTGAGACTTCTGGCTTCTACTGCAGAGTCCTAGACACAGATGGAGATCACCACATTCTAGTTTGCAGAACTGTGATTTCATTACCGCAGGGCCTGAGGCTCTGAAAGCTTCACTTAAAACATAAGAAGGACTGTGGGGCCTGGCTTTCCTGTCGAGACTGCTCTTGGGGGCTTCCCAAATCCCCAGACAATGGCGTTTTTCTTTGGCTTGTCCAGCTCTTTAGTCTTCTGTTTTTTTTTTTTTTCCTAGATAATTATTTACACAGAGGGAGAATAATTAGCTGTCAGGAACAGCATCTCTGCCAGGCTCCCTCACTCAGCCTGTGCTTCTCCTCTCTCATTTGAGGTGATGTCTCTTGGAAGAGGGACATCAAAGCCACTGAGGAGGGTTTTCACACAGGAAATTCTTGGGGGAGAGGGGTCTGGCCAAACAGCTGAGAATCACCTTCTGTTTGTCTCTGGACCTAGCTACTGCCAGTTTTCTAGCTCAAGGTGTGGCTACAATAATAGAACACTCCCCTGGGTGGGGGTTCCTTTTCTTAGGATCAAGCCCTCTGGATCCCCTCACCATGTGTTCTGCTATTGAAGTGTGCATTTGGCCATCTCAAATGTCAGATGAGAAAGAGATTGTTCAAGAAAACACAGACCCAGGTTATATTCATGGCTGATAGGTCAGGAGCATAGTGGGAGCCTCCTCAAGACAGTGGGGGATGGGGTAAGGGCGTGGGGG
>PVIH01001291.1:71246-232670 GCA_004025045.1 Sigmodon hispidus | reverse complement strand
TCACTTCCCAACCCTGTTTATTTTTAAGATGGCCTCTGTTATCTCAGTTTCTATAGGTCACAACTAGACAAATATACAGGGCTGGCATGGAAAGGAAACAGGTCTCTTAATCATATGATGTTTCCTGCTAGAGTGGTAAACACCAGTGCCTGATGGGTTTGGAAGTGGTTGGAAAATAGGAAATCCAGTTTATCAGACATGGAAGCCAACTAGCCAGTCCCATCGATGCTGGGCACAGGCAGAGCTGGGCTCAGGCAGAGCTGGGCACAGGCAGAGCTGGGCACAGGCAGAGCTGGGCACAAGCCAAGCATGTCACCTTCATCAGCTGTCCTTCTGTAGTCTCTGCCACCTTGGTGATCTTTCCTGCAAAGAGGGGCAACTGTCTCCATCCTTCATTCAGAGGATGGGGTGGGGACTGACAGGTCACCCTAAGCTGATGCTGAACATCATGGTGATGCTCCCTTCACACCCAGGCTTTCTCATTTCTACCAATTATTTACACCGATACCCTGTGCTCTCCTGCAGTCCAGAATGAGGGATCTCCATGTTAGAACTGCCACCTGGCCAAAAGGCCTTCAAGTCTCTCATTGATTAGCTAGAATATCATTCAAGCATGAGATTGTCTCGCTGTTGAGCTGAGTAAACCACCCTCAGCTGGGTCCAAACTCTTTGATCTTAAAATGGCTTAAGATACAGAAATTCAAGAAAAACACAATTATGGCAAAGTCTGGGGGTGGAAAGAATGAAGCCTGGTGGTCTGCCCTAAGGTCCCTGTAGAGTTTGTGTGGTTGAGTCCTGGAGTACTGAGCTGGTGACCAAACTCTTGGATACGGATGAGGATGACGGATGGATTCGGTATGGTCTTGTCTCAGTCTGCCACCAACACCACATTCTGTCATCTGCTTCCTGGGAGCCATAAAATGGGTGAAAAGCCAGCTGCAGGACTTGACCATGGAGGTTGTCAGGAACAGATGCCATGTGCCTGCTGCAGGACAGGGAGGCTGTGCTTTCTCCTTGTCGGGCAGGGGGTTGCATTTGTGAGGAACAGTGAACCCAAATTAGCTTCAGCAAAAAATGAAAATTAAACGGGAATCAGTCACAGTTATTTGCTCATGTAATTAAGAGGGTGATGGAATGGACCCTTTTTAGATGGAGGACTAGGGGCCTCGGGGACCAGGGCAGGGATCCCAGCTCTCCACCACACGGTTCTGATATTCCTCTTGACTTTGGTTTCTGTTCCAGAAGATTCTGTTCCCCCCTTTGGCTGTTTGGCCCTGTGATCCACTTGCATCATTGAGACTCTCAGTCCCAGTGGGAGAAAGAACAAGGCTTTCCTGAGGTCCTCACCAGAACAATCTCAGTGATCTGCTCACAGCCCAGCCAATGACTGTGGGCTGAGTTGGGGCCCCTTGTCACTTGCTCGGGACAGTGGCAGGAGACCTGCCCCATTTTCCCTGGTGGGAAAAGCCTCTGACATGAGAGAAATACCCTGTTACCAGAAGAAGGTGGTTAGGGAAGGTGACAGTCTAAACAATATCCATTTGTTATGTTGAACAGTGAGCCAGCTCCAAGTTCTGTAAAATGGTGTATGTACACAAGTGTGTGCACGCACACATGCATACACACACACACAAACATGTACACAGGCATACACAAATATACACACGAGACATGCATACACACATACACAAATACACACAAACACATGCACACATACAAACACATACAGACTCATATATGCACACACACACACACACACACACTTTGGAAAGCACTGTAATCTCAAGGGCATCATATTTTTAAGGCTCTGGGAATTCCTGTAGTGAAGAAACTTCTCTCAATACACTGAAACCAGTGTTAAATGGGACATTTTAGTCATCTCGGTTTTTTTTGCTTTTCCAGAATCAATCTAAATCCCAGAAAAGTGACAAAGCAATCTAGAGTTCCTGGCCCAGGAAGCTTGAGTCAGGCAGTGGTATGTGGAGAGCAGACAGTTCAGAGACCATCCTAGATGACTGGAGATGAGTTTGGGTAGGGGATCACATGGCCTCACCAGCTGGGTATTACCGCTGGTGCCATCCTTGTGGCAATACATCCATAGGCACGAGAGCCACACTGGGTGATCTCCAAGCTCACAGAGGCACCAGCATCCAATGCTAAACTCCACCATAGTTCCATCAAGGTCAGAACCCACAGGCGTTTCTTGCCATGGCCCCAGATGTTAGAATCCAACCAAGAAAATAAAACACATGCCTGTGGGCTTAAGATGGAGAATGTGATGCAGGGGGCTCGTTAGGCAGGTGAAAGAGCTTGAGAAGCTGGATAATGATGGGGACATCTGAGTTAAACATCAGGAAACCCTCACCCTGGCCTAGGAGGTGTGAGAGCCAGATCATGTCACCAAAGTTTAGGTCCAGGGTCCCTAGGAGAAGCAGCGTCAGAGTAGACCAGTCAAAAGGATCTGAGGACACAAAGAAGCTATTGCTGTATGTGTGAGTGGATGTGATCATTCATGTGTATGTGTGTGTGTGTGTACATCTGCATGTGGTGTATGCATGC
Source organism: Sigmodon hispidus (assembly GCA_004025045.1). Classification (NCBI taxonomy): domain Eukaryota; kingdom Metazoa; phylum Chordata; class Mammalia; order Rodentia; family Cricetidae; genus Sigmodon; species Sigmodon hispidus. Next base: position 230,111 of record PVIH01001291.1, on the reverse strand, counting down.
ATGCATATGCCACCCTTCCTTAGCGCCTGCTGAGCTGGACTCTGCTGGTAGCTAGCTGTCCCAGGACGCAGAGTCAGCTGCTTTCCCAGATGCTGGCCCAGCTCTGAGATCAGCAGATACTTTCCTGAAAAGGACCAGGGAGCAAATATTTTTGACTCTGTGATCTCTTTGAGCTGTGGCCTTCCTCAGCATTCCTGCCACATAAGTCAAAGTTGTCTTGGACCACGTTAGAACCTAGCACTGCATCCTAGCAATGACATGAGACACCAAAATGTGTGTGTGTTGTGTGTGTTTTGTGTGAGTGTGTCTGTGTGTGAGTCTGTGTGTGTGTGCATGAGCGAGTGCATGTGTGTATGGTCTGTGTGTAAGTGTGTGGTATGTGTGTGCATGTGTGCCTGTGTGTATGCACACTTGAGCTGGGAGCGTCGGCCTGATGATTCTTACCCTGGAGAGATCAAAGGGGCAGGTGCTGGGGAGGTAAGTGTCCCCTTCACACCCGACAGTCCTTGAAGAAATGCTATGTTATGGGCTCCTAGAACATTTAGAATCTTTTTATGCATAAACTAGAGTGTCTCAGGATTTGGAGTTGCAGTGCCTGTCCCAGGCTGTCACAACAAGCCATTGCATCATCACTGCATGAATCTGTAAGACATGTGACATGCTGCAACCTCAGCCCACACCTCCTCCCACCTTCTGGGGTTGGGGGCAACATGTAATTTCTTCTTCCAAGAGCCTCTGCAGGGGAGCATGAACAGTGGGGGGTTGATTTTAAATGGCACATAATAAACCCCCATAAGTGGGCTGATCTTTCATTGGTTCAATGAAGCTGATGCTGTCTGTCTGTGGGATTATGAGATTAATTCTGTGAACCAGTCTCTTGGGGGTCTGAGGATGGAGCTGGAAGACATTGGATTCAAGCTGGAATACATCCAAAGGTATTGAATTGGCTAATTCTCTCAGGAAGGTGTCAGTCACATCTCCAAGGGCAGGACACAGCTAACACCCATCTGAGCCCCACCACCACCACCCTCAGCTGCCAAAGGGACACTCTACACTGTATGAGAGAGAGCTCTGTGATTGATTAGTAATGTCTGCCATGGATATGAGTTAGGAGAATGTTCCCTTAAGATACACTTCTCTACAGAACTCTCTTTGCAGTTCCTAATGGAGACAGGGTGACTCATTGGGGCATTTGCACTTGCCTTCACCTTCCAGCCTGGGTGGCCCTGGCTGCATCCATCAAGTCTCACCAAGTCTGTCTCCTGTGCTCCAGTTTTGGTCAGATTTTGGGTCCCTTCCCTAAGTACTTTGGCTCTGTTGGTAATGTCTATAAGAACCACCATCCTTGTGACCATGACTCCCAGCAAGGTGAGGATACAGACTGGCTTAGTTGGCCACATAGCATCACCAAGAGTCTTTGTCCGAATCACCGTCATGTCTATAAGCTCTAATACTCTATTGTCCATCAGAGCTAGACTTGGACAGACCTACCCACGACCATTTACCCTTACCACAGCCACTCATGCAGAAAGGAGGAGGTCAAAGGAAGAGATGTCTTGTATCGAGGTGCTGATTCACATGAATGTTTCTTTGTAAGTCATAGGGATCGAACTGGGGGCCTTGTGAATGCCAGGCATGGGCTCTACCTACTAGTTATACCCTCACCCTAAAAACACAAATGCTGCTCACCATTTCCATCAGGCGCTTAGCTCCAGAAGCCCCGGCACTCCACCCGCAAAGCTTCCCATCTCTCCTTCTTTTAGGTCACAATAAATTCCTTTCTCTTCAGCTTCCTAGACACACCCCCTTGTGTTTTCTGTTCCCCCTAGGACCACCTCCTCCAGCTCACATGTGTGCCCTTCCTGGTGGCACCCATCCTTTTAATCTTGATGCTGTGGATATCAACTATAATATTGCCTGTCACCATCGTGAGAACAAGTCAAATGTAAGAAATGTAAGAAGGGCTTGTGACCAGAACTGTTCAGATTTCAACCCTTTTTTTTTTCTTTTTCTCATACTTGAGAATGCTTGCCAAGTCTCTGGTTGGGCATCCTAAATCTAAAAATCCAAATATAAACTACTTCAAAATTAAAAAGTTTTGGAAAATCTCCGGCTTCAAGAAAGCTGGAGAGTTCAGAGAACCTTCCACTCTATGTTTCAAATAGGAGTGCCAGTGTTGTGTTTCAAAAGAACTTACTTTGGATCCGAAGAATTTTTTTACCAATAAAAATTATTGACAACAGACAGTCACACTGCCCATTCTTTGTGTTACCCAGAGGGTCTTCAACAGTGTAAATCAACAAGTTTTATCTGCTTACAAAATCCAGTTCATTGGGAGTTTCTGCTTGTGGTCATATCTGAGCTCTGTGAGAAAGAACTCCACAAACAGCTACTTATGTCTTCCCTGAGTATCAATTAGGAAGGTGGTGACATGTTTGTCATATAAGAGCTCATCCCTTGGTATGTGTCCATGGTTACTGCTGAAACTACTTGGAGTGCAATGAACCCAGAACACAGGATTCCAGTTTACATACAGGTTTAAACTGGCTATGTCAATAATCAACTGGTTGACATGAACAGGCTTCTGAGCCTTTCTGAAAACCTCCACTGCATTAACAATTACTAAGTTTGAGGTCAAAATAGGAAAAAAAAATAATGACCTTACAAAAGAAATTGAAAGTGCTTCCCCAAAGGAGCCTCAGTGTTTCGAAAAGGTGGACAAATGGCTTTGGCTATGGCTGGAATGACTTTGGGGTAAATCTGGCTCGGAGCTGGCTGGGCAGCTTCAGAACCCCCTGTAGCTTCTGTGTCCTATACTTTAAACTGAGGATACACTGTGATAGCCTCACAAGGAGCAAGTGAGATGAGGCTGTGAGTCCCTTCACTGGGCTCTGGTGGGTATCCAAGGAGTCATTTTCCTTCTGATAGCATTATTAATTCACATGAGACGACAGGCCACTCGTCTTTCAGAAGAACCACATTACCAAAGCAATCAGTTACTCTACAGATCCAAGGCAAATGCGTCAGTTTGAGAAGATCAGAGCAGCTAGGGCTTCTGGCTGCATTCTTTAGAAGAGAGACCCCAAGAGAGGGAGAAGAGGGTTATCAAAAGCCTTCTGATGTGGAGGAGGCTCCAGGGAGGGAGGGCCCATCCAGCCCCTGTGCTGTTGAATGTCTATGCGTTTCTCGATGAAGGAATGCAGCTCCATGGGGCCTTGCAGGCTGTTCTGCAGATGGGAGGTGACGGCTTTCAGGGATTTTCTGTTCTATTCTGTAGCTCCATGTACAGTCCGTGTCCCCTGTTGGGCCAATTACCGACTTAAAATGTTGTTAGCAAAAGGCAGGCACATTCATTATTGTAGTGGTGGGCATGAAGGCCCAGTAGGTTCCTATTTATGCTGTTCCAAAGAACTATTCTTACCTGGTCCTTTGTGTGTTTGTCACCAAAGGCGTCCAAATCACAGGACATTTGTCCTAGGTGGCTGTCTATCTCCTTTTCTCTCCTGTATGCAGGATCAGCCAGGAATGAAATGTTAGAAGCCATCTGGGCCAGGAAGAAGCTAACTGTTACTGCTAAGAGAGAAGCAAAGTCACGTGGGAGAAAAGAGAAGGAAATGCCAGCAGGATGGAAGGTGTGGGTCAGGACTGTGTTCTTGTACCTCCACCTGTGGGGAAATCACATGATATGGATGCATCAGGGAAGGGATTTGAAACCTCACATGTCACGGTGAGAGGCAGGTGGTGGTCACAGTCAGGGCACCTGGGTTCTATGTAGCTGTTTGGACTTTGAGCAGGTCATTGATGCTTCCTGGATCCCACTTCATCTGCACATAGAAATGCCTGCTGAGGTCTGTGCTGTGTTCTGCACCTGCAGTGGTATGGACGAAAGCCAGCAGAGAAACTCAGTTCTGCATTGGGTGCAAATATGTTGATGTCTCCAAGTCATCATCTGTCTTTATTAAATTATTTTTTTTTCAAAAAATTGTATTTGTGTATGTTTGTGAGCATGGTGCATATGTTTTTGTATGTGTGTGTGCATGTGTAGTATATATGTGTGTGTATTTGCATGGTGTATGTGTGTGGGTGGTACATATATATACATGTGTGCATGGTACATATATTTGTGCATGGTGCATGTGTTATTTGCAAGATGCAAGTATATGTACATGGTGTATGTGTGTGTGTGTGTGTGTGCGTGTGTGTGCATGCACATACATGTGGAGGATAGAGGACATCTTAAGTGTTGTTCCTCAGGCACTGTCCAGCTTTATTATTTGAGACAGGATCTCCCACAGACCTAAGGCTCACCAAGTAGGATAATCTGGAAGACCAGGGAACTTCAGGGGTCTGCTTGCTTCTGACTTCGTAGCAATGAGATACATAGGTGGCACTGGGTCTAACCCTGGTCACCATGCTTACATGGTGCTTTACTGACTAAATTACCTTCCAAAAATTCTTGATCTTATTTTAATCTTATGACATCTTATTGCAAGAAAACAATACAGAGGAACTTCCTAGTCATTCACGCTCATTCTTCATCAATCAGGAGACAGAAACATGCTGTCACTTTAGGCAAGTGGAGTATATAAAGCCCACGTTTGCCCACACTCCACTGCTCTACAGGGAATCGGTTTCTTTCTTCCCCAAAGAAAGGTTCTTGTCTTCTGCCATAGCTGTGTAGTGTTTATGGATGTAACATGACAATCGTCTCCTTAGCAACCCCATTCTCCAGGATTAGACAATCCCTTTCTGATGCTCCAGGTTGCAAACAGCCTGACCTAGTCCAGAGGACAGCTTTTCCTGCCCTGGTAAACAGAACACAATGAGGCAATGCATAGAAAATACAAATGGGAGAGTCACATTCTGTTCATGTTCCTGGAGGCTGCTGTCAGTGACCTGGGCCAGCCACGGGGTGAATATAGCTCTGTATTGACCTCTCCCTGATTGAACTTAATGCTTTAAAGACTTAATGCTTTCTAAGACTAATGCTTTGTAGCTTTTAATTGAGATGTCAAGAAGGTGACTGACAGAGGATGGAGGTGTGTGGTACCCTCCAGGTAGTCAGTCATAGGTAGTTGTGGGCCACACAACATGAGTGGTGAGAGCCAGTTTCTATAAGAGCAGCAAGTGCTCTCAATCACTAAGCCCTTTTTCCAGCATCATTTAAAAAATGGTATCTATCTATCTATCTATCTATCTATCTATCTATCTATCTATCTATCATCTAACTACCCAGTGTGTGTGCCTGAGTATATGTATGTGTACCATGTGCCTGTAGGTTTCTGTGGAGACCAGAAGAGGGCTCCACATTCCTCCAAGCTAGAGTTACAGGTGGTTACGAAACACTCAATGTGGAAATTGAATGCAGATTTCTTAACCAGTCCATTAAATTCACTTTCTGTGTGTCATTTCTCACATAGAACTTCAAGACACTGGATGAGCTGGGTGTTATCATCACAATACATTTTATAGAGGAGACTAAGATGGTGTTCTATGGTCCATGGCACAGCCAGGCTCCACCCCTACCTACCTCAGTAGACATGAGGACTCAACAAATGCTTGCTTTGTCTCTGGACTCTATGGGGATTCTAAAATAAGCTTTACTTCCTCTCTGTGGCTTCAGCTTATCTGCCCAGATGGCAGAAGCAAGGGTAGCAGGGATTCTCCTTTCTGGGTACCTTGGTACCTTTGCTCTGAGATGTGAGGACTTCATCTCCCCACACCACTTCCCCTGCATTTGTCTCTGAACTTAAAGCTGATCCATAAAAGGAAACTCACTTTCTGGTTTCTCCATAGCACATGTATCCAAATTAATCATAGCAACATAGGGCAGCACATGCCAGCATGGGGCTTTGCTGCCTGGGCAGATTTTCCTGGCAGGAAACACACCTGAGCAAGCACACAGGGGCTTGGGACTCAGGTGGATTCTAAGCTCATTTTATTGAGCCCTGCAAGGAGCTGAAAGTAGCTTTGCAAGGGACTGAAATGAAGGAAGAAGGCAAAATGCAGTTGTGAGATCCAGAAGAGATGCTGATTTCAGGGCGCAGGTAGGGAAGGGCAGGGTACTCAGAGACTGGGATAAAGCAGCCTCCTAGGCTGTAGTGATCTGGAAACCACGCCACCTTCAGGTGCCTCTCCTGGATCACTCTGCAAACCCATCATTGTCAAGGCCCACTCACCTTCTCTCTGCTAGGGTTGGCTCACCTCACTCTCTTTACATAGATTGTTCCAGCTGTACTCCAACCCGCCCTGAGGCTGTCTGTGTGAGCACAGAGTATCTCCCCAGTGAGTTTTAAAGTGCAGAGATAAATGTGCAAAATGTTTCACAACCAATCTTTGTGCCTGTGTTTTCTTCATCTCTGTGTTTAACCCACTGGATCAGAGAGGTTCAGAGGAAATAACATCTACACTGAACACCCAGAGACTTTGTATGTTTGAGTTTTGGCTGCCCACAACGGGACATGGAATCCATCCCTGTGGACATTGAAGGATGACTGTATCTAGCATGCCTCCATTTGTGCGTTTTAAATTGTTATGCACATTTCAAATTTTATGCATTTTATATGTAGGCTTATATATAAAAGGTCTATCAGGTTTGTAAAAGAACACGTTTCATTAATTATTGAGATGAGCATGTCATGGATGATGAGCCTCTTGGGTGGTTGCCCTTCAACTTGGAGCTCAGAAGAAAAAGACATTGCTGTCTCTTAGTCCTGCTTTTTTCAAAGTTGAGTCTAACTGCATTGAGAGACTTCTCTTTAGGAAGGGAATTGCACTTATTTGGAATAAGACCTTATTTCTTGGCCTTGTAACTTTGGCCAAATTTCTCCCCTCAGATACCTGTTTGCTCTTTGAAAAAAAATGGAAATAATTGATTAAGTGTTCTTTGAATATAAAAACTGAGTGATGTCACATAGACAAGATACCCCGCATGCATTAGAAGATAATGGACTCTCAGTAAATGTCATGGTGTTTGCTTTTGTGTGGGTCTGCCTCCAAGGTTACAACCCACTCCTAAGCACTGATTCACCACCTCCTTTCTCAGAACTACTTCTGACCCGGAGACCTTTCTGGCAACTTTTCTATCTAACTAAATCCAGTCTCAGGATTTGCAATGGAGCTATTAGTGGCCAGACTTCTGAGGGATCCTCATCAAGGTCATGAGCAGCAACTGAATCCAGGACTGAAGAGATGGCTCTGTCTCTAAAGCATGGTGTGTGGACATGTGGACCAGAGCTTGTTAGGCATGGTGGTATGCACATGTGGTCCTGGTACTGAGGAAGTGAAGACAGGTGGATTACTGAGTTTCATTAGCAAGCCAACTGAGCCTCATTGGTGAGCCCCAGGACCAGTGAGAGACCCTGTCTTGAAAAAGAAGTTGGATGGCTGTCCTGGGAAACATGTGCGGTTGATCTTGGCCTTCTACACACACACACACACACACACACACACACACATGTACATGTGCTTACAGAGGCACATGAGTGTGCACACACATGCATAGACACATACACAGAGGCACATGAATGTGTACACACATGCAGAGAGGTACATGAGTGTACATGCACACACACATACATGCACACACTAAGACTGAATATGCAATGAAGCACAAGATTCATGGTAACACTCAGGAGGGAGAATGATTCTGATCTTCATTGCCCAGATGAGGAACATGAAGGTAAATGCAGCAGCTTAGTCGGTGAGAACTGGAAAGGAGCTGGGCTACGTGGGTCTGTTTCCCCACCCATTGTCATCCTCGGTCACTAAGCTCTTCATATCCCTCCCCCTACACTGTGGCTTCATCATCATCCATGTCATACCTACAGGATAAGGAGCCTGAGAATTGCCCCTAGCCTGCCCTGGGAGTACTTATGAGCTCTGCATATGTGTCTGTCCACAGTCTGTGTTTGGAGCCTCCTACTGAGCCTGCCTTGTGCACTGCACCATGGCTCGAATCCACACCTGGAGCCTGTGCTGCCGCTCTCGGTGGATAGCTGTGATCACAGGCACATCCCGCTCTGGGTGCATAGCTATGATCACGGCACATCCAGGTGTCCAGGTCCAGCCACAGGTGAGTGGCTCCTGTTCCCCCTACTACCACCAGCTATGTGAGTTGTCAGAGGAACTGTGTTATTAACAAATGCCCAACCAAAGCTCACCTTGCTCATTCAATTTATGATCTGATTTCCCCCATGGATAAAGAGGGCTGTGCTTCCTGAGGCCATCCCTCGTGAGACTTCTCCTTACTCTCTGAAGGACAGCTTCTATGCCCCACACATCACAAGTGCTTCTTCAATGGCTTGCTTTCCATAGCTACAGAGGAGGAAACGGAGGCTGGGAGAGTCCAAGTGAGGTGTAGTACAGAAACAGCCTTCGGCATCCAGAGCCCCTGGCCCAACTGGAGTCACTCAGGTCTCCAATATACATGTGCTATTAAGCCCCAGGCTCAGGGATTCCACAGTGAAAGAACTGGCCACACACTGGTGTCTGTGGGTCAGGAGCACATTACTGCACAAGATAACCATTGCCTCCTATTTGCCAGACATTTTAAAGTTTACAAATGCATGCATGGCCATAATCTTGTCTGCAGTAAATATGCTTCACTCTCGATGGTGAAATAAATGGCAAAGTGACCTGTGAGTTTGGAGCCGTCTGGCACTGAATACATTCTTTCCATTCTGTCTTCCAAACCCAGGGGTTCGCAGCTCTTGAAGCAATTGCATTTAAATTAAATTACTGTTTTTCCATTCAGTTTAGTCTTGCCTTTCTGCTGCTCTGAAATGCTCCTTGGGTGGCTTTGCTCTCTCCTGTCATCATGTCCTCTGGTGGACACAATGTCTCCCGGATCTGGGGCCCAGCGTCACCTGCAGGATGGAGTATCTGCATACACACAAGTGTGCACATACATGTGAACACACAGAGGCATGCATACACACACACACTCACACACACGCAGATAAGAGACAGAGACGTTGGTGCTGTGCGGCCCTGAGACTCACCCTACAGACTTGTGTAGTTCCAATGTCCTCTTTCCCCATGCTTGCACTCACCAGCAGCCATGGAAGGACACATGGAAGCTGTCTCAGTTAGAGTTTTGATAGCTGTAAAGAGACAGCATGAGTATGGAAAGGAAAACATTTAATTGAGGTGGTTTACATTGTCAGAAGCTTTGTTCATGTTCATCATGGTACTGGTGGCATGCAGGCAGACATGGTGCTGGAGAAGAAGCCCAGTATCCTACATCTTGACTTGCTGGCAAGAGAAAGTAGTCTGAGATACCGAAGGTGGCTGGAACATACATGAGGCCTCAAAGCTCACCTCCACAGTGACACATTTCCTCCAACATCCTAATAGTGCCACTCCCTGTGGGGGTCATTTTCTTTCAAAACACCACAGAGGCCAACTTGGACATCCCATATGAAGTCCTAGCAGAGCCCTTGCCATCTGCCAACTCTAGCCATCAGCCACATAAGTGAGGGAGGTCCCTTTGGATGTTCCCTCTGTTGCCAACCCATCCCATTCCAATAGAATAGAAAGACACAGTCAGTGAACTGCTGTGGGACTCTATGCTCTTGTACACAGTAAATATTTGTCATTCTTATTGGTTTAATAAAATGTTGATTGGCCAAGTGGCTAGACAGGAAGTAGAGGTGGGGCAAGCAGACTAGGAGAATTCTGGGAAGCAGAAGGGCAGAGCAAGAAACACCATTGAGACCCAAAGCAAGCAAGACAAGAATGTTGCACTGAGAAAAAGGTACCAAGCCATGGGACTAAACATAGATAGTAACAATGTGCTACTTCAAGAGTAAGACTTAGCAAGTAATAAGCCTGAGCCATAGGCCAAACAGCTTGTAATTAATATAAGCCTTCGTGTGGTTATTTGGGACTAAGCTGCTGCAGGTCAGAAACTTCAGGCTACAGTGAATAGCAAGTGACCCAACACAAATGTCATTTCCAGACAGTTCATGTCACACCAACTGCTGAGCAGAAACCAGCGCAGGGTTTGCCTTTCATTTGGAACAAGATGAGGAAGGATGGGAGGATGGTGGGTCCGTTAGTGGCCTGATGTATCTTTATTTTTAACAAGATCACCCTGGCTGTTGGGATTGGGACAGCCCCCAAGGATAAGAGAGGCAACAGGGGTCTAGGTTAGCAGTGACCTAGGGTGGCAGTGGGCAGTAATAGAGTATTATTCTCTCCCCTTCTCTGTGTGTGTTTATGTACACATACATGAGTGAGGGCCAGAGGTCAACCTTTTGACACTATGCACCTTGGTATTTTGCTACAGGTTCTGTCACTAGCCTGGAGCTCAGCAGTTAGGCTCAGCGGACTGACCAGTGAGATCGGACCCCATGTCTCTGCCTCTCCAGCACTGTGATGACAAGTGCATGCTGGCAATGAGTGGTTTCTTTTACAGAGGTTCTGGGTGTTGAGCTCACGTCTTTGTGGTTGCAAGACAACTGCTTTACTGTCTGAGCCATCTTTCCAACCTCCATGTGGGACATTTTCATGGTAGAGTTAAAAGTCCCCAATTGACTGGCAAAAGTGGTAGAGAGAGATGCTGAAGGAGTCTGAAGGAAGCAACAGATCTTTCTGCTTGCTGTGGTGCCTGCTTCACAATGATTCTGAAAGTCTGTGCAGGCTAAAAGCTAAGGCCTTGTTATCCCTTGAGGCCATTTCCCAAGCACAATGAGCACACCCCAACCATGCTGACCCTATGCTTGAGAGTGCACAGTGATGGGTATGAATTATTAACACACACCTTGAGGTTCCCTGACAACTACTGTATTTAGTTGCTTGCTCTGGTCCTCTTCAGCCCCAGAGGCTGCCAGAGTACCACAATTGCCTCATCATTACAAATTGATCCCTAATGAAGTTGGAAGCATAGACCTTGTTAAATGGCCATGGGTTGGCTGGCAGAGTCAGGCTTCCCTGCAATTAAGAATAACCCTGTGTTCTTGTTGATCTGATTGCAGCAGAGTCCTGAGCTTGCCCCTAATACATGGGAAGTAAACTACAGAGCTTATTCACAGTAACAGTTTTGTTTGTTTGTTTGCCACAGTAATGCTGTATAACAAACACTCATAGTAATCCAAGAGCATGTGTGCAGAATTCAGTGTGGACTACTTATGGGTCTGTGGCTGTTAGCTAGGTATGTGGCTTGGTTCTGAAGTCTCAGTGGGGTGTTCCTGTGTGCTGAGCTCTGCATTTTTTTTTCAAAAAGAATAATTCCATGTTCTTAGCAAGACCCATGGTTATTCCATGGTGCCTAGCAGCTGGGACCTTTAGGCTTTCTACTAGCTTCTGGACTATGATGATCAACTTGAATCCAAGCCCTTGGCTAGAGACTAAAAACAAGAGAAGCCACTGTCCAGCTATATCTGCTTTTTGCTGGAGTCCAAACAAGGGCATCTTTGCCCTGGCCATCAAGTTGGCTTTGTTGAGCTGGGGAAGGTATGTCATGACCTGAGGCTCACAGCCTAACTCTCTACAGCAGGTGTTATATCTACCTTGGGGTCTGAAGCCTTCCCCTGCCTGAGTCTGTCTTCCCAAGGGGATCTTCCACAAACATCATGTGCTTACTCCTAATTCATTCCATATCTCTCATGTCTAACATCTGATGTGCTTGGTTTTGTCTAGATGGCCAGTATGAGCTTGCTATACTCTATGGAGTAGCCAGGAAGCCTGAGCCGAGACAGGTACAGAAGCATGCAGACCACTTGAGGCCCAGGCTCGGAATTCATGTTTCTTCCCTGCAATGTCTATAGACTAGAGAAAATTCTTGTGGGAAGGAAGCACTCAGCCCTTCTGATGCTACTGCACAGAGGTCACATATCAGTGTGTCAAGATGAGAGACTGTGGCCATTGCCTCACTGCCATTGTGGGAATGTTCACCAAGCCAGCCTTGGAGCCTTGGCCCACGCGACTCCTATGCACTGCACATATTCTCTCTTACAACTTGACACTGCATCTTACCCAACCTGCAACAGCCAGCCAGCTCCTCTCTCAAGTCTTTCCTGTGAACATCCACCACCCACCCTGCCCTGCCCCAGGTGCTCTATGTACCACAGCAGAGAGAGTTTTCTATCTGCTGGTCAAATCCACATTCAAGCACACAGCTGTCCAGAAGCTCTGGATCACAGACAAAAGTAATAAAGAAGTGAAATGTAGCAAGAAAGCAAACAGAGAATTGTTCTCCATGGTGATGGGAAAAAATTTGCACCAATGGATAATTAAGCTGGGGGATATGTTTCTGTGACTTATGAATGTTCCTACATTCGATCATAAAAGGGAAGCTGGAAAAGTTCTAGCAAGAAAATTATAAATGATTTTTGATGGCTTTTCAGGTTTAATGACCTAGGATTTTTTTTTTAGAAAGGGTCCATAAAGTATGGAAAGTAATGAAATAAACTGGAATTCACTAGAAATAAAAACATCTGCCTTATCTAAATACACCTGCTATAGGGCTTAGGGAATGGCAAAGCTGCTGTGGTGGTCTGAATAAGAATGGTCTCCATAGGATCATCTGTCTGAATGCTTGGTTCCCAGATGATGGAACGGCTTAGGGGGTGTGGCTTAGGGGATGTGGCCTTGTTAGAGGAGGTGTTCCACTGCATATGAGGTTTCACAAACATGCACCATTCTGGGTATATCCCTGCCTCGTGCTTGCGGATCAAGATGTGAGTTCTCAGCTTCTGCTCCTAGTACCAATGCCTGCCTGCCTGCCTGCCGCCATTCTTCCTGTGTGGTGGTCATGGACTCTCCCACTGAACTGTGAGTCCCAAATTAACTTTCTTTTATAAGTTACTTTGGTCATGGTGTCTTATCATGGTAACAGAGAAGTAACTAAGACAGTTGGTAGTGGGCTTGCTGTAACACCTACTACTACTACTACTACTATTATTATTATTATTATTATTATTATTTTGAGATCAAGGTTTTATGTAGCTCAGATTGGCCTGAAATGTTTATGTAGATGAAGCTGACCCTGAACTCTTGTTCTTCCTGCCGTTATCTCCTGTACCCTTACAGGTGTACATCAGGCTCAGTTTTATACAGGGCTGGGGATTAAACCTGGGGCTTTGCACATGCTAGGTAAGTACTCTACCAACTGAGCCACATTCCCAGGCCCTTAAATGCATTTGTAATAAATAGGCATGCCATAGACTAGGCTATGTGCAAAAAACACATCCCCGACTAAGGGCTTGCCTACAGAAGATATAAAAATCTCATAACTGGGTGATAAAGGGACAGCAGTGTCAATAAAGACTTGAGCAGATGTTATATGCAAAAACATGTGTAATGGCCAATGGACACTTGAAAGGGCATTCGGCTTCATTAGACATTAGAGATATGCCCAGTAAAAGCACAAGAGGCTCTGCCGTGTTCCTACCAGAAGGGAAAATGTAACTGCCAGCCCCAGCCACTGGTCAAAGTGTGGAGGACCTGGCTCCCCCTACTCCAGGGAATAAAATAGACATTCCTGATGGAGAGCCATTTGGCAATTTATCACCAAGTGAGGTGCACAGTATTAGAGGATTCTGATGTCCAGTTTATCCAGGAGAATAAGAAGAAAAGCCCACAGAGATAAGCCCGGTGAGTATCTTTACCGTGAACTCAGAATAGTCATCTGCAGGAAAATCATGGAGCAACTGTGACTTCTTTAGACAACAAAATATTATTTACTACTAAAAAATGAACTACTGATTCATGCAGAAGTGTCATAACTCACCCAGCAAAGGCAGCCTTTCCCTAAAGCAGAATGATCTGTCTATAGAAATATCGCACCTATGATGATGGGGATGGGGCAGTGGTGGCTGGAAGGGGGAAGCTTTAAAAGGGTGGGAAAAGGAAATGAATGTGTGCCAGTCTGTGTGGGGAAGTATGCGCACGAGTACAGTGCCCTTGGAGGCCAGGGGAGAAGGTCGGAGCGCTTGGACATGTCGCTATAAGGTTGGACACCACCTGGCTTATGTGGGTGATCGGACCCAAACTCTACTGCAGCATGTGCTCTAATCACTCAACGGTTGCTTGACTGTGCCTGAAGTGATTAAGAAATGATCAGTCTTGACAAGCATTTGTCAGAGCAGACACCAGCATGCTTTCCCTTTGAAGATGCCACTGTTTACAAAGTAGACCTTAATTCAAAAAACAATAAAGCCGCTATCAACAGTATTGTCATGATTTTTCCACATGACACCCATCATTACCTTAACTTGTCACTCAGTCGTTAGGTGCTATAGGGGTAGGACTCTGTTCCTGGGCTTTGGGGCTCCCTGGTGCTTAGCACAGTGCCTGGTAGACAGCAAGCATTGAGGAGGCATTTGTTGAGTGGGACAGTAAACCTTAAAATGAGAGAACGAAGGGCGGGGAACAGAACAGGAGAAATTCCCCGATGGGAGAGATTTGCCCTGTATTTACAACCCTCAGGCATCTCTGTTCTAGTTTTCTGGACAAATGGAGGCTCTGAGCACTCCATTCTATGTATTTACAGTGTGGCCTGGAGGCTGCTCCTATACTAATCAGCATCCCTAAGACATCCTTTTCCTTTTGATAAAAAGGACATAAATATTCCCTACACTGCAGCCAGAACTGCTCCACCAGGTTCTAGAGAGGCCAAAGAACAGCCCTTCAGCTGTGCAATGAAACCTGCAAGGCACTTGGAAGAAGGTAATAGTTGGACACTGGGTCCATTTCTATGGGCTGGGTGCTGTCCAGGTGTTCTCTTTATTGTCACAGGATGCTGGCTGAACCAACCCTCACCCTTTCTGAGGGCAGCACACTGGGAGGTGAGGGTGTATGAACCAAGGCGCTGGCCTGGCTTTGGTGACTGCTGGCTGGGTGTCCAGGAACCTAGGGCACCAGGAGGTTCCCCTAGTTATGCTCTCATCCTGAAAATCTGTTCTGAGCCAACATCTCACATTCCAGGAGGATGAAGTCACAGTTGTGCCCTGAAGTTCATGGCAGTCCTGATGTCCATGGGGCTGAACCCTGTCTCAGCACTTAAAGGAACCCCTTCCATCCTGGGCAGGCTGGGTGGAGGTGCTGCTTACCTTGAATTCCTTCCATCTCAGAGGGGAGCAAAGATTCTATGATGTATAATATATTAGCACACTGTGGTTGTTTGAGCTTACAGAGAAGCTGGGTTACACACAAACACACACACACACACTTCGAACCCAAGGACGTGTATGTCCAGTGTCCTCTAGGGCTCTTTTCTGGGATAGATTTTCTCCCAACTCCACGACAGTCTTCAAAGCAGCTGCCGGGAGTGGACACAGTGTCCTGAGAACAGCTGGAGGTAACACATTCCCATCAGGTGACTGTTGGTCAGCCCGTGAGTAGAAAGTGCTCGGAGCAGAAGCTTGACCACGAATGCTCAACCTGGGATCCTGCGGATGCCTCAGTCTCTCCAGTTGGTTTCTCCTGGATATTTTTAGCCATTGGTAACTCTCTCTCTCTCCTTTTTCTTTTACTTGAGCATGCTATATATACTTAAAAAATTACTCACTTATTCAAAAACTATAAATATGGCTATCACAGATCATGCAGGTCACTTATCCTCTGGACCATACAGAACATGGCCCTACATGACTTCTCTCATAAGACAGCAGTGCCTTCTGTTCCTTCATTCCTGCCATTCCCTGGATACCAGAGTCCTGAAAGGTGTCCAGGAGGGCCATTGCTGCCCTGGCCTTAGGGTCTTTGCAGTGGCTGCTTCCCATGCCTAAGCTTTTCCCCAGCTCGCAGGTGTGGCCTGTTCCCGCTCACACTCTGCTCTCTGCTTCCTGCCTGCTGTTCTCCTCACCTGAAACATTCACTCCACAGGGACACAGCCTTGTGGGTTGTTATAACTGGGCTACCCCTTCCCCACCACTGGGGGAGTGTTATGAGTGAGTTTCTTTAGCATCAACCAGGAGCTAGGTCTTGTGTGTTAGAGCTCGGCAGACACAGAGGTGACCTGAGAGAACACAAGGGTAATTTGGGGGGACCTGAATTATGCAGAGGGCTGTGGACTTTGCTGCACTAACACGGAGAAGTGCAGATGTGGGGGGCTATGGGAAGACCTGCTCCCTCTTGGAAGTCAGGTAAGGCTGCTGCCTGAGGAAGGGTCTTACCTGGTGGGGAAGGCAGGTGAGGCAAGTGTGAACCCAAGACCAGGAGCAGGCCCTCTGCGACACTTGATATTTGCTTCACTTGCATTTTAAAATGTTCAAGCAAGCATTACATTGATGCATCCTGGCCCCCTCTGGCTCTTTCCCACCCACCCCCTTTTTAGGCCCCCTTTTTCCCTTGGACGGTACCACCTCTTTTTCATGTCCCATGTACACACATGACTTTTATGTAACTTTATAAAATCATGGATCTGCAAGAGAGACAAAACACATCCCGTTTGTCTTTTCAGATTGGTCTTATTCACTTAATTAAGATGTTTATCTCCAGTCACAACCATCTTCTTGAACACTGTGGAACAGCCTCTTCTTCATGACTGAGGGCCTTCTGTTTGTGTGTGTGTGCTCGAGGCCTGCTTCTTCCATGCCTCTGCTTGGGGCACCTAGGTTGGATTTGTTTGTTGTGCACATACAGCAGTCTGACCAGGAGCTGGAGAGCCTGGTTGCATGGTGTTTCCATTTTTAATGTCATGTGGGACCTCACTCCTATGCTATCTCCACAGCGGCTGCTCTTATTTGCATTAGGGATGCTTGATTATTTCTTTTTAGGAGGTAGGCCCTCAGCCACATAAGGAACATAGTCACACAGGGCAACCTGAAACCCACCAGATAGACTGTTCCTAAACTCATAGGCAGCAATACTGCTTCAGCCTCTTAAGTAGTTAGGATTATAGGCATTTGCCCCCATGTCTGGCCAAGATGTTTGCTTTTTATGCAAGCACTCCTTTGAATGACTGTCTTAGGAATGTGAATGAATGAATGAATGAAAGAATGACAAAAGCATGGGGCCAAGGGCAGATGTGAGGAACCTGTGTTCTCTGATCGACACCTCACTCCAGAGCCTGGCTTTGGAGCATGTGCACACATACGAAGAATCGAGATAGCGGCACGTATCTATGGGTGCTGATGATGTGCTGGGCGTGACCCTGAGTACTTTCCATGCATCCGTTGAGTCTCATGTTGCTCCTTGCCATGGCTTTCCAGGAATAATGCAGAGCCACCATAATCAGTGTATGAGACTGAGGGGGAGGGACAGCAGACTGGAGAGAGACGATAAGAGGCCCCTGGTACATCCTGAGGAGGCTCAGGGCTGTTTGACGTCCTGGACTGCTTCCAGGTTACTTACACAGGAGTGCAGGCTAATCATGTGCTTCAGGCTGATTGTTTCTGTTCCCGGTGCTTCAATTGTCTCTAGGAGACCCCTCTTCAAAACTTGCAAGTGGTGGGAGGAGCCAGAGACCCATGTCCTTGGCTTCAAGCAGTGAGACTCTTAATGGGTATAGAATATGTTGCCATAGCAACGCCTATGTTTCAGGAAGCCATGGGTTGCCTAGTCATTAGATGAAAATGAGAGAAGTTGAGGAAGTTCATGAGAGGAATCCAGTATCGTCAGTATCATCTGGCCTTCCAGGAGAGAAACCGAGGCACAGGAAGTATCTCCACCATGTGACCAGCCTGCATTTGGGACCCTTAAGAGCACAGAGAAAATCCAGCTTTTGAGACAAGAATGAAGGCATGCTAACAGAATTTCCACATACACTCTGGCTACTTACAGTTCTCACAAACTCTGTACGGTCAACACATTCCTTTCTTCCTTCAAGAGACAACAAAGGATTGTGTGTGGGAGAAATCTTTGGGTCCAGTTTGGTCTCAATTTGCTCTTTTAGGTGATGGAGACACCCTCCATGATCCTCTTGTTTCTTTATGAAGAGATGAGATCGGTCTGTACTGGTCACAGGTAGATTCACCATATTATGTGCTCTCAGCCATAGGCAGTGCTTTGCCTGTCCCCGCCAGGGTTGCCAAATCCTTCCAGAGACATCCTTGCCTAGGAATGGTGAGTAGCCATCCACAAGCCTAGAGCCTTGGTGGCTACCCAGCTCTGAACAAGATGGTGAATATATCTCCAGTACTGAGAATCATTTCCAGGTCTTTGTTGTTTCTGGAAAAAGTCATCTTAACTGGTAGCATCCAGTGCCATGGGAATTTGGTACAAGTCACTCCAGCCACTGGCATGAAATTGGATTCCCTGAAGACATGTAGGCAAATAGGCTGGACAGTTAGGAACTGTCCCTGAGCCTTTCCCTCTGTGAGGGAGGGCATGTCGGGCTGGGGAGCTGGTAAGAGGATTGAGCATCCACTAGGACAGTACCAGAGGTGGTACACACCAGCCACCCTGGTTCTCAGGGAGGCAAAGGCAGGAGGATGCTGAGTTCAAAAGCTGGATACCATCTAAGGAAGAAAATCTAGGGCAGGAAGGAATAGAATGAGGGAGAGAGGAGCTGGGATGATCCAGGGGTAATTCTGTGCCTGATCCCGAGGACAGAGCTCACCTCCTCACTGGAGGAATGGGCAGTTCCAGAACTGGGGAAGGAACAATTCTGTAGCTTGAGAGATGGGGAAAGGAAAGCTCTGTGGTCTGTGGGAAATTCCCTCCAGTTGCTCTCTCAGCTATGTGATGATATACTTAATAAAATCAGCCTGGAATATCAGAGAACCAAATCACCCACAGTCAAGCCACGAGGGTCAGAGAGTGGTAACCCACGCCTTTAATCCTAGCTCAGGAATGATGGGAGTGGTGTTTTATGCCTTTAATCCAGTCATTCAGGAAACAGATCTTTCTATGTTTCTGTGAGTTCAGGGTCTAACAACCAAAAAGTAGTAGTTCACACCTTTAATCCTAACTTTAGGATTATGATGCAGAGTTGGACCCAGAAGTAAAACAACTGGGCAAAGAAGATATTTAAGGCAGACATTGAGGCATTCTGTAAAAGCAACCAGCCAGGTGGAGGACTCTTGAAGACAGCATTTATTCTGTTTAGCGTGAGAAGTTGGCTGGGTGAAAATCAACTGTGGTCTGTTTCCTCCCTCTGATATTCTAGCTTTTCCCCAATATCTGGCTCTGGGTTTTCATTAAATACCAACTAGAATGTGTGCAATACAGCTACACTGCCAATTTCTGCCTGCTACATCATTACTAAGAATTCTGGAATCTTGGCTCAGAGCCCTGGGACAGATCTCCACTCCTGGTGGCTTTTATTTTCCCTGAACTTCAGTGCCTGGCCTGGGGAAGGCATTCCCCTGTTGCATCCTGTCTGATCACAGGCTGAGGGCTGGTTAGGTAAGGAGCCTTCAGCCAGTACAATGCCTCTCACTACCTTTTGCAGCAAGCCTGAGCAAGATGTCCACAAAATTGGAGTTCTGGAAGAGGGGCTTCGTATGCTGTCCCGCTGAGCTGGGAGTGATGGGTTCTCACTCAGTTGAGCATAACTCATTTTTCTGTCTCCCAGAGACTGCACAGGGCACTGACCAGGCAGGGAGCCTCTGACCCCACCTCTTGATGATGTCACCCAGCTCTGGGCTCAGCTCAGCACAGACAAGGGACTGGGGGTGGGGGTGATGGTGAGAGAGGGTGACAGGTCCTTCTAGCTTTTCACTGCTGATTCATATCTGCTGCTGTGCTCTGAAACTGGACTGTCACTGACAGGTAAAACAGGCAGCCAGGGCACAGGAGACTGATCCCAGGCTGCCCACAGCCTTCCAGAGACAGAGGAGAGAGCTCACCCAGGCCACTAATTACATTCAGAACTTTCCAGGGCTGCATCTGATGCCTCTCACTCATAGTCTGCCTCTCAGTTGCTCCTGTTCTTCCCACAGGTGGGCCTTGTGTTCAAGCCCAGTGTTCCAGATCTGAGTTGTGCAGACAGCTCCCAGTTGGGACACACGTGGTGGTCTGTGTTGCCTTGGGATGGACCTTTGAGCAGGGTGGAGGTCCCAGGGATGTAGAGGTGTTGGGTGCTGACATCAAGCCTCAGGAAAGTGGTATGTGGACTTTTCTGACCTCAGCCAGAGTCTGCAACACTGTTTCACACTGAGGCAGCAGGAGAGCCCATGTGCTTTGCTGGATGGACAAACACCAGCTAACTCAGCTGGGACACTGAGTACCTTTGGTGAAATCTTCCTGTCCCTCCCTTCTCTGTGTTCTTGCCTCCTCTCCCCCCTCCCCCCTCCCCCTCTCCTCCCTTCCCTCCTTCTGTCCTCCCTCCATTTCTTTCCTGTTTTCTGAGACAAAGTCTCATGTATCCCAGCCTGGCCTTGAACTCACTGTGTAGCCCAGGATAACCCTGAACTTCTGAGCCTCCTGCTTTCACCTCCTGAGTGACGGGGTGAAAGGCTTAGTCTCAGACTGACCACCATCGGAGCCTCACTTTGAGACTCTCTAGTCCTGACAGTCTAAGGTGTTTCTGAGATCTGAACACACTTCAAAGATGCAGGTGTGGTCACTTACCCATGTGGCTCTGCAGCCCAGACATCTGGTTTGTACCGTAGGGTGGTATGTGTGTGTGCTTCTGTGCCTGTGTGTTATTCTGTGTGCTGGGGGGGGCACAGGCAGATGTGTGTTCTTTCCACCTCCACCTTGTTATTTGAATGTTGATCTCCTGCTGAACTTGGTGCTTTTGGATTCAGTCATACGAGCTTGCCAGGGAACCCCAGGCTCCTCCTGTCCGGCTGACTCCCCAGTAGTGGATAATGCTATACCTTCCACACTCCTCCTGGAGAATCTGAACCCATGCTTATACAAAAGTCACTTTGACTGCCCTGTTCCCAGCCCTGTGTCTTGCTGTTGTTGTTTTGAGGTGGACAACTTTATCTGCAGAGCACAGACTGTCCCCCAGCACGACACCTCTTGCCTGGCCTTGGGGCTAGAATCACAGGCTCAGCCACCTTGTCTGCTTTAGCAAATTGACTCTTAATGATCCTTTTTAGAATTTCTGTTTCTGACTTAGGAGGGAAGCCTCATTGCTGTTAGCAGGTTTGACCTTTCCGGAGGCGTCAGTGTACATGACAGAAGAGTGATGATTGCTTCCTCTCTTTGTAAAAATTTGTTTCAGAAAACAAATATTTCTTCAGCTTTCTTCTCCCCACAGCGTCTCACTCTCTGACAGTGGATTTGCTTCCCTGCTTCTTGTCTGAGTCCCCTACAGAAAGGCAGGACCCTTTGCCTTCCCAGGCGTCCTCAGCATGGGGTCTGGTGCCTGGCACTGAGTAGGTGACTGCAAATCTTGGTTGAATGACAACCGCAGGGACAGAAAATCTCACACGATCTCTTGTGTTCCAGGCTCAGAAGAGCCAGGAACCTCAGACACCAGGAAGGCTGTGCGAATTTATTTTCAGTGTCCAAAATGGCTTTGTGGAAAAGGCTGGGAGATAAGACATGTTTACCTAATTAGTCAAACAGATATTAATGTAACAAGAGGTTTCTGGCCCCATCTGGCCAGAGGTCCAAACCTACAGTCCCAGACTGACTAGATCCAAATAAATACACAAAGGCTTATATTAATTTCATGCTGTTTGGCCTATGGCTCAGGCATATTGCTAGCTGGCTCTTTTATCTTAATTTAACTTATTTCTATTAATCTGCCCTGCTACGTGGCCCGTGGCTTACCTATTTCTTTATATGTTGCTTCTTGGGCAGTTGGGCTGCATCTCTTTCTGACTCTGCCCTCCTTCCCCTATCTATGCTCAGATCCCCCCCCCCACCTACCTCTAAGATATCTGCCCTAGGCCAAATAGCTTCTTTATTAAAGAATGATTCACATCATAGTAATATTGTTATTAATGTATTCCACAATCATGAACTACTGCATAGTGCATGCTGTAAGTCCAACTGTGACCCTCTAAAAAGGCAAGAGGTTGTGTTTATAGCAAAGACCTTTAACAATGGGATTACCTTCAGCCAAGCTATTAGGTAGGCTCTGACCCATCTGGAATGCTGTGGAGGGAAAGTTGCATACCTGGAGAGACTCCACATGCAAGAGTGAAGGTGTGTGAGGTCACAGAGTGAAGGTGTGTGAGGTCACAGAGTGAAGGTGTGTGGGTATACACAGAGTGAAGGTGTGTGAGTATACACAGAGTGAAGGTGTGTGAGGTCACAGAGTGAAGGTGTGTGAGTATACACAGAGTGAAGATGTGTGAGGTCACAGAGTGAAGGTGTGTGAGGTCACAGAGTGAAGGTGTGTGAGGTCACAGAGTGAAGGTGTGTGAGTATACACAGAGTGAAGGTGTGTGAGTATACACAGAGTGAAGGTGTGTGAGGTCACAGAGTGAAGGTGTGTGAGGTCACAGAGTGAAGGTGTGTGAGGTCACAGAGTGAAGGTGTGTGAGGTCACAGAGTGAAGGTGTGTGAGGTCACAGAGTGAAGGTGTGTGAAGTCACACAGAGTGAAGGTGTGTGAAGTCACACAGAGTGAAGGTGTGTGAGGTCACACAGAATAGTGTAATCTGGAGGCCTAGGAGATAGTTTCTGGCAGAGTCAACATCCATGGCCACTTGAATTCAGACCTCCCGCCTTATTTTCTGGAGGGAACCCTGTGGCTGAGATCCTTTATTCTGTACTATTCTTTGGGTTGGAAGTAAGTGATGTAGCTTGTTTTACTCACATCTTCAAATCTCACTAGACACTAATATCCAGTGTTCAGAGATGAGAAACTGAGGCTTATAAAGGGTAGTGACTTGGCAGAAGTCTATGGCCCTGTGAGCGCTTTGATGAAGCCTGCAGTTCCTATATGTCCCCCAGGGCCAAGTTCAGGAGGTTTTTGGGTCATGACCTGTTCTCTGCCAGAACCTTGAACCCACAGAGGTCCTGCCTGCTCCATTCACATCTCACTGATGATCCGTTCCCCTGCCTGGGAACTCTTTGGTGGGATGGTGGAAGATACTTCACAAACACAGAGGTGAAGCACATCCCAGGAGTCCTGCACCCAACCCTGCCCAAGCCCTCTTTTCTTCCCACTGTCCCTGCTGGGCTGGCCATGCTCAGAGCTGATGTGTCTCTACTTTCTCCTCCCCAGTTGTGTCCATTCTTACATCACAAGGAAGGACGCCAGACAATGAACTTTAGACACTGGCAAGCAAGGTTTAGAAAGTTCTCTAGGGTGGGTGCTTCTAAATATGCAGAGACAGGGGATGTCGAGAGGAATCCAGAAGAGGCCCCTCCCACTTTCTCAGAGGCCTGGATTCTTGACCACTGGCATCTATCCTCCGGAACTGAGAAGTGGCACCCACACTCTTGCCCTAGAGGCTGCAGAACCATCCCCATAGCTAGGCAAACAGGACACACAATCACAGCCACAATCCACACAGCAACTCCAACCATGGGTCCCCACCACTCAGACACAGTAGGGAGAAAGACATGGATACACTGGAGGGAATTCAGAGGCCCATTGTTTGGTGTGGGGCACACCCACTCGGTTCTGCTTTTGTAAGCAGGGGTCTTTGCTGTTATCTTTCAGGACTTTATGTGACACTGCAAGGCGACAACTGTGTAAAATGCTGGTCTGGCAGCAGCCACATAGTGTGTGATCAATGACCATTAGCTGCCTGTTATTAACTGGTAATTACTGTTCTGACTCCTTTGAGGGTATTTAAGGAAAAGGGAACCTTGGCTATGAGGCTAGATGTGCCCCATGGAGTTTATCATTCCAGTGTGCTAAAGTGTGTGTGCCAATGCTGAGCATGGGAAGGGCTGAGTGTGGGTGGAACCAGGTGTAGAAGGGGCTGAATGGAAGAGACTGATTGTGGGTGGAGCCAAGAGTGGGAGGGGCTGATTGTGGGCGTGGCTTATTGGGGGTACTGCTTGTGGGTGAAGCTGAGTGGGAAGAGCTGCTTGTGGGTGGAGTGTGGATGAAACTGAATGTGGTAGAGGCTGATTGGGAGGGGCTCAGTGTGGGTGAGTCTGAGAATCAGAGGGGCTGTAGAGGTAAGGCTGAGAATGTGGGTGAGGCTGACTGTGGCAGAACTGGGTGTAGGTGGGGCTGAGTTTGGGAAGGGCTATGAGTATGGGTGGGATTGGGGTGCATATTCCTAGGTTCTGGAACACGTGGACACACATTTATGGCCTGTCTCCTGTGCTCAGGGTGCTGGGCTCGTGAGGGCTTGTTGTGTTCTTGTATCCTCACAAAGCAGAGACATAGAACTGACAGGAGGTAAATGCATGGATCCAGGGAGATGGAATAAAATGACCTGGGCTTGAGATGTAGCTCAGTCAGTGAACTGCTGTGCAAACATGAGGGCCTGAGCGCAGCTCCCCAGCACCCATGTGAAAACTGGGCTTGGTGGGTGTGGTGGTTTGAATGAGTGTGCATTGTGGGCTCGTGTATCTGAGCACTCGGTTCCGTTGGTGGCATCGTTTGGGAAGGCTTAGGAAGTATGGTGTCACTGAGGTGGGTCCTGGGAGTTTAAAGACCCATATCATTTCAGGCTTCTCTCTCTGCTTTGTGCTCATGGTTCATGATATGAGAGGCCCCAGCATCCTGGGTTAGCTGCCCTGCCTGCCACTTGCTACCGTGATGGTGATGGTGATGGCCTCATCCCTCTGGAACTGTAAACCCTCTCTAAGTTGCCTTGGTCCTGGTGTTCTATGCAATCACAGAAGAGTAACTGATAAACTGATGCATGGCTATAACCCCAGCTCTAGGGAGGGGAGTTGGGACAGATGCCTGGGGCCAGCCTGGTGAGCTGGATCAGTGAGTGCAACCTCAGAGAGACAGAGCATGGCAGAGGAAAGACACACAAAGCTGACTCCAGGCTGTGGTCTGATGAAGAGGCAGGACAGAGTTCACAGATGACCCGCCTTCCTAAGCACTTGGGCTGTTCCCATCTTTCAGAGTCTTCACTCTCCCACCGGTACCTGTGGCCTTTTCTGAACAGAGAAAACACAGGCACTCCAGGTAGCCAACTTTATTTAATACAGACCACACAGATGTGGGGCATGACAATCTGCTGGGGCGTGTCTCTCTGGGCCCATCCCATGTGTTGAAGGTGGCCAGGTTGTCTGGATGTGAATGGCAGGCCCCAGCAACATGGGGGGTTTTCTCTTTCTCTCCAAAACTGTGGAGTGGGGCATCTTTGGCCACAGTGGTATCTGGGGAGGCTGGAAACAAACACAAGGCATGGAGAATGAGGAACAGGCTGGCCAGCCTGGGGTTCTCTGAGCCTGGGGGAGAAGGCTTACTGGTAAGAACATGGGGAGTGGAAGGGATGTCTTGGAGGAAGGCAGGACAGTGTCTAAGGGGATGCTGTAATTTAGATCTGGACCCTCTCCAAAGGCCCAAGTTTGGAGGATTCTTTGCACAGTGCTATTGGGAGGGATTTAAACTTCTAGTGTAGAGACCTCTTGGGCTGTTTCTGGCCACTGGAGGACTCCTTGTGAGACCACTATGGACCTGTCTCCTCCCTTTGCATCTTCTCTGGCTTTGCCTTGTGGTGTTCCCTACAGGCCCAAAGCCACAGGGCCCACCATCATGGACCAGAGATTCTGGAACCTGAAGCTACTGTTAACCTTTCTTCTTTGTTAGTGGGTCACAGGAATGGGAAGCAGCCCACAGGGGACCCAAACGTCAATCAAAGTTATAATCTGCTGTCCCCTGAGCTGGGGCCAGGGTGTTTTCATCTCGTCTCTCTCTCTCTCTCTCTCTCTCTCTCTCTCTCTCTCTCTCTCTCTCTTTCTCTGTGTGTGTGTATGTGTGTGTGTGTGTGTGTTTGAGATATAGTGCCTCACTATATATCCCAGGATGGCCTTGAACTTGTAATCATCCTGTCCAAACCTCCCAGTCATGGAGATCACAGGCATGTAGCAACAACCCAGCTGATCTTTTGAATTCTCATTTAACTTTCAGGTACTGGTTACTGTCCACTAACCACTCTGCTAGAGACACAGATATTCATTAGTCCCCAAGGCTCACCCGTGGTCTCATGGCTAGCAGTGGGGGAGGGAAGGAGCCAAGCCTGGGGTTTGCCTAGGCTTTTCTGTGGTTTAGAACCCCAACCTGGAAATCTGGACCATACATTTGGCATTCCCCAGTACAGTGAACATCTTCAGAGAACTTATCTCAGAGGAAAGAGGGCACTTAAGTTAAAAAAAAATAATAATGGCAGAGGCAAAGTGTTCCAGGCCAGTGTGTATGTACCAAGCACCATCCCCTTGTGAACGAGTGCCCTTTACTTGGCCTTTGAATCTGCTTCTCCTGTCCCTGAGAGCATAATAATGTAAATGAATATCAGATCTTTACTTGGTAATTGAGAGCAGAGAGAAGGCCATGCTAAGTCAAATTAATTTGCTTGGGTACAGCCTGAGCTGGTCTCTGCGTAAGGGGCAGTGACTTTACAAGGGGCCTCGGGTGCCTGTCGATGGAGCAGTTGTACATGAACACAGATTTCAAGGAGCCCTGGGGCTGTGGCACTGCACACTGAGTGCTCTAGCTTGGCAGCCTCAGCCTTGAGTTTTGAGATTCTGTGGTGGGACGTTTATGCTGGTGTGTACTACATACAGAGCAGAGCTGATTTCCATGCTAAGATAACTGGATGGTGGAGAGAGATGGGAGGATTCTGGAGTTCAGGGTTTCAAGTCTGCCTAGGTGATTTTGAACTCTCTGACCCTTAGTTGGTCAACCTGTGAAATGGGGATAAAATGGTAGCTAGTGCTAACCACCTCTTGGATTATCGTGAGCTGATACATGCACTTGACAGAGGTCAGTCGGCAGGTGATGGATACCTGTCCTCTGCTTGACTCAAGGAAGAAGCAAGATCAGGGTTGGAAACAGAAGTGAGGTGGAGAAAACCCCAGCCATTCATTCTCTTGCTACTGTATCAGATTCTGCATGTTTCCCATCCCCATCCTGGGCTCCAGTTTCCAGCATGCATCCTCCAATCTGACCTTTGTTGAAAACATTCTGTGGACAGAATGGTACACCAGCCCCTTCAGCCCCAAGAGGAAAGAGGCTGAGAAAACAAGAGTAAATGGGGCCACTGAGAGAGGCCAGCACTGTCTTTGTGTGCATGTGTAAGTGGATGTGTAGTAGAACTCACCAGCTAGGCTGATAGGGTTGGTCAGTGAGCCTCAGCCACCTCCTGGCTCCACTTCTCTGGTGCGGGGGTTATAAGTACATGACACAACTCTTAGCAATGATAACATGGGCTCTGGAGTTCTTATGCAAGGCAAGCCCTCTACTGACCACGTCACCTCCCCAAACCTGTCACTCACTCTTTATATATATATATATTGCATGTGTGTGGATGCATGTGTTTGCAGATGTCTCTCACTTGTGGAGACCTGAGGCTGACATCTAGTGTCTTCTTGAGCCACTCCCCATCTTATATGTTGAGTCAGGGTCTCACTGAGCCCCAAGGCTTGTCTGGTTGGTTAGTTTACGTGCCATACAGGTCTCCTCTGTCTCCACCTCCTGAGCTGGCTACCATGCCTGCCTGGTTTTTACATGGGTTCTGGGAATCCAAATTCAAGTCCTCCGTCTTGCTGAAGCACTTTACCTTCTGAGCTGTCTCCCCACCACCCACACTGTCTTTTGCATCACCTCCAGGACCCTCTGCTTTCCAGTGCATCCTCCTACCTTACAGTGCCATTATGCGACTTCAGCTACAGCCTCTGATACCTTGGATCAAGCCACCCCAGGATTGAAGCAGAACTCCTATTTCCCTAGTGGCTGCCTGGCCTGGGGGGGGGGGGAATGACTTAGATTCCGTCCTTACCTGCCAGTCCCTACTGTTGTAGGTACTTCCTCATTATGCTTTCAACATCATCACTTTTCCTCGCCGTGCCAGGCTCTCTGTGCTCAGGGGACATCTGCTCGCCACCGTCACCTTGGAGTCTGGGGACTCTTGGACCACTCTTGATGCTGTCCGTACTTTTGAAGGATGTGATGGAGCTGGAGGATGAGGAGGAGTCAGAGAGGCGAGCAGGGTCCTCCTTAGACTCTGCGCTCTTTTTCAGAATGGTTTTGATCCCTGAGAGAAAAGAGCGGTCAGCCTCTTCCGTCTCGAAGTGGACGTTTGGCTGCTTTGAAGCCTCCCTCTCATCTTTGGCAGCATCGGACAAAGGAGAGCTGGGCTTCCTGATGGCCGGGAGAAAGTCATCAAAGTCCACTTTGGTCTGGCGTCTGTAATTGAGGCTTGGGAGCTTCCAGCTGAATGGGTCGCTGTCCAGAGTTTCTTCCATCAGATGAGAGAACTGGCGATTCTGGAAGACAAGCGGTTCCTTCCCAAGGTCTAGGCAGCCTGCATCATCCACTGAAGACTCCAGACACGGTCTCCTGGGCCGAAGTGTAGGTGATAAGACTGGGTCCCTGAGTGCCATGGGGGAGCTTAGCTTTTTCCTTGTGCTGGGTCCTGACTCTAAGAGTGAATCACAGGAACCAAACCGTGTCTTCTGGTTGTCAGGCAGCAGGGTGACATTCTCGGTGCCCTCTGAAGAAATACACTTGAGACTGGTAGACCGTGAGAGACCACCTGTGGCCCTGGGTTTCCCCTCTGCTCCCAGAGGAGATTTTGCCCCGGTCCTCAGTGAGAGGTCTCCCTCATCACTTCTGGCTCTGCCCCTCCTCAGTGAGGAGGCACCAATGGTCTGGAAAATGGGGAGCGTGGGTCCTTCCCCCAGGTGCAGAGAGGAACCCTGGCCTCTCTGGGCCCTCTTCCTGCGTAGCTCCTCCACAAACTCTGAGAGAGCAGCCGATGGGCTGGGCAGCTTGTCCCTGGGCAGGGGTGACATAGCCATGCTTTGAGAAGATTGCTCTGGGGTGGTTTTTCTGTGGACAGCAAAGCCTTCCCCATCCCCCAAATGGTAGGGTTTTTGTGGGAAGGCTGGGTGGAGAGACAGAGAATCACCCCTCAAAGTCTGTCTGGGAGTGTCCCAGGCTCCACTCAGCGCCAATGATGCTGGTCTTAGCTTCTCAGCATCTCCAGCCTCTTCATTTACCCTGTGTCAAGAAGAAAGATGTAGCCACTAGAAACCACAATTCACACAATTTCTGAGACCCACACGAGAACTATTAAGCCTGGGCATGAGTGTTATTTTGTCTTTGTAAAGGCGGTCCCTGCCACAGTCTCGAGTGAATCATGTGATTTGATGTGGAAACTCCAGCTGTGTAAATGATTTTTCTGTTGCTTTCTGAGATGCAATTTCTGTCTATAATTAAACCCAGCTAAGTACATTTGATTGGATAAACACTGTGGCTACTATGGGTGACTTGGACTTATGGGGCATTTTATCTGACATGATGGAACCTCAGTCCAGAGCCTGGTGTACAATCACTAACTCATTTTCCTTTCCATTCCTGGAGGGGAAACATGCAGGGTGACCTATTTGTTCAAGACAAAACTCAAAGGGTGACTCCAACAAGTAGGGTGTCAGCGCTTCGGGCACCACAATTGTGTCTTGGTAAAGGTACTTTATGAGACCTCTGATGGTAGTACAAAGTAGAGGATGTGGTGTGGTGGTTAAAAACTATTTCCTCTAAAAAAGAAAATTCACATAAAATCAACTTGAAGCCAGATTGCCACAGAGGTAGAGGGGACCACAGGGGGTGAGGGGGCAGGCAATTTCTATTCTGGGATGATACAGCCTCCATTTTTATGCAGCAGCTTGTGGCAACTGTGTACTACATTCCAAAGCCAGAGTCTAGAGTGGGCTGTGAGGGAATTATAGACCATGAAATAAAGAGTGTCCTTTAAAGAAGTGCCAAGCCAGAGTGCTTATGTTAATAAAAAAGATTCTGTACCCCCCTCTTAGGGAAACAAGCCCCTGTCCACCCACCAATGAAGTCTCAATTTATTTAGAAGCAGAAAGGAACACCAGATGTCAGGGTTGGGAATGTCAGAAAAAGATGCCGGAGCAGGCCAGCGGTGAGGTGGGAACAAGGTGTGCTCAGGCTCAGTTGCTTGTTGGCTCAGTGACAATGGAGACAAGTGTAGGAGGTCTGCCACATGCCAAAGCTGGCTGGGATGCTTTGAGAAAAACATCCTGTTCCTGGTTGGAATTTGCCACCTCCACCCCAATCACATAGGATAGTTCATGAGGGGTGGGTACTCTGGAATCTGAGGGAGATGACAGATGGGGAACAGGAGGAAACAGATAGGCTAGGGGTCCAGGTCTTTCCAACCCTCATATTCTCAGGTTGTGATTCTACCCCACAGGTGTTAGGTGATGGACTCTTGGGGGTGACTAGCTTTGAGAATGAGTCTCTTGCATAGGTTCAATGCTCTCTTTTTACCTTTATCCAAAGCCACAGGGCTAGGATTAGTTGGTAGGGTGCTTGCCTTACAAATGTGGGGACCTAAGTCAGCATATGAAGACTGGTGTGACAGTGTGTGTTTGTCATTTCAGCACTGAGGAGGGAGAGACGGGTAGCCCCTGCAGATCACTAGCCAGTCAGCCATGCGAATCAGTGAGTTCTAGGCAGTAAGAGAGCCTGTCTCCAAAGCCAAGGTTAACAGATCCTGGGGCTCCATCTGAGGTTGACCTCTGGCCTGAACACACACACACACACACACACACTCATGACCTCAGACAACTCAATTTTCCACCCTTCAAAACTAGGATAGAGAAGACAGTCACCCATGAGTCACACAGTGAATCTAAAACCTGGACTTTCAGATATTGAGAAAATAACTTTTGTGTTTTATAAGCCACTTGGACCATGGCATTTTGTTACCACGACTCAAAGGACCCTGGAGGGCAGAGTTTCATCCATCCTCCTAGAGGATCCTATCAGCCTGGTTCTGGTGAGATGATGTCAGATCATGACAGAATCTGCTAAAGAGTTTCACGAAGATAGAGCATGGTGCTGGCTGCACTCACTGTCCCCTGCTCTGTGCTGCAGACTAGGTAGAGCAAGTGTGGACAATGACAATGAGCCAGGACCTCCTCATCTGCAGCTCCTGTCCTATGTGTCCTTCACCCTCCAGGGAGCCCCACTCTCTCTGCTCGGCAATGTCAGTCATGGGCAGTTAGCTAGAAAAACAAAGGAAAAGCTCCTGAGTCTGTAGTTGGCATCAGTTGAATCAAGATGAACATAGGGATGAACAACAGCCAATCACAAAGGGCTTTGGCCATTACCATCTGGTCCCTAACCTCCCAGCCTCCAGATGTGACCTACCTCTAGACACAGTGAGACCACAGGTGGAATTAAGACAGATAAAGAGAGAAATGACCACCCACCACATGGGCAGTGACCTTGCATCACTCAGCAAGAAGTGGGAGGTCCTGCATGCTACAAAAAAAGCTTTACACATCCTATAGCAGCTATCTTCTTTCCTATACCCTGCCTGTCACTTCCTGTCCCATCACAGCTGGACCTGGCTGAGCACTGAGTGTGGAGCCCCATGGCTGCTTTCCAGTCACCAAAGGCATACTTGTGGAGAGCAATGCTTTATAACACACACACACACACACACACACACACACACACACACACACACACACACGCTGCAGGGTGGCATTCACACCCTCTTCATTTCATTCTCTTTTTTAATAAACAGCTTTGAGCTGTCAGGGCTAGCGGGCCGCTGCCAAGTTGACAGAAGTCATTTCCATGCTGTCTTGGCCCTGAAAAGAAGTGGGGTGATGAACGCATCTCAGGCCTCAGTCTGATCCATCGCCTGCCACTCGGGGTGGGTGATGACATCAAGAGTGCTGCCTACTCTCCCGGGACGCTGTGGTCCCATTGCTCCCAATTCCCACCATGACTGTTGGCTTCAGCTGCCAGGGCAAGGTGGGAGGAAATGGAATGACCAGACTCTGAAGGAGGAGGGGGAGAGGAGGGTGTGGAGGAAGAAAGACTCATGGATGAAGAGGGAGGTAGAAGAGTCACGCCCTCCACACTCACATGGGCAGGATCTTATCTCTTAGCCCTGCGCTCAGTACTCAGCCTGGATCACAGTGGCTCAGTTAAGGTGGAGAAGGAGCAATAGGAGAAGAGGAATGGAAGGGCAGAGGGAAGCAGAACAGAAGAGGGCTGGGGAGCAAGGGGAGATGGGATAGAGCAAGGAAGAGGCAATTTGGGGACGAGAAAGGGAATGGGGGAGACGTGGGGAATGGAAGGAGGAAGAAGAGCCCACTGGTGGGGGCGGGGAGGGGAGAGACATTGAGGACAAGATGGGGGATGGAGAGTCACAGGAGGGAGTGGTTCTGGGGGGAAAAGGTGGGGACAGGCCGGTCTGGGGAGCAGCATCAGCCAGGAACCCAGATGTGGGTCTGCAGGTCCAGGCTGCCTGTGTCTATGTAAGGTGTAGGTGGCCCTGAGTGTTGTAGGTATGGCCTTGGCTTCATAAGCAGAGCCCAGGGATAAGTCCCTGCCTTCCTTGGAAGGCCTGGTACCTTTGAGAGATCAGCAGGGACACAAACCACATCATGTAGATTCTTGGGGAACACTGCATAGAATGGGAGTGTCAGGTTAGAAGTAGAGAACTCCACTGTGCAGAAACCACACGTCCTTCATCCTCTCTACCTCTCTCTACCTTGCCTGTTGCTGTCTGTGTGTGAAGTTCTTTGTATCCACATTCTGTGCAAACATTGTGGGAGCTCTTGGTCCAAACAGCCTCTGAGCTTTGGGGAAAGAATCTGGCCCTGCCACTTGAGGCCAGCACATCCCATCCCAGCCCTGTAACCACCTTCAATATAGCCTGTGTTCATGTACCCGGGCCTGGGACACTCATCCTTGCTCTCCAGGGGTCCTTGCTCTCTGTCACCCTCCTATGATGGATGCATGGCAGATAGTAAAGACTTTCAGAGACCTGTCCAAGGAGATGCTGCAGTATTGAGAGCTCCCTGAATGGCTAGAAAACAGTATGATGAATATCAGTGAGGAGGTTAGTCTCTGAAGAGAGGCTCCTGAGATACCTGGGGGACTTCAGCAGCCAGTTCTTTAGTCACCCCCCCAAAACAAGCATTGAGGTGTCTCAAATGCAGAGACAATTAGTAGTCACAGCATGGCCCCTTCATGAACATCTGTGCTTGGCCCTGTGTTGGGATCAGGGAAGAAAGCAGGATGGCATCTCTCCTGCCTCCATGACAACCCTGAGAGGTAGGAATTATGACCTCCAGGCAGAGAAAGGGCACACAGAGAGGAAGTAGCTCAGGTGAGGTCCCATGTAGGTGAGCCGATACAGAGCAGTATACTTGTCTCTGTGGCCTTTAGCAAGACTCTGTGGTCAATACAAGGCTGACACTGCCTCTGACATCAGAGCTTGCTGGTTGGGGACCTTGTCTGGTGCTGTCCTGAATGACACTGTCACTGGGATTATTGCATTACATTCTTCAGGCCAGAATTCCCTTGGCTGTGAAATAAAGGTGTCTACATCCACACGGTAGTGTTACAGAGAGAAAAGCATGTTAGAAATATCTGTTATATTCAGCACCACTGCCTGGATTAATGCCCTAGTCCACGGAAGATGCTCAGTAAATACATACGGAGTGAGCTAGGAGAGCCCCAGTATGCAGAAGCCTAATAAATATACATTGGATTCATGAGGGTAGTCTTCAATTCTCTGGCACACATTAGGTACTCAAGTCAACTATGCTCAGATATTAGTCTTGCTCCAATACCTACTGTTTATTAAATGCTGGCTAGTGAATCCATAGGAACATTATATAAGAGTACCTATGTATTAGTTGCCTAGGACTTTTAGGCAGAACAGGATATAAAATCTTTGGAATATTAGAATTTGCAAGATCAGGAAAATGAGCTTTTAAGTGAGTGCCAGTTGGTTCAAATCCTGGCTCTTCCCTCTTCTAAGAAGGGGCCTTGAGTCTTAGGTCTTATCAGGAGTTAGAGATCAGGTATGCTAGCTGGCTAGCCTCTGTCTATGCCCAAGCCTGAGAGAAGGCAAAGCATCCTGTAGTTCTACTATACAGTCAGCTCTCCCTATGTACAGATTCTGCATCTGTGAACTCAGTCTGATAAAAACTATTTAAAAAATATCCGTGACTATTCGGAACATGCACAGAGATTTCTTTCCTGTCATTTTCCTTAAACAGTACCATCCTTACGTTCTTTTTTAAAAATAAATTTATTTAACTTTATTTTGTGTGCATTGGTGTGAACAGGACTTATAGACAGTTGTGAGCTGCCATGTGGGTGCTGGGAATTGAACCCAGGTCCTCTGGAAGAGCAGCCAGTGCTCCTAATCCCTGAGCCATCTCTCCCGCCCAATCCTTCCATTCTTTAGGTCAGTCAGATCAGAGTGCTGGGTATTATAAAGTGGCTTAAGGCATGAGGGGTTGGTGAGGTTGGGATGGTATGGACTATGTGCAAATACAGACCATATCATAAATGTCAGTGTCGGTGGGGGGGTTCAGAAACAAGTCCCCTCAAATACCCAGGGATGAGTGCATGCTGATTCAGTTCAGAGTGTTGTTAATGAATCTGGTCTATTTGAGCATCTTAACACCTGTCTGGTGGTTTGTCCTTGATAACACTGGTACTGGGGCTAACGAAGACCCCAGGCTGAGCCCAGGCGATAAAGGAAAAACAAGTTTTACTGTGTGGAATGTTCTCTGTATGTTGTTAATAAAGGACTGTTTTGGCCTATGTGGAGCACCGTAGAAGTGGGTGGAGAATCAGACGTCAGACAGGTAGAAGGAGGGGGAGTTAGCCAGTCTCTATCCGACCCCTGAAGAAGAGAGACATGTAAGGAATTCAGGTGAGTCTTGGGCCGGGCCACATGTCAGATAGATTAATAGAAATGAGTTGATTCGACTCACTCTTGAGGGAGGGGGGAGAAAACTAGATCTGCCAGGAGTAGAGACTGAACTAAGCAATATTGGGTCAGTGGGACCATGGGACTGCCTGCTGCCTGCCCAGGGAGGGGATGGGGAGTTGTGGAGAAGAAAGAATGACCTGATGTGGTGGTAGGGGGAAGGGACCTTGAATAAGAATATACAAGGATAGAAAGTGTGACTTCTTTGCTCATAATAATAATAAAAAGAGAGAGAAAACAAACAAACAAACAAACAAAAAAAAAGAAATGGGTTGATTTAAGATGAAAGAGCTAGCTAGTAATGTGCTTAAGACATGGGCCAAACAGCATGAAGTAATATAAGTGTCTGATTCATTTCTTTGGGGGACAAAAGCCGCTGCAGACCAGGCACAAACCTCCTGGCCCAAATGGGCCCAGGAAACCTTCTACAACATCCTACCCTGACAGAATAGGAAAAGGGAGGAGAGGAGAGAGGAGAAATGACCTCTGGCTCATGCTCAGAAGAAGCCAGCTTTGGAGAGGATCTCCTATGGGGCATACCCTTTCCCGGCCAGGTTGTCTCCTGGATGTGTCTCCTGTGTGTTTATCCTGATCGTGACCACGGCAGTTGTGCTCCATGGACATTGACTGCAGAAGATGAGGCCACTATATCTCACCCAGATCAGTGTCATTTCCCTACCTTACATATAGACAAACCGAGGCTCTCTGGGGTGAACCCATTTCTCACAGTCTTTCTGCACAGTGGATTAGGACCTGGACCAGGACCTTCAGTGACCAGACATCAATCATTCCTGTTCTTCCCAGGTCCCAAGCCCTGCAGGCTGAGGGATGGATGGGGTGAAGTTTTATTCTGTTTTTCACGTATTTTTTCAACATCCATCATGATATAGTGAGTGAAAAAGGTCAGGGCCAACTCACAGGCCTCTGGAAGCTGGCATCAGACATGACTACACAGTAGAATTTACAATTCCTGCCTCAGCATCCGCTGGAGCCAGAGCCAGCTGGAGCTGTGGGAGACTCAATGCAGATGTGATGACATGATAAGTCACCTCCAGAGGTGAGCTGTCACCCCCATTCTTTACCTACACCCTGAAACCATAGAGAAAATTAAAAAGGTCTTGCTGTTCTTTAATACTGGTGAGGTCTGGGGTAAGGAATCAGTTTCCTCTGAAGATGCCAAGAACCAAATTCAAGAAAGCAAATGATGAAAATCAGCATGGTGCCTGGGACTGTGCAAAAGGCACTCATCCCTTGGTTATACTGACACTATGTTTCCTGAGGCACATGCTTTGTCATACATGAGGCTCAGAATGGTAAGCCATGGGACACATGATAAATGGAAGGACATAGCCTTAGCTCCTCACCTCCTAGACATTCTGCTGCCTTACATTGTATTGTCCCATTTTACACACAAGCAAGTTGAGGCTCAGAGAGGCCAACATGTTCACTGATTAATCAGCTGAGATGAGCTGCCTCGTCTGGTCTGTCGATCTCAAGACCAGGTAGAGTTACAGAAGTGGAAAACAGGATCCCTTCCCCTTTGAGGTAAAATTCTTGGGTTCAAGTTTGAAATGCATCCATGAAGAAGGGCTTTCAGTGCGAAAAATTCAGAGTAAAATGTGACAGTTGCAGTATAAATTCAGCAAGGGACTGGCAAGGGAGCTCGCCATTTGTACTGAGCCTGGAGCACAGGCTTTCTGGAGGCTGGGGATGAGTCAGGCTTTGGAGAAGGGGAGGCAATGAGTGGTGTTGATGGGTTGGAAGGATAACCGCAGGAGGGAAGGTCCCACCCACCAGTTATTAGCTGATTCCATCTGCAAAACTCTCAGGAGGCAATGACTACTGTGTACAGTACTGCAGGCCAAGAAGTGAGGATCAGTGAGGACAGCAGGCTGAGAGGCATGGTGTGAAGCGTAGGGACGGGGGGTGGGGGGGTGGGGGGGGATGACCTAGCTAAAAAGATGAGGTCAGTAGGAATCTTTCCCTGTGTCTACTTATTCCTGACTTGACAATGTGAGACAGGCAAGAATGCAGTGAGGCAGAATGGCTTCCAGATTTGTTTGAAGTTCCTTCTGCTGCTCTAGTGGGCATCAGGCCCTCACACAGAAACCAGCCTGGTGAGCTGTGTCAGGAGACCCCACCCACAGATCTTCCACAGGGCTGTAGAGCATCCCATGTTTTGTCCATGCCTGCCTGCCAGGTACCAAGAGCATGGGCCTGTCAGGTTAGAGAGAGCCTGGCTTCACTTCCATAGAGTGCTATCTACCTCCTGATGTCAGA
Organism: Sigmodon hispidus; assembly: GCA_004025045.1. Lineage (NCBI taxonomy): Eukaryota > Metazoa > Chordata > Mammalia > Rodentia > Cricetidae > Sigmodon > Sigmodon hispidus. The sequence goes on along the minus strand of PVIH01001291.1, from coordinate 193,111 downwards.
TCTATGCAGGCTGGGGCTGCAACCTAACCTCCTCTAAGTCTTCCATCCTGCCCCTTGACAATGACAAGCACTACTCGGGCTTGCAGTAAGATAGAGGACACACTAGTTCTGCTGTTGAGTCTTTTGAACATGTTTTCCTCCAGGCTTTGAAGAAATGTAACCTCAAAAGTGAGGTGGGATTAAAGTCTCTAGCTGGATTACGGTTTTATGTGGATCAGCATTCCTTAGGCAAATCTTCAGAAAACTGGCATTTTCCAGACCTATACTTCAATTGCTGATTCAAACTGTAGACTTTAATAAAAGCACCCAGTTTCCTCTGACAATGTAGTTCTAAGTGAATGGAAATTATTTACTCACCCATTCACCCACTGACCCATCCATCAGTCAACATCCACCCATTTATCTATTCTTACACCCACTCATCCATCTATCCCTCTCCATCTACCCTGTCCACCCACCCATCATCCATTCATCCATTCATCTACCCATCCACCCACCCATTATTTACCTATCCATCCACCCACCCATCTATCAATCCCTCCACCTATCCACTCGTTTACCCACCCATCCCTCTACCATCCATCCATCCCTCTACCATCCATCCATCTGCCCAATCACTCATCTGCCTTTATATCCCTCCTTATATATGGCTGTAATCATTTACTGAGTTGCTTCTATGCTGTAAGCTGTGGCTAGAAGGTGAATAAGTAATTATTTCAAGCAACTGAACATCCAGAGGAGAAGGTAACTTCACCAAGCTATAAGTAGGGGAACATGAGAGAACCTAGTACGCAAGAATAAAAAAATATTAAACAAAAGAAGTCTGAAAGTCGAGCAGAGTCTAAATGTGTTAGACCAGCCTGCACCAACTCTTTACTTAGGAAAACCAGACAAGCTGAATCTGGGTTTAAAGAATTTCAGAGAGTCACCAAAAGAGCCAGAAATTAAAGTTAAATTCTAAAGGGAGGATGATGCATGGACAGTGAACAGTGATGTGTGGAACTTCCTGTGAGAGTCAGTTGTTGCTTTCCAAGAGTGCTTTGAAGTGGTCCTTTGGTACACTGTAAATATGTTTTGCTACCACTGATTAATAAAGAAGATGTGTTGTCATATGTCAAGACAGGACATAGCCAGGCAGGCAACCCAAGAGAGGTACAGGGAGAAGAAATGCAGAGGGATATGCAAAGAGCCTCTTAATGAACAAGTTGTAACCAAACACAGTAAAGCCATGAGACACATAGCAATACATGGATTAATAAAAATGTGTTAATTTGAGATGAAAACGCAGTTAGCAATAAGCCTGGGCCATAGAACAAATAATTTGTAGTTAGTATAAGTCTCTGTGTGTTTATTTCGGACCAAGTGGCTGTGGAACATAGGAAAACTTCCAACTATAGAAGAGCTTGGTGGTCTCAGACTTTTCATGTAGACAATGGATTGTGGTATCCATGTTCCCTAGGACAATGCTTTACTTGTTCAAGGAATGCTAAGAGAAAGCTGCAATAGCGCAGATTCCTCTAAATGTCCTGCATATGTGAGGTCACTTGGCATATGACAGATGAGACTGGTACAAGCTGGAGAATATGATTTCTCTAGAGTCTGCATGCATCTTTATCTACATTCCCAACTTGTTCCCAGTGTGGAGACTAGCACATCTTAATTCCTACCTCACACCACACTTTCCAATGTACTGAATAATTAAAAAAAGAAGTCTATAGTGCCCTCAGAACTCGAGGAAACAGGCTCATGTTTGGCAGGTTCTTCTTCAGCAGGGCATGAAAATACTAAATATGAAGGGGAAGTTATCAGCCAGGGCAGGGTCAGGGTACAGTTGTAAATATAAAAGGGAGATAATCAGTGGGGTGACAGTGCAGTTGAAAGCCACTTACCAAAATAACAGTTGACTGGCTGCAAAAGGTCAGCCTCTGATGGAGATAGGATCCATTTCCCCTACAGAGAACATGTGTCTGGAATAGGCAAAGATTTGCTACAGATCACTAGCAAGACAAAACTGGAGCAGGTGTGTGTGTGTGTGTGTGTGTGTGTGTTTGTGTGTGTGTGTGTGTGTGTAAGGAAAAAACTTCATCAAATCCTTTGTGAAAGAGAACTTAGCTAAAGACGGGGCAGACATGCAGGAAACCAGAGTAAAACTGGTATATGGCACTAGCCATTTCCACTAGGGAACAAGCCGATGACTCTGTGTCACCACTTGGCAAGAACTAACCAACTAACCCATCACAAAACCACACCACCCTGCAGCGGAGGAGGACACGTGTCCAGGAATTTACTGTAGCACCCCCCACAGCAGTGCTCAGCTAAGAAGAACCTAAATGCTCACAGATGGTCCAAAAACCTGACTAGCTGGCAAAGGAAGAATCCTGATCTCTCCATAGGATCAGGACAGAGCTGGAGGCCTCCACAGCAAGACTAGATTCCCACATGAAGATATGAGGAAGGGTTGTGTCAGGCTAAACAAATCCAGGCTGTGACCAGCGAGGTGGCTCTGATCTTTGAATCATGAACATATGCAGCATCTGTGGGGAAACCAGCCTTTGCATCTTGTGGGAAACACTCAGCTGACTAGCAGAGTGATTATCAAAAATCAATCATTCCCAGTGTAAGGAGGTAAACCACGTGATAGGAAGATGATGATGACTTAGATTGTCCTGAACCACAAATATCAAAGTTACTATGTTCTCACGGTGGGGCATTGTAGGGTAAGCTTTTTTAGGGTGGAAGGGGTGCCATATGTGGGTCCTAAGATGCCTGGCAGTATCCCCCACCTCTGCATACTAGCGACAAGTATTGACTGTCTTCCACATAGCTGGCTAACCTTTCCTCTGGGAGGAGATGCAGACCTTATCATAATGTTACCTAACCATAGCCATAGCATCTGGGATGTAACAAGTTGTTACCATATATCCCATATACAACACTGCTGACCGACCTCACAGACTGTTCACAAATGCATAAGGGAAGAAGTCTGGTACAGGAAGCACCAGGGATCTTCATCTTCATCAAGTTCAAAGTCACGCCTGTCTGCTAAGGGTGTTAGAGGTTATCTCTGCAGAGGCAGGAGACCAGGACTTCAGTGAGCCAAGAAGGTTTGAGGAATACCAGTGTTGCCAGACCCTAACTTAGGTGGCAATGATATGGCTTTGATTAGTGTTTGAATGTTCCATCAAGTTGTACCTTCTGTATCTACATGTCAATAAGCATATTTAACAAACCTTGAAGTCAATCAGATTCTAGAAGGTTCTGATCATTAAGCACTAGTGACTGATTCCAATGATTTTATGTAAGTTGAAAGTTCTGGGCTGGAGAGATGGCTCAGAGGTTAAGAGCACTGGCTGCTCTTCCAGAGGTCCTGAGTTCAATTCCCAACAACCATGGTGGCTCACAACCATCTGTAATGACATCTGGTACCCTCCTCTGGCATGAAGGTATACATGTAGAACACTGCATACATAATAAATAAATAAATTTTTTAAAAAAGAAAGTCTATTTAACCAAGCCTCAGATTTGTGTGTGTATGTATTTGTGTGCGTGCTCTTGCATACACACACACACACACACACACACACACACACACACACAGTCTTGCTTGTTCAGGACAGAGGTTGATATTTGGTGTCTTGCTCTATGACTCTCTCACCTTATTTTTTGAAACTAGCTCCCACTGAGGCTGGAGCTATCTATAGTTTGGCTAGGCTGTTGGGCCGGTGAGCACCAGGAACCTGACCATCTCTGTCTTCCCAGTAATGGGCTAATAGACTCACTCAGCTGTATCCCCAGCCCTGTTGTCCATTTTCTGAAAGTTTCATGGGCCTCACCAGATAGAACCCAGGCTTCCAGACGGAACAGAGTCCTCCTCTGTGTGGGATCCCTTCAGGAGTGACATGGGTACTGTGGATGAGCCCCGAGTCCCCAAAAGATTGCCTTGGTCTCTCTTGCTAGTGCCCTGTTGATGGTCTGGAACTAAGGGTTTACACTGAACATTCCCCTCTAGCCTCAGCACCTTCTCCACTGATCCCTCCTAATACTGATGAATCTGCAAAGAATCTTCCTGCCCTAGAAAGACATGCAACCCTCTTCACAGGAGACCCATTTGCTAAGGATGTTCACAGTGTATTAAATCATCCTGTGCTCCAGTTCTAGAAATATACAGAGAGGGTAAATACCGAGCTGTAGAAATAGGATCAGCAGAGAAGACTAAGATTATGTTGAGTACAAGCTTTTTAAGCTAAGACCCATCCATTCACATATCTATAATTAATGAGTTAATTACAAATGAGTCTTATCTAATCATGAAAGCAGCCCTCCTGACAGGTTCTTGGCTTTAGTCTGGGGCAGAGTAATTGCATTTCCTTGAGCAATACAACTTTACTTAACAAACAATACCCTGTAATTTAGATCTTTTTACTAATTCAAGGCAGACAAATAAAATAAAACCCAGTGGGGTGGGGCAGGATGACGGTGGTGGTGTCTAGATTATTTTCTTTAAATGAAAGAGAGATCAAGCCAAGAGCATAGGCGGAGTGTTTATAGAAAGCACCTCCCCAGGGGAGGAGCTAAGTTTCAATGCCATCTTTTTGCCAGACTAAGGCAATCCATTCAGTAATAACAGCAGTAATTAGAGAGAATTACACAGAAATTAAGAGCTTCATAGTTGTGTGAAGTGAAATCCTTCATACAGGGACCTCCACCAGCCCATCATGCTGGGATATGTCCACAGGAGTGAGTCCAAAGAGGAGTCCAAGTGCACCAGTGTTCACTATGGGATGGCTGACAGGTCACCAGTCCTAACTATGGAATGACTGACAGGTCACCATACTGACTATGGGATGACTGACAGGTCACCATGCTGACTACGGATGACTGACAGGTCATCAGAACCTAGGGAAGAATGAGGTCTCTGAGTGGGAAGACACTTGTACTCAGAACTATGAGGTCACCAAATTGGGATACAAAAATTCCATATCCCCCATCTTGTCTGTTCTTACAAACCATTCCCCCACCCATGGAAATATTCTTTTCCTGTCTCAGGACCACTTTCTGGTTTCAGATGAACTAATCATTGTACTTGTGGGTGGTCTTGCTCCCCGACAACCCCACCAGCCTCCCAGAATCAGCTGTGGACACTGAAGCCCAAGATGGGAGGGGCTGCTGCTACTGTTACCTTCCTGGTTCTCTCGATAGGCTCAGAATCCTGGCAGAGCTATCCAGAGAGAGATCTCTTTAATGCTGGCCTCAGAATGGTACAGCATGCATTGAGAGTCTGACCTCAGGAGCCAGCAGAGAGGTCAGCAGAGAACCAGGTTCTGTGACTCCTGAGCTCAGGGATCCAGCCACACCTGAGGCTTTACCTCTCCCCTTGGATTTTCTAGATATAAAAGACAATACATTTTTCCTTTTTGTTTGAACAAGTTGAATGCCCTTTAACATCACTTATTTCCACTAGAAAGCCTTATCCAGGACCCCAGCCAGAGCTACACATCTTTCTTAAACCTTCACTTAGCTGGATGTCCTCAAAAACACCCAGCCTACTGTAACTCAAACCCAGCTCACTGATAGTCAATTTCCCTGCTGAGAGAGATGCTCGTGAGTGCTACTATGCTTCTAGCCCTGTCCTCCTGCTCCAGGAACCCCTGGCACAGGCTGGGTAAAGACCATGGGCTGGGGACAGCTTTTACTCACTGAATGCCAGGATGGTGCCATGCCTTGCAAGGTCAGGCCATGGCTGTTCATACTTCAGTACACAGACAGTCTGTGAATCCCACCAACGGTGAGGCTGAGGATGAGAATCAGGACAGGCAGCGACTGACAGAGATTGAAGCCAGAATTGATCGGGCTGGGTAGATGCCCTGTGGACAAAGCACGTGCCTCCCAAGGGTGATGACTCAAGTGTGGATCCCCAAGATCCATGTAAAACCAGAGGAAATAGTGTGTGTCTGCAACCTCAGGACTCCCAAGCAAGAGGAGAAGTGCAGACAGAGCATGTGCCAGAGGCTCCAGGGCCAGCTAGCCTGGCACACCTCTTTGCACAGTAAGAGATGGTTGTAAGTGGAAGGTAAGAACCAACATTGGAGGTCATTCTCTGACTCCCACTGTGCACCATGGCACGAGTGTGTCTACCCACACCCCACAAAAGAGAAATCACATCTACCAGCTAGCTTTTTCTCCATCCTTCGAAGTATATTCCTTGATAGCCTCAGTTTACCTAACACCAGGCTCCCTATCTTTATTTTCTCCCCAGTATACCCTAGGGCTGAGCCCCAGGATGTTCAGCCCCACACCATATTCCATCTGTTATTTTCCATACTGCTCAGCACTCACTGTGATGGGAGTCAGCAGGCCCAGCCTGCCCTTGGCTCTGGATATCAACATCACCCTTTTAACTGACCAGGTGAGGGACCCTCAGATGTCTGCTCCCTGGGCACTTACCTGTTTGGTGGTTATTTTTTAAAGCACTGACTATGTGCCCGACACCAAAGATCAAGTTTGTAGCCTTTAAAAGTACAGAGTCTAGGGACAGTAGCCAGCACCATTCGGAGCTCACCTACATGGCAGAGCTGGAACTGGTTGAGGGACATTTGTGAGGCACAGTGGAGGAGTATCTGGCTCACCAGAGACTCAGAGGCAGCTTCCGGGGCAGCAGATATATGAGCTGAGTTATCAGGTGAAGAAAGAGCAGATAATCAGGAAACATGGGCAGTGTGGCCACACTAGAGCAAAGAGAGGGACGAAGCATCAAGTGCAAGAAAGGCTGTAAAGTCACAAGGAGGAAAGTCACAGGCAAGGGTTCCCTGGCAAGCATCGTTAACTAACTGGCTCACACACTTGAACTCTACTCTCTAGGGCGTAGGTCAAGGTTGATCGTTAAGTGAACAGTGGAAGTGGCTGAGATTTAATAAAATTTTATTGACAAAAACATGATGAGGACCAGATTGACCTGTGCCATGGAAACCAGATTACCCATTGTGGAGGGACCACACTGGCTGAAGTACAGAGGAGGGGGTAGAGGAGGAAGGTTGCAAAGTCCTGGCCAGAGTCCAGGAGAGGAATGATGGCCACTGGATGATGGGTGTTGGGGTAGCTGTGAGTACAAGGGATCAGCTGAAACAGGAACAAGAGGTGACTCAAGGGATACAACCAGAGTGACCTGGTGACTGACAGAACCCCAAAGGCATGAATGACACAGGTGGGTGGGGAGGGATGACGACCATCAGCATATCTCAGGGGACAGGAGGTGCAAATAGACGTGCTCCTGAGAGGCTGGGTATGCAAGATAAAGAAGCTCAAACTCTGGGGTGACACAGGAGCCACTGTGCTAGGGCCTGACCACTTTTATAGCTGGGGAATCAAAATCACAAGAGAATGACTTGCTGTCTGGAAAGGAGGGAGAGACATCAGGTGAGCAGCAGTAACTGGACATCCCAGCATTTGTGGAGTGGGGGGTGGGAAGAAACTCAGAAAAGTATTTGAGAGGCATCTGGGGGCAGGAGAGATGTTGGCATGGCTGTGAACAGAACTCTACAAAGAGCAGGAGGCTTTGACACTGAGAAACCATTGAGGAAAAAAGGCAGAATTAGGAACAGACTCTGCTGGGTCTCTTTTGGAAACAATAAGAAAGTTCATGGTGGAGCACACCTTCCTCTCCAGCACTGGGAGGATGAGGACATGAGCAGATCTCTGTGAATCTGAGGCCAATCTGGTCTATACAGTGAGCTCCAGGATAGACAGGGCTACACAGAGAAACCCTGTCAAAAAAAAAAAAAAGAAAGAAAGAAAGGAAGGAAGAAAAGAAAATAGACAAAAAAGAAAGCTCCAGTGAGGTAGTTTTGGAATGAGGTAAACTGAGGCACATACATAGAGAGAGGAAGTGAAGAAGGGAAATGCAGACACCCTTTTGAGAAGCTTAGATATGAATAAAGGAAAAAGGAATCAGTCAGACTGTGAAGTGATGGGCCAGACAGGAAAGGGAAGACCCTAGAGGCAGGAGGGAAGGAAGCTGGGGGTGCAGGAGGGAGCTGGATGCTGGATGGAGCAGAGTGTTAACTGCCTCAGACATGAGGGCGGTGACTCAGAATGCTGGCACCTCTCTGAGAACTGTGTGCAGGTGGGCTGAGGATACAACAGGACCAGTGGCCAAAGCTGAGGCTCTGCTGGGTGTGGAGTGAGGGACAGGATAAAGGATTACCCTCCTCTGGAATCCCAGACAGTCCTAGAGACAAAGGCAAGGGAGTAAGAGAGCCATACACTTGGACAGGTTCCCTCAGGGGATGATCTCAGAGGGCAGGAAGCAGGTGCTGGACACAGCAGGACTCAGGAAGAAACACCTGAGTTTTCTCCTTCCACCCCTGGTCAGCCCTGAAAGTCCTCCTGACACTTGTTTTGAGGGGCCTCCTGGAACCAAGTCAATGGCTGCCACCTAGACATAAGCTCATTCTCTGGGCCAGGCAGGTAATTTAGTGTCCGTATCTAGAAAGGCTCACATTTATCAGTGGCAGCTGCTGAGTTCCAGCTGGCTATAAGTCACAGAGCTTTGGGTGTATTTCTCTACAGTTGACGTTCTCTTGTAAACAACATGGGAATGCTCTCAGCTCCTGACAGAAGTCCTCTCTCTCTCTCTCTCTCTCTCTCTCTCTCTCTCTCTCTCTCTCTCTCCTGTATTTAGAGTGACCTTCTTTTTCAGCAAAACTGAAAGTGTCCAAGAAGCTCACTTTTGGAGTCCTACCAAGCATTGGGTGAGACTGGGCCAGGTGTGCAGAAACCCTCCTCTATCTAGGGTTGGACACAGTGCTGATTTTGTGATAGACAGCAATTCAAGTTCAAAACAAAAGTGCCCTTTGACCTGGGAATCAACACATACAACTCAGGTGTGTCGAAGCAAATGTCTAAAACGCACCAAAAGGGAATTACAACAATCACAATTAAATAAAGCAACTTGTCTCTTATAAAGTCCCTTCTGTGGGGCTTTAAGAAGACAAGACAGAGTCAAGGCTCATAAAACAACAACAACAAAAAAAACCCTTCATTCAGTAAGTGATGGAAGCTGATGCAGAGATTCACAGCCAAGTAACATGCTGAACTCTAAGACTTCAGCTAAAGAGATAGAAGAGGATTATATGAGCAATGGGGGCTGAGATTGTGGTAGGGAAGTCCATAGAGACAACTGAACCAAGCTCATGGAAACTCCTGAACTTTAGACCCACAGCTGTGGAGCCTGCTTGAGATCAAACTAGGCCCTGTACATAAAGGAGACAGATCTGTAGCTGGGACTGTGTGAGAGGCCCTGGGCTCTGGGATCAGCATCTATCCTCGGTTCATGAGCTGGCTTTTTGAAGCCCATTGACTATGGTGGGATGCCTTGCTCAGCTTGATCCTGAGGGACTTGGTCCTGCCTCAACTAAATGTACAAGGCTCTGAAAACTCCCCATGGGAGGCCTTACCATTTTAGAGAAAGGGATAGAGGTGGATCTAGGGTGAGAGACGATGGGGGAGGGAACAGGAGAAGGAATGAGAGGGGAATCTGTGGTTGGCATGTAAAGTGAATAAAATAATTCCTTAAAATATAATAATAATAAACAGCCCAGATACACTGCAGATGGAAAGTGGAAAGGCATAAGAATTTGTGAGGAGCACACACCACACAGCTATGCCTTCTAAAAGCTCACAGAAGCGCTATCTTCTGTGTGTGTGGGTGTAAGTATGCAGAGAGAGACCGGGAGGGTTTTATCCTCACACTGACAGATATGTGAGGTCCTTATCTGTCATCAAGAAAACCTCTCTTTGCAACATTGTTACAGAAAACAACCACCAATCAAGATGCAGAGCTGTGGACCCAAATCTCAATGGACACATCTACAATACAACTCCTGAACCTAAGATGGAGGATCATTGAGAAGAAGGAGCAGAAAGATAAAAGAACAGACGTTCAGCGAGTTTTCTGTGATACTATGTGCCCTAGTAATGTCAGAAGCTACATCCATGAATACCACCAACATGACTGCCCAAACATGACCTGAATAAAAATGGCATCAGCAGACATGCTAAAGTGCATTGCAGTGTGTGGGTGGTGGTGGTGGGGACCCATGAGACCTCAACGCTACACAAAGAACTGTAGGCAACTAAGAAATTCTGGGAGTTGATAAATAGTCTTCCCTAGGGAAGAGCACATCAGCTAGACATCCAATACCAAACCCTGAAAATATATACATATGAGTCACAGGATACAGACTTAGCAGGTTATATTTTTGTGTTTAGGAATACACATAGACACACACTAATAAACACACATATGTCTATAACAATAATTAGTGAGGAAGAAGCAATAAATTTGAAAAAAGAGGGAGTATAAAAGGGCTTGGAGGGAGAAAGGGAAGAGGAAAATGATAGAATCATATTATAATCACAAAAATAAAATAAATAATTTAAAAGCTTTACTTGTATTCTTAATTATTTGTGGGCTGTGTGTCTAACTGTGCATGTACACTTGAGTGCAGTTACCCGAGGAGCCCAGAAAAAGGCATTCAATCCTCTGGAATTAAAGTTACAGGTTGTTGTGATCTGTCCAGTGTGGGCGTCAAGAACTAAGCCCAGCTGCTGTCCAATTTCTGCTGAGTCATCTCTCCAGCCCCAAGATTATAAAATCTTGCATTAAAAATTTAAAACAAAATTTCTCCTCGAGAAACACAGCTCAGCAGATTTTTTTCTCTCTTGTGAAGTCTGTAGCTCACCATATTACCAGGCTAGCTTAAAGTTTCTCAAGAAATCCTCCTGCCTCAACTTCCAGAGCCACTAAGAAAACAGACATTGTGCCAGTATGCCTGGCTTTAGCTTGATTTTCTTTATGACTCCACTCAGAACAACCACCAAAAGAGAAAACTGTAACTGACCATGCTTATTTAAAAACCAAAGATTCCATAGCATGACACTGGAGACAGGAGCAGCGATAAAGATTAGTTATTCTCTGTTTACACAAACTATTCAAAATAACTGATGTTACAGCTGTGTCCTCATCACTGCCTGAGTCAGTGACCAGCATCAGACTCCACCGAGAGGATAAGTAACCTACTTACAGAGACACAGTGGAAGTGGCTGGATATCCCCCTCCACACACACACATTCCCCCAGATTAGCCTGCAAGCATTAGTCTTTCAGCTGTCAGCCATGAGCAGGCCACAAGGCAAGGCTCTTCTTACCTGGTGCTGAGGAGAGGGCTGCTGACAGCTGACTGTTGAGAGGGGGTCCTCATGGTATCTGTGGCTAGGGACAGGGAGCAGCTCATCCAGGACTGTAGACTGCCCTCAGCCTGTGAGCTGATGACAGAGACATTGTCCCTAGAAACCAAAGTTAGGACACTGATCACTGTGGCAACTACAGCAAGAACCATAATCACACCATCAACACACACCGTGAGCCCAGACCCTGTAGAGCATTCTACACACTACAGCACAGACAGAGGACTGGCATTGGCGGGTGGAATGGGAGGAAGCACAGGCATTTGGAGGGTAACTTGGCTTTTAGCCAAGGCTACCCACCAGACTAGTGTCTGACGAAGTCTGGATGGAAAACCTACTTGCTTTTATCCCAATACCCTTGACATTAATCATTACACTGTTGGGGACAGACAGACAGACAGACAGACACACACCTGAGATGTTAAGACCTCTCTGACTTGAGAGTCAAGCTTGCCATTGAATTTTGTACTAAAACATATATCATGGGATATGCAGTGGGTGAAGGTCTTCAATTCTCCCTCACCTTTTGGAGATCACCTTGGCAAGCTGGGTCTTCTCTTTATGTTCTTTGATTGTGAAAGTAGTACCAGTGGAGAGTTACACAGCTCTGTGTGTGTGTGTGTGTGTGTGTGTGTGTGTGTGTGTGTGTGTGTGTGCGCGCGCGCGCGCGCACACGAGTACGCACGTGCACACGTGCACACACAAGCACACATGTGTACATGGGCCCATGCATGTGCAAATGTGTGATAAGCTTATATGACACTAAGTAGGTCACCCTGGGACAGAGGCTTGACATTAACCCTGTCCTCAAGATTGGCTTCCACAAAATAAAGGCTTTATAAGCATGATGACAGAGAGGGGCAGAGGGCAGGCACACAGGTAAGTTGGAAACCTCCATTTCCTTTCTGGAGGAAAAAGGAAGTCATGGTGGTAGATAAGCCTCTGGAAGGTGAGGGCTTGGTAGAAGTAGTGCAGACATGGGTGTGGAGGTCAGGAAAGGTCAGGATACAGACAGTAGCAAATCTGAACCACAGGTGAAGAGGGGACCAAAGGCCAACACAGAACACAAGTGTCTTCTATAAGGTCTATTCTGGGACAGCAGAAAGCACTGGAGGTGGTGAGGGACAGTGATATGATCACCCAAGGCTTCCCTCTGTCTAAACAAAGGCAGACATACAGAGTGCACTCCCAGGAGGTACACACTAGACCGTGAAGCTAGAGCTTCAAAGGCATTGTGTAGAGTTCTCCAGGTGGGCACAGATTATTTTCTCCTTGCAAATCACTTACACAGAGGCAGGGGCTTGCCTTTGTAATGTGTGGGGCTTACTTACTCCTCCTTCCTGCTGCGGCTGCCACAGTCCACGGCCGTCTGGACACTAGGGGAGATGCAAGACAAGGAGGCCTGTCATCATTGTGCAAAATGGGTTTGAATCCCATTTCCATCTTTTGCTGCTGCGTGTAGGACAGTGGGTTGTCCTGGATAAGCCCTTTGCTTCCCATTGCAAACCGTGGGTGATTATTAATATGTAGGTGTCTGCACCGTTGGAGCAGAGTGAGGTGACCCTTGTAGATTGCTCCACACAATGGAACAGGAGAAACTATTACCACTGCCCTTTAAAAGCAAGATTAGGACTGGAGCTCTGGTTAAGAGCACTGACTACTCTTCTAGAGGAGTCCGGTTCAACTCTTAGCACCCACATGGGAGCCCACAACCATCTGTAACGACAGTTGCAGGGGTCCATTGCTTTCTTCTTACCTCCAAGGCCACCAGGTACACATGTGATGAATAGACATATATTTAGGCCAAGCACTCAGACATAAAACAAAACAAAATTTTTTGAAATGCAACTGGCATCACTGGTATCAATTATATTGTTATTGACAACATGCCTGGAGCTTGCCTCATATTCTTTGGGAAGCCAACAAATCAAGACATACAGGCAGGATGGCTTCCTGGAGCACTGTGGGAGAGTCCTAATCTAATTACTATTCTTGAGGGGAAAACACTGTTCACACACTCTGCCCACGACATTTGCTTGCATTTTATAGATGAAGCTGGTGCACTTATGCACAAGGCCACTGAACTCCACCCCCCCAGCTTTGTGGTGCCCACAGGGCATGCCGTCAGTCACAGCCCCTAAATGGGAAGTAGACAAATCCCAAAGCATTTGAATCTAAGTTGCCTTAACTCTGAGTCCTCAGGCTGAGCCTCCGGCCACAGTGTCTGCTGGGATTTAGGCAGGTCTGATGAAGATGCGCTTTTGTTTGTTTGTTTCTCTAAAGATCTACCAACCTAGAAGCCTCATATTTCCAACTATCTGTCCGCAGTGGACTGATGTCCTTATGGACCATGAACCTGTCTTCTACATCCTTTTGTACTAGGACTCAGAGACCAGAAATCCACAGACCATACTTGGTTAGCTCAATAGCAAGGGGCTATTCCACCTCAGCTTTGGCAAACTATTGTTTATGTCATGTGTGTGTGTGTGTGTGTGTGTGTGTGTGTGTGTGTGTGTGTGCATGTGTGTGTAGAGAGTGCATATGCATGTGAATGAATGTGTGTGTGTATGTGTGTGTGAATGCATGTGTGTGTGTAGAGAGAGAGAGGGCATATGCATGTGAATGAATGTGGGTGTGCATATGTGCATGTGGGTGGGAGGACAGAGAGAGAATGTGAATGAACATGTGGTATGTGTGTGTGTGTGTGTGTGTGTGTGTGTGTGTGTGTGTGTTCTGAGGTCAACCTTATCATTCCTCAGGAGCCATCCACCTTTTTGGTGCTGAGTCTGACATTGGCCTTGAGTTCACCAAGTATACTGCCTGCACATTAAATCTCAAGGAGCCTCCCAACTCCGCCTCCTCAGTACTGCTACCACAAGCATGTGCCACCACTCCTGGCATGTTATATAACTTAAAATAAACATAAAGCCATCACTTTGGGCATTGTGATGTTTCCTAGCACCTTTCTACTTTTACTATACAGGTTTCGTCCATCATCACCTCTGTACTACACAAAGCACAACTACTGTAAGCCCTTACCTTCTGACACTGCAACAACAGAAGCATTTTTTGTTTTGTGCATGGCTGCATAGAGACAAGGCAGTAGGCTCTCAGGACCAACAACTAAATGTCTAATTTCAAGAACTCTTTTCTCTCAGTGGGAGCTGTGGAGGAAGCTGACACTCTCATCCTCAGTTTGGAACCTACACTACTAAGCTTGGACTCATTGGACATCATTCTTTACTGACACAGTTCTGGACAGTCTGCCCAGCCCAACCACAGACAATGCATGGGTGCTGACCCTTATCCAGTCTTGACCCCTGAAGCTTGCTGTGGGCACTCAGCATTCAGAACCACTACCTCCTGGAGAGCCTCTTTCTTCCAGAGATGTGGCCACTTTCTGCTGTCATGTTTCACTACTGTCTCTACTGGTCCAAACTGGCTGTGTGATCCTTTTGGACATGCTCTGTAGGAGCAGACTCCACTGAATGTGTGAGCCGCATCCACGTGCTTCCTGCCTGCATGGCTTCCCAATGGACTCAGCAGCAGAGACACCAGCTGATTGCAGATGGAAAACATAAGGCAGAGAGGCCATGGCACTTATCCCTTGATTTTCTCTCTGCAGGCCACTGACTGGTTGTCCCGCTGCAGCCTCCTCCACATGTCTATTTCCTCTTTCAGAATTTACATCTTTTCTTGCTTTTTAACCTGGTGGCAGTTATTGGTCCGGGTTCTTGGCCACCCCTGGATGTTTCACCTCCTGTGGCTCATACTCTACACACACAGCTTTGTCACCATCTCCATATGAGACTGTTCTGATAGTCCAAGCCCATAATGGTTTCTAGCTGAACAGGGAGATCTGCGTTTCCCCTGCCTCATGACTGCACCATGTAGCCCACTATTGTGGGAAAGAAACAGGTAACATATCTCCGTCCATCTCACAAGAAACAAAATTGTAGCCGTCATTACTGCACCCACCTCCCAAGCCCCCTTTCACAACCCTGTGCTCTGAGCAGATCACATGCTAGTGAGTTATCTTCTATTAAGGGCAAGTGGAGGTTCGAGGCCGGAAGAGCTGTCCGTAGTGCTGATCTGGTTGGCTGATCTGATCAGGCGAGGCTCAAAACTCAGCCCCTGGCTGGTATCAGGAGTTCTTTCTGTAATCTTGGTTAGTGTTGTTTAAAAATTCCTGGCACAAGTTCCTTTTGGAAAACAGGCATTGGTGAGTATCAAGGCAATTGATTAAGTGTCTTCAAATGTATTCCTTCGGGATACCTTTGCCAGGCAGCCGCAGTCTAAATGCAAATATACCCTGGAAAGTAATGCCTGAATTCATTTGCTTCGTGTCAGTGACTGACATGAGCTCACCATCATGGCAGCCCAGAAGAGAGCAGAGACCTTGATATGAGATGAAGGATACACAGCACGTCCTATGTGATAACAAAGCTGTCTTTGGCTGGCAGTAAGGCTAGCCTCAAAACCAAGGCATGGCTTCATCACTTAAAGCATGCATCAGTGAAAGACTTTGGTCACCTTTGAGACTCAGTTTCCTCATCTTTAACTTGGGAACAATAGTGATAGAAGCCCAGAGAGAATGCAAGGGCAGTGAGTGCCAAGCAGTAACAAGTGTCCTCCATAAAAAAGCACATGGCACCAAAAAGCACATGGCACCATCATTGCCAGTTCCTGCATTATTGGAAATGGACATAGTGAATTGTGGGAGCTTTGACTCTCTGAGAATCCATCTCACCAGCTATGTGTTGGGTACAACCATGCTTAGAAAGCCAGGCAACCTGCACAGGATCATTTAGACACATGCTACGCAGCACAGAGGCTGTGCTATGATTCTGAGCATCAATCTAGATAAATGGAGAGCTCACTTTAGCTGTTCTTCTAGGTCAGGTCATGTTCATCATGTTCATCACTTGTGGGGGGCCAGCTATAAGGAAAGCACTATGTGTGTGTGTGGGGAAATGTCTTCTCATGTATTCTGGACAGACTCAGGGCTTAACAGTGAGTAGTTGACTCACAATATGTCCTCAGAAAGCTGGTTTCTAGTTCCATCTAGATCTGCCCAGTCTCCTCCACAGCCTGATGTCTGATAGGTTGTTAGGGCATGTATGTTTGCGAATGCCCTATTTCCACTCTCCCCAGCCTCCCAGGAGAGTGCTCATCTCAGATGGGCCCAGCAGGAACTGACACACTTTTATCTGTGAGTCTGAAGTGAAGGGTAACCTGCAAACCCCTCCACATCCCAACACATCCCCAGCAAGGCAATTGGCAGAGTAGCTGCAAGTGCTGGGGCCAGGGATAGACGAGGTCACCTGTCAGCCAGTGCAGTCCTCCTTCCATGACTAATGAACATGTTCCAAGCCTGGGGGACAAACTGAAAACATTTCCCCCATTAATCTAAGAGGGATGATGCCACAGTCTAACTGATAATGCCAGGTCCTGGTGCAGAGTCACACAGGTGCAAGCACTGCTGTATGTTGCCTGACTTTCTGTGCACAGGGCTCCACTTCCAGCCTGTAAGGTCCACCCCATAAGATCGAATGCCTTGTGAATTGTGCGATTGTGATTTGGCATGTGAACAAGTTTCCCAGAGATTCTCTTCTGGAAGTTTGGAAAGATAGGTTTCCTCTTTCTCTCTCTTTCAATTTCTCTTTCCTTTTATCCTTCTCCACCCCACTGGTCTGTATCCTAATTGAGAATTCATAAGAGGTATCCAGGACCAATCCTCCAGGCCCCAACCCAAACCTCTTCTTCAAGATAAGCAGGCATAGCATACATCTTAGGACTGCTGGCGTGGAGACTGGGCTGGCACTGGTGCAGAAACTGGGAGCCCTGCTCTGTGTGCTAGACATATAATGGTGCAATACACTCTCCTTTTTGTCTTTGATAATCAGTGATGTTCCTCCTGGGTTGTCCTGGTTATTTTCTTGTCAACCTGACCCAAATCACAGTGACCTGGAAAGATGAACTTCAACTGAAAAAAGTCCCTCCATCGGAGTGGCCTGGAGGTGACGCTATAGGACATCTTCTTGATTAATGATGAATGTGGGATGATCCACCCTATTGTGGATGGTGCTACCTCTAGACAGGTGGTCCTAGATGTCATAAGAAAGCAAGCTGAGCAAGCCATGAGGAGCAAGACAGTGAGCAGCTCCCCTCCATGGCGTCTGCTTCAGTTCCTGACTCCTGGTTCCTGCCTTGAGCTCCTGCCCCAGCTTCCTTTCAGGATGAACTGTGATGTAGAACCATGAGCTGAAAAATAAACCCTCTCCTCACCAACTTGATTCTGGTCATGGTAATGACCAGCGAAAAAAACCCTAACCAAGTCAGCGGAGAGCAGTAGATGTGTTTTATTTCTCACTATCTGGGGAACCCAGAGTCCCAGCTGGTTTTGCTGAAGCACTGTAAGGGAAGAAAGACGGAAGAGGGAAGAAAAGGCTGAAAAGCAGAGCCCCTGGCCCCGAAATCCCCCTCCAGGACCTGGGGCTGACATGGTCCTGCAGTGTGATGCAACTGTCCTTAGACTGTGGAAATGTAAAGACTGTGGCCTAGCTGGCAGAGTACTGGAGCTGGGACTTAAAGGTGACCTTGGCTTCTAGTCCAGAATATGAACATGACAGGCTGCACACCCTGCGTCTTCCCAGCTGACATGTCCCCATCCACAAAAGGTCACATCTATGTTCTAAGCTTCTCTTCCCTTAAGAAAGAAGCTGAAACAAGGCTCTTCTCCTTCTTCCTAGAACATTCCTCTCTTGGACCTTGTTCACATTTCCTTAGATTCTTTCCTCTTGAGTCTGTACTGGGGCTACTTAGTCCAATGGTCACCTGCCCAGAGGCTTTTTCACTTTTAACAGAGTCAGTCACACTGTTCTGGTTTAGGATTTATATAAATTTGTCTATCCATTTACACTTATGCATTTACCCCTAGAACACATCAGCAACAAAAGAAGATTCTACAGATGCAAGCTTTTTCATGAGAAGCTGGTGGAGGTGGAGGGGACAATACTGGAGGGGAATTGGCTGCACCAATGTCTAGCATCTCGCCTACAGTCTGGCCTCTGCTAAGCAGGGAACAGAGAGATTCTGGGAAGATGTTCAGGGGACATTTTCACATAAATCTCTGGAGGGGAGCAGGCAGGCACTGCACCTGCCCTGCATCTCTGTCTTGCTGTGGTTGGATATAAAGTTCTTCAGAGGAGAGGTCAAGGTTACTGACTTCTAGGGACTTCTCCAAGGGAGGTGATGATTATGTTCTCAAACTAGGAATGAAAGTGTGTGACTGGGGAGATATAGTGCTTGCCATGTGAGTAGGATCTAAGTGTGAACTCCAAATACCCACACGAGCAGAAATACCTGAGTGTGAACTCTAATGCCCATGTGAGAAGTACCTGAGTGTGGGCCCCAATGCCCATGTGAAAAGTACCTGAGTGTGAGCCCCAATGCCCATGTGAGAAGTATTTGAGTGTGGGCCCCAATGCCCATGTGAAAAGTACCTGAGTGTGAGCTCCAATGCCCATGTGAGAAGTACCTGAGTGTGAGCCCCAATGCCCACATGAGAAATACCTGAGTGTGAGTCCCAATGCCCACGTGAGAGACTCTGTCTCCAAAAACAAGGTGGGTGGCTTCTGAGGAATGAGGACTGACAGCCAAAGCTGCCCGCTGGCTTCTACATGCACACATGTGCCTATGCGCCTGCACAGGCATGAACACCTGCACATCCGCACTGCTCTGAGTGCAAAACACGTAGAGAAAAGACTCCCTAAAAAGGGTGCTGGGAAAGCTGGTGAGTGTGTATGTTCATTGCACAGGCTTTAGAAAACACACACACACACACCATTACGTGTGTCCTTTTCTTCAGTGCCAGGGCTTCTGAGTTTTTCACTCTGACCTTGACATCTGGTTCTTCCAATGAAGAAAATCATGGTTGACCCATAACCCTCTCTGCCTGTCTCACCTGTCAGGCTTGAGTCCTAACTTCAGGAGTGGTGGCACACAGCTCTAATCCCAGCACTCAGGAGGCAGAGGCAGGGGACTCTCTGTGAGTTCAAAGGCAGCTTGGTCCACACGGCAAGTTCTAGGTTAGCCAGGGTGTATAATAAGGATATTTCCCAACCACAGAATTTTTCTTTAATGAGAAGAGGTTTAAAATTTTTCTCAAGTTCTGACTCTGTACACAAAGCTAACTGGCTGTGTGACTTGGAATGTCCCTGCAGTCCGGGTCCTTGGAACAGAGAGGCTTTCCTCCAAGGTCTGGTATTTGAATGCTCTGACTGCACTCAGATCTGTCTTCCCAGCAAGGAAGAGCAAATGAATTGGGGTTGACGGCATCCAATGCAGCCCCTTAGGTGGGGACAGAGGCCCCAGGGCCATCAGGAGAGAGGTACATCTTCAGGATGCTTACCACAAGCCTACACCACAGGCTACAGCATAGAGGCTGTGATGAGGCAGAAACACTAAGGGAAAGGGATGGCAGGGACAGCATGGGGACAGGCCACCACACCTTCCTACCATGACAAATTATAATCTCTGAGCCACAAATCAAAATGAGCTCACATTTAAGTAGCCTGATCCAGGAGCTGTGTCACAGCAACAGAAAGTAACAAACAAAGCCCTAGACCAGACAAGCTGCTTCTCCAGGCCCCTCACTGATCTCTATCCAAGTGTCTCACTCATGTCCAGCAAACCAAGACCCCATGCTTCATAGGCAACAAGAACAGCACCTCTCTTCTCTCAGTCCAAACAAACCAGCCATTGTGTCTGTACCCCTCAGGCATGTTTGGGTGACCCAGCAGGTGCAGCCTAAGACCTCTGGGGACAGCAGAGCCCTGCAGAGCATAGCCTCATCTCCGACCCAGCCACCACCCATTACCTTTCTGTGTCACTGTCACTGGATGCCACTTCTTCCAATGCTGCCTGCAGGTCTGCAATGCGCCGGATAGACGTCTCCAGGTCTGTCTGCAGCGTTTGTCTTACAGCTGACAGCTCCTCCACATACTTTTCCTGCAGACACAGACCACAGGAGCCATTGGCCTTGAGCAAGAACTCCAACCCACTTTAGAGTTCTGAGTATGAGGGGACTGCCTGAACAGAATCTGTAGTTCATCAACAAATTCTTCCCAGGCTCTCAATGCAGATGCAGAAAATGTGAAGCACTGGGAGTCACAGGCAGATGCATAGTCTACACAGGAGGGATGAAACTCCCTGGCATGTCCCTGGCACACAAAGCTATAACAAAGCTGGGCTATCCATGCAGGACACTGTTCCTTGTGTGTGTATGAGTCCAGCCATGCTTGAATTTATATCACCACCATAGACCTTGGCCACCTTAATTGGATCATTAAATAAGCCAGAGGCTCCTGGGGAAGGTGAGCAGAAGAGATGGACCTGATGTAAAAAGGCCTGGGCATCACAGAGCAGGGCTCTGCTACCGGGGCATCCATCTTCCTGCTCTTGGTGGTATTCCAGGCCATGCCTGGCTATGCACTGCAACACCTTCCCACCATGATGATCATGGACCAACCCTCTAAAACTGCAAGCAAGCACCCATAAGTGACTTCTTTATAAGAATTGCCTTGGTCACAATATTCACAGCAAGAGAACAGTAACTCAGGTACTATATAAAGTGGGATTCCCCAATGGGGTCCTCTGCAGAGTGACAAGCTTGACAGGCATTTATGGAGCACTTTCTGTGGCCAGCACTAGTCAGCTGATCAAAGGCTCCCTCACCGTTTGAGAGCCCCGCAGGTGAGTCATGATTGTCAGTCTCACTTCAGAGCTGAGTGACTGAGACCTTCCAGGGTAGGACATAGCACAGGTGCCAGAGTTTGAGCTTAGTGCTCCTGACCCCCTTTGGGGTACTCATTCCCTCAGCTCAGTTCTCCCTGGTACTGCCATGGCTCGTTTGTCCTGATGCTTTGGAAAATCTCTGATGTCCATGGAGCATCTAGTTTTCAGTTTACCCTTTAACACCAAGTTTGTTGATGAGTTAGCTCTGGGGACTTTAGGTTAAGTCTGGAGAGAGAGCTGGCTACTCTACCTTGAAGTACACTGTGAAATATAGGAAGCTGATGCTATTATATCCTACAATGCACCAGGCACCCCAAGTTAGAGAATCATCCAGCTACATCCGGAATCTCTCTTCTGGAAAATAATTCCATGGTGGATAGATGAGAGGACAAAGCAGGGCCTTGAGCATGAGCTTGCTCGGGACAAGAGCAGCCAATGAAATGAGAAGCTGAAAGACAGAAGCTGTACTCAGCACTGGGATGGTTAGGAAGATCACAGTACAGCTCGCTGATGCCCTTAGATAGACGTTGACAGAGATGAGTGTGGTGGCAATGTAGAAGGCAGGCAGCCTTGGACACCAGGGAGCAAAGAGGACTACCAAAAGAACTGCTACCTGGAATCTATGGCAACTACACACACCACACACATGACACACACACATACACACACATGCATACACACTCACATATACACACATACATACACTCACATACACACACTCATATACACACACATACACACTCACATACACACACATGAACACACACTCACATACACACACATACACACACACTCACATACACACACATACACACACACTCACATATACACACATACACACTCACATACACACACTTACACACACATATACACTCACATACACATACATGCGCACCACATACACACATACACCACACACACATCACATACACACCATACTCCCATACACATAACATGTATGCCACAAACACATCACACACACATACACACATAATATACAACACACACACACCACCACCATCACAAATTGGAAGGCTTGGAGTCTCAGGGATGCTCTGGGTGGGATGGAGTGAGGTGGGGTACTGGGAGAGATACTTTTCTAAAGCTTCTCTGATCACCCAAAGTCACTAATGGAGTGCGTAAGGTGAAGAGTTAAAGGATCAGATCTGAGCATAACTCCAGAGGCACCAGCTCCATCCTCCCTGTGACCACAGACAGCTTTGCAGACCTCTCTAAAGAAACTGAGGACTGTGACATCACTACAGACAGCAGAATGGGATCTGAGCCTGATCCATGGGGCTGTGCACCCAGGAAGCCAGCTGCTTTCCATCACAGAAATAGGCGTGGTTGGTATTCCTCTGAGGATCAAGTCCCCATTCTCACCACAAGGACCTGCCACCTTAAAGATGACATGACGTCTTCCTGACAGGATTGAGCATGACATCGGGTATGGCCCAAAGCCAGACCAGGCCTCCACAGACCTGAAAGGGGAAAAGCAGTGTGGATAGCAGAAGGAATGTGTGGACTGGGTCCGCCCACTTCAGGACTAACGGGAGAGGGACAGTCTGGGCACAGCCCTAGACCACAGCCAGTGGTCCGACATCAGGACAGTGCGGGAGGGGCTGTGAACCAAAGGACAGCGTATCAGTTCAGATGCAACTAGAGAAATGGCTGCAGACAAAGTCCAGAAGCTCCAGAGGCACCTCCGGAACACAAGCCCATCCTAGGTTAGGAAGTGGTACTTCTGGACTGGCCTCCACCCCCAGGAACTGTGGCAGCTGCCTTGTTGAAGAAATCTGGGATCAGACATAGCTGATCCTTCCACACCTGGGCCAGATGGGCATGAGGGAATCCTGGGGAGAACAGTGGACGCTGGTCACATGACTGTTCTGCCACAGGGTGAGGGTACCAAAGATCTAAGCAGAAATACTCTGTCCACAGTGGAGCAGCTACAATCATCTCAGGTGAGGCATCTCAGGCCCTGTGTGCAGACTTAGGACCCTCCTCCAGCTTTGCTTCCACGATGCTTCTCCAGGTGATGATCGTGCAAAGGTCTGCAGTCCCAACTATCAAGGAGCATCCCAGTGAGTGGAAGAGATGGACAGGTCTGGGTGCAAAGATGGGCATTGTCTCCAGTGAGTGAACTAGGTCAGAACTAAGCAGGTTGTCAAGAGGATGGGACTTGAGCTGAGATAAATCCGTCATCTCTACTACCTGTAGGCTTTGGAGATGGTCAACTTTACAGATACAAATTTCAGGTGTGCATCTCATGGGCTGTGTGATCTTCAACAAGTCACACAACTGTGCTGGCCTCCTATCATCTCATAGCAAAGTAAGAGCAGTAGGTAAAGGGTTAATCTGCTCTCTGGAGGGGGAAGGTGGTGCTAACATCAAATTCTCAGAAGAGAAACTTTGAAAGGGACTACATTGTTCCCATGTCACTGGAGAAGCATTCCAAGGTCAAACCCAGCATAAAGAGTTTGGAATGTAGAAGTCTATGTCTAAAGATGGACAGTAGGGACATGGGGGGGGGAGCTAACCAGATAGAACAGGACAATTGGAGGATAGGGTGGCTATGCCCTGAGGAAGGTGTATGGACCAAGGATTTAGAAATCTGTAGCTACTTCATCTCTACTACCCTTGCCATCCTCTGCCTGTGGGCGATAGACTCAGGAATCTGAGAGTGTCTGCTTACTACAGAGACCAAGACATCAGTTCCAACACTGCAGAGCAGAGCAAGGCCAGACAAAATAAGGTCCCCCATCCCCATCAGAACCTAGAGAGATAAGACAGACAGAAAAAAGAGGCCATTTGGAGGCAGCTGGCTCAGGCTGGGGACCCTTAGCCTTTGGATGACTTCCAGAGACAGATGCATGGCCAGCATGATGCTCATATCTGATCACACTGGGGTTTAGCTTGAATGCCCCCCTCAAGAGCACAGCTGTGTTCTGAGGCCTGTATGAGCTCAGGATCCTCAGTCATTAGTGAGGAACATGAAGAAGGTTAGGGCTGTATAGATATAAGCTTGTTTACATAGTTAGATATATGCATAGCAGGAACCCCCCACAGGAACCCACCTGATGCCCAGACAGATCTACAACTGTGAGGCAGGAGAAGAAACACTTACAGAGATGGCTTCCGCATGCACCAGTGCACCCTACAAACTCCTCTCCTGTCCAACTATGCGCCTGCTCATTCAGTGAACAGTTATTAAGCACATACTGTGTGCCAGCTTCTACGGAGCTAGCACTGTTACAAACTCTGACCCACCTGTACTGCTGACACCTGGCACGTGGCAGCAGATACTGTTTAGGTTGGAGAGAGTCAATGTTACTATGTGACTGTCAGTGACATACCATATTTACCAAGATAAAGACAACACTGGGCAATGTGTGCTCCTGGCCCAGCATCACTTGAGGAAATCTGGACTCCTTTAGAATTCCAGATTGTCACTCTCCCAGGGGCACTTCAGGCACAGTCACTATGTGGGAAGCAGTTCAGACAATAATTAATGTCGGCAATTAAGATCGTCTCTGCTCATGACATTCAATTAGAGGTTAATAGCAATGCTATTGTTTGCTGCTTATTTCTTTACCCAGAGCACTCTGCTCTCCTGAGACCTTCTCCTGCCTGAGATGTTAGGGAGCCTTCCCCCTCAGGCTCCTTGCCCTTGAGGCAGCCTCTCAAGGTTCAGTTAACCTGTGCTAGTGTTTGTCTGAAAGAACAGACCTCACAACACCCTTGAAATTCATCCATCTTGCTGGGTTGTTTTGGTTTTTTTTTTTTTTGACACAATAAGGACAGAAGCCTCCTATTCAGTGGGATGTGGGTGTCCAGGTGCATATGTTGATACACACGTAGCTCTTGTCAGTGGCTTGTTTAGTAAATGCAAATATACATCTATTAACATCTATGTAATCAACAATTGGAAAATTTTTCTGACTTTAATTCTGTAGCCTAGGCTTGCCTTAACATTTCCATCCTCCTGTCTCAGCCTCTCCAGTATCTGGGCATCTAGCCCTGCACTGTCTAACCCAGATCCTGTTCCAGTATAAAACCCAAATGATTTTGTATGTAACATGGACCAGAGGATCTCAAAAAAGCCCTAAGGCATGCTGACAATAGTTTTTTTATATACATCACACGTGTTTGAGACGTACCTGAGCACATAATGACTACTGCCGAGTTAGTTTATAAATGAACGTGTTGATCTATAGTTTCTATTCTGACTGGTGTTCTGCCGAATGTTTGAAATATCTTGCTTAATATTAATAAGATTCCTTAGATCTGAGCACCGTGGAAACAGAATATAATTGGAGAACGTTACAGTAAGTTGCTGGCTGTGGCCATTCTCCCCGGCATGAGCTATCAAAACATGCTTATGTATTCTTTTTATGCTTTTCCAGATTCTCTACAGAGACTATAAATTTGGTGTATTATAATAAACTTGGAAAATGGGCTTCATTTCTCTGGTCCACTGCAATTGAAAACCCTCTCCTTGCTCAAGAGTGAGCAAGAGCTGGTTATCATCAGGAAGGCCAGGGAGCATCCAGTCGCTGCTCCGTGAGGCTGTTCCCTTTAACCATCCTGAAAACTCACTGTTTCGTTCTATTTTTATGGTACAATAATAGACACAGAGAGACTCATCAAAGACCTCATTTTAGTTCGCTTTCTGTTGCTATAATAGAACACCCGAGATCGGATAATTTATATAAAGAAGATGTTTCTTTGGGCTTGTGGTTCTGCAAGTCCAAGGTCATGGCGCCAATATGTGCTTGGCATCTGCCAAAGGCCGTGTGCACCTGACAGACTATGGAAAAACAAAAAGGGACTGAGACACCATCCGTGAGAACAAGGCGGTGCCAGGGTCCCTTCTGAACAGCCACTCTGGGAGCAATCATTTTATTCCTCTGGGATAAAAATCTCTGGTGTATGTGGGATGTGGGTATGTAAAACCTTAACCCCCACCCCAATAGACCAGAGAATCTCTCAAAGGTCTCACCACCTTTCAGCATTGGATACTTTCAAGACCAAATTCAGTTGTTCTTTGCTGGGAACAATCAGATTCAAACCTTAGCAGATCCCAATTTATGTGAAAAGAGGTAAGGACCCACGTGTGGTGGTGCATGCCTTTGATCCTAGCACCCTGGATACAGGCAGGCAGATCTCTGTAAATTTGAGGCTAGCCTAGTCTACAAAGATATCTTCAGGACAGCCAGGTCTACATAAAGAAACCTTGTCTCCACAACAAAAATAAAGTGGCAGAGAGATACACACTGACAGCAGTAAGTATCTGTTCCTTCTCACCTGGGTTTGCTACGGCTGATGAGTCACTGCACAACCTTAAACAACCAGGGGCCATTGCTCTTTCACCATCCAGCTGAGTGCCTCAGCCCCAGGCTGGCCTATGCTTTGCATGTCACTGGCAACCAGAATGCCAGACCTTATCAAGCCTTAAGTGATGGCAATCTGCCCAGAAGTACCCCTGAGTCCTCAAAGAACACAGTGAGACATATGGTGCCTGTTAGAGTGTCACTGTGAAGCATCCCTCCTGTGCTGAGGGCTTGATCTTTCAGCTGCTAGAGATGTTTTGAAAAGCACTAGAAACTTTAGCAGACAAGCTAGCTGGAGGAAGTTGATTGCTGGGCATGTGTCCCACAGGCACAATCTCTTTCCCTGTCTATTTCCTGTCTCTCTTTCTGATTCTTGATTGCCACAAGGTAAGAAACTTTGCTCTGCCATGAACTCTTACCACCATGACATTCTGCCCATTATAGGGCTCATCCTGGACCCTCTACAGGGTCTAACAGCAATAAGAACATATTTAAATCTAAGTCTGCAATGTTATAAACAACAGAAAGCTTCCTCAGAATCGGTACACAGAGCTGTGGTCCAGGGAGGCCAAAACTGAATCTCAAGTTAGAAGCTGAACTCAGCACTATATAGGAATCTTGCCTGTGTGGTAATGACTTTGGAAACATGGAAGTGTCAAGGTTGAAGGCGTCATGGAGAGAAGCTGAGGCTTGGCACTGTGTGACAGAGTCAGAATCCTTGAAGAGACAGTGAAAGGCCATTGATGACGGTGTAGCCTCAGAGTGGAAACTCCAGGATATTCAAGATGTTAGGCTATGGCACAGCCATCCAGGACAGAGGCAGACATGGAGTAAAGCTGACCTGAACCCATGAAATAGGCTGTGTGTGCTGCAAATAATATGGCTGGAGAGGTGGGATTACCTAAGCCCTCTAGAGCCAAAAAGATCATGAGTGGGTCCAAAATGTTGGACACAGAGTTACTTATGCCATTGAAGTTTGGGTTTGCTTTGATCTGCTCATGGCTGTGCCCTGGTTTTTCTTCTCTTGGAATGAAAAAGTATGTACATTGTTTTATTTATTTTACAGGAGCCTACAATTAAGAGACTTTGGATTTTTAAGAAATATCTTGGGACTTTAAATGTGTTGGGATTTTTGAAGACAGGAACTTTTAAATAAGATAAGAAGGTTGTTGGTTTAATAGTGGTATATTTGTGTGTCGAGTTGATAAGGGTCAATTGTGCTGCTTACTTTTTATCAACTTGACATAAATGAGCATTGCCGGAAAGGGAACCTCAACTGAAGAACTGCCTCAATGACACTAGCCCAGAGGCAAGTCTGAGGGCATTTTCTTGGCCATGAGTGATGCAGGAGGGCCTGGCCTAATATGAACAGTGCCACCCCTAAGTAGGTGGTTGTGAGTTATATAAAGAAGTAGGTTGGGCCAGCATAGACAGCAAACCAGATAGGCACATTCTCCAAGGCCTCTGCATCAACTCATGCCTTGAGTTTTTATCCTTACTTCCTTGAATGATGGATGATGATTGGGATGTATAAGACAAAGAAATCATCTCCTCCTGAAGCTGTGTTGGTTACTGCTTATCATAGTAACAGAATACAGACTAAGGGGAAATGAGGTAGATCCAGGTGAACCAGCATGTAATATTTCTATTTAACAAAAATCTGGGTATGATTACCATGATAGCTATCTTAAGTTGGAAAATAATGGTAACAATGGTGGGGTAAAAACTGAGAACTTTGGTGTTGTAATTAATTTATATCAATTTATTACAAGTTTTAGTTTCCTGCATAAAATTAATGAGCTTTTCAGTAGCTTTTAAAGAGAATAATTAAGATAGAAATCATGAATAACAATAAATAATCTCTCTTTTCCCCCAAGTTGTTTGTCACAGTAATGGGAAGTCTGAATGACAAGAGCCAGGAGACAGCTCAGTCTGATAATACTTGTGGAGTCAAGCCTGACCTGCACTCAGTCCCCAGAACCCCTGTAACTGGTGCAGGGTTGTCAGCACCGGTCAACCCAGTACTCCCAGGGGAAGAAGGGGATGGAAACAGGAGAAGGTCCGGAAGTTTGCAAGCCAGATAGCCTGGTGTATGTCTCAAGACAAAGTCAAAGGCCAGGACCAATACCCCAAATTTTCCTCTGACTTCCCACACATGTGCAAGGCCTGTGCACACGTGAAAACACACATACACAGACTCAAGAAGTCCCTCTTTAATGACATTCAACATATGATCCTTTGGCTCCATGACGATAAAAATCAATACACAATCAGCACAAACTGCTTTGACTTTTGAACCTGGATCTTTACCTGAGCTAGTGATCCTCTGTGCCAGCCTTTCTCATAGTACTAGATAGCACCAGTCACAGTTTCTGGATAGTCTCTGAATCAGAAAGGGGAACTGTGTTGGGTGGAGTGAGACACAGTCTACACACGGAAGCCTGTGGTGATACATTGTATAGTTAATAAAATATCAGAGGACAGAGTCATCTCTCCAGCCTTTTTGTTTGTTTGTTTTTGCAAGGCAAGGTTTTCTGTGTAAGAGTCCTGGCAGTCCTGGCACTTGGTAAACCAGGCTGGCCTTGAACTCACTGAATTCCTCCTGTCTCTGCCTCCCAAGTGCTAGGACTAATGGCATGTGCTACCTCTGCCTACCTTAAATATCTTTGCTGCCCTGTTGTTTCACTTCCAGGTTAAACTCTGCCTCATAATCCTAGAGTTAGGATTAAAGGTGAAGAACTTCTGTTTTGTTTTCAGGCTTTGAACTCAGAAATAGAAAAGTTCTCTGTCTCCTGAGCGCTGAGATTAAAGGCATGAGTTACCACTCTCTGACCCTCATGGCTTGACTGTGGGTGATTCTGTTCTCTGATATTCCAGGCTGATTTTATTAAACATAAAATATATTACCACAGCAGCCTTGACTCTGGACCACCTGAAATCTACCTCTCTGTGGGAACTATGGCAGTGGATATCTGTTTTTCACCTTCAATTCCTGGTGAGAACAGCAATTCTTGCTCTTTGGCAAAAGCTTCTTACAAGAAAGAAAGAAAAAAGGGCTCTCAAGTGGTACCTGCCTTATACTGAACAGCATAGTTCTGTCTGCTGAGGATGCGGCGCACGAAGGCCACAGGTACCACACAGGCAGGACAACCTCATTTTCCAGAAATGAGTTGAAAATTATATTACCTTTTGGTTGAAGGTGAAAGGATTTCAATGCTCACACTGACGGAGTCTGATGAATCAGAAAAATAGAAACCTCTCGGTGTCATTCAATCACAGAATCTAATACAGGGAACTGGATAAGTGAATCGAATAGAAGAAACAGTTTTCTTCATGGTGGGAAGGTGGAAGCCAGAAGAGACTGATATTATCCAGATGCTACTTCTCATGGGTATTAGGAGGACTCTTGGAGAAAGCAGATGAGAGTATCCATGGGGACAATTGTCACCACATTGGGGGACACCAAGGCTGGGTGATATAGGACAGAGCTAGGAGAGGCCAATGAATCTTAAAGCCAGAGAAGCAGGATCAGGAAGGCAAGGCTGAGTCAGGGATGAAGAATGAATTCAGGTATGGGATCTTCCAGGAAAGGTGAGGCTCCAACAGTGTGCCTGCTGGAAGCTGGCTTTGGAAGCAAGAGGACCCTTAAGACAATCTGAAATTAAAAGGTATGACATCTTCTAAGAGTGCCCAAGGCAGAGCTTCATTCTCTGCCCCACCTGCACAGCCCCAAGCTATTTTCTGCTAGGCAACAGCTGAGCTGAGAAAGATGGGAATAATCTGATGGCCACAGGGCAGCTAAGTGGTCCACGATCAGAAGCATCCATCCTGGCTTCATTATTTAAAATGCAAGTGATGTTTCTAGCTTATAAATACCTACCACACCATCTGCCCAGATTTTTCATCTGTAAATTTTGAGGAAAAGGTTGAAAGATTTCCAAAATTATGGCTTTCTGGTGCTTAGGCAACCCAGTAAAAAATTACAGATCTGTATTGTGTATCAATTATTTATTGCTGTGTAACAAATTGCTTCAGCACCCAATGTTTGGGAGCAGAAAATATTTACTATCTCATGTGGTTTTTATAGTGTGAAGGATTCAGGCTGGGCTTAGCTGGATGAGTCTGGCTCAATGTCTTTGTGGGGCCAATAACAGTCCCCCAGGTGCTGCCTTATGCTGAAAAAAGATAGCTATGACAAGCATCTAAAAGTGGAGAAATTATCTATGTGGGCCCTAAATGTCATCAGAAGGGTCCTTGTAGGAAGCAGGCAAGAGGACCCATGGGGGATAGTTATAGCCTCAGAGATGGAAGCCAAGGCTGGAATAATACAGACCAGTGTTAAAAAAAGTGGCTGCCTCTGGGAATCAGATGAGAAAGTGAAGGAACCATTCTCTGAGCCCAGCAACCGAGGCCCTGATTTTAATCCTTTCGTGCTGGATTTGGGCTACTGGTCTTTATACCTACACAAGACTGGAGCTACACTATTTAATGTCACCATGTGGGTGGCAGTAGCAGCAGCAGGAATCTCAAAGGGTCTCTTCTGATGTTACAAGTGTGATGTCAGCCAGAGCAGGGTCTGTCTGAAGTCAGGTGTAATTGAACCTGGGGGACCTCTTTTCAAGGGGGATTCATTGATGTGAATTTGGTCTTCAGGTCTCAGGTGCTGCCTGCTAACAAGAGTTCTGCCTTGGGGCTAGTTCGGGGGTGTGGAACCTCACCAAGGTGCTGAAGCAACCTGTGTCAAGAGGAAACCCTCCCTGATGTTAACAGCCCAGAGAGAATAAAGCAGAAGCCTAGAGTCCTTTACAACCTAGCTTGGAATGGGGCATGTCATTTCTGTGGGCACAAGCTGTGGGTCACTCAGGCCAGCTAGGGGAACCACAAGAGATTTCTAAGAGCCTGTTGAATGAAGGCTACCTCCAGAGGAACCCCATATCTTATAAAGGAAACCCTGTGTCCATTGTGGCCATAAGCCAAGCACAGCTGTCTAATGGCTGAACAAAGTCCTTGAAAGTCTGGATCCCTAAAACCTCAGGAAGCAATTGAGTGTAGACATTTGATCCTTAACAGGTGCCACCACATTGAAACAAACTCACCTGAGTCCCAATCCAACAGGACCTACAAGCCTTGTGTCATCCTCAGATGGCAAATACAGGCCTAGAAACACACGGAGAGACCAGAGAATGCACTGTGCAGAAAGTGAGCCTTGGAAGGACAGCATCTGCAAGCCAGGGGATACCAAATCACTGGTGCTTGGCAAGGAACCACACCTGTCATACTGAGACAAGATGACTGATACTTTAAAACCAGCCTGGGCCACATGCAAGATTGTATCAGAGCAACAGTATCCAAATCCAAGAGAACCATCCAGAAGCAGGTGTAGCTTCCAGAGGGACCTGCAACATCTGCTTTTCAACTCCAGGCCTTTAGTACTAGGAGTTGGCACCTGTGCACTGTTTTAAGCCCTAATGTGGGGTGCTATGTCACAGGATCTTTTTGTGTCCTGTGGCCCCAAACAGAACTGAGTAAGGGGCCGTAGAAAGTAAAGAAAGCAAAGGGACCGATCAATGGCTCAGCCTGTGAAGCGCCTGCCACATGAACATGAGGATCAGAGTATAAATCCCCAGCTCCCTCGTAAAAAGCCTGGTCTGTAATCCCAGAACTTGGGAGGCAGAGACAGGAAGGTTCCTGGAGCTCCTGATGGGCCAGTTCAGCAAAGAGGGGCTGCAACAGGGGAAGAGGTCCATGTCTGCCCTCCGCAAGTGTTCAGGCACATACATAGAAATAAAGTAGAAAATAATGCACTTTGAAATTACCATTAAGTCTGTTACTTGGGGACAGTTTCTCTTGATGAGTATACTGTACTTCCATGCCATGTGTGCATGTAAACATGAATGTGCGTGTGTCTGCTTGAGCCATACTTGGGTCCTCTTAAAGGCAACCCAGAGTCCACTATACAGATGTATACGGACTTTAGACAAACCCTCTCTCTCTTCCTCTGCCTCATTATCTTCAGCAAAGTGGAGGGCTGGGAGCTCCAGACAGCTGCCAGCTTTCCCTACTCTTCTTCTATTCAAGCTGATTGTTTAAAAAGTGCCCCCAGCTGCTGCCTGAAGACCTTTATAGCTTTATGGAAAGTTTACAGGCAGGCAGGTTGTTTAAGAGCTGGCTGAGAAGGACCTAAAGTGTTGATGTCCAACACCATGGGCTCAGTGAAGCCACACACACACACATACACACACACACACACACACACACACACACACACACACACACACACCCCTTATCCTGCTGTCCCAGCACACTATGCCCATCTGTGCACAACATGGGGGGTGAGAACAGGCATTGGACCCGAGGTCTTTGCTCTCTAAGAGCACCCCATCGCCCACTGTTTTAATGGTGATGGTGCTAGAATCCTACCAGGCAAGCACTCTACCATTTCTTTCTGTGTACAGGCTCTGTCTACTTAAGCAAGGAGATGCCAAAGGCTCTGAAGATGAAGAGGGGTCCCCATACTTGATTCCTGGGATCTCCAATCTCTTCTGATAGATGGGGAGCAATGGGAGGCACTCCCAAGGCCCTCACAGGGAGCTGGGCATAATATGTATTAATGCATATAATACGTACTATAATTATACATTATATCATATGTTATATATTATAGTATATTGTATATAATTAATATATAATAACTATATATAATTCCAGCACTTGGGAGACAGAGGCACATGGATTTCTAAGCATCTGAGTTTAGCCTGATCTACTTAGTGAGGTCCAGGGCAGCCAGAGCTAGAAGTGAGTCCCTTTCTCCAAAAAATTAATTAATTAAAAAAAAAAAAACCTCACAGAAAGTGGGATATGGAAGAGGGTTGTTTGGGACTCCAGGTAGATAGGAGGGATCACAATCAGGGTGTGTGATGTTGCTGTGGGACACCTTGGCTCTTTGAGAAAGATTTGAAAATTAGAAAACAATCACTTCCTTAAAGCCCTTCACAGCCTGCCAGTCTCCAAACTCACCCCTCCCCTCCTGTGTCCTCTGCTTCAGTGACTACAAAAAGGGGTGACAAAGTGCAGCTCTGGGTCAGCCTTCCCAGCGCCCAGCACAGCAGGAACATGTCAAAGCTGAATTAATGTTTCCTGACTGCAGTGAACTCCAACCTCCTGGATCTAGATTTCCCAGTCACCCCACCCACGCCATCGCTTGCTTCCTGGTAAAAGAAAAAAGCTATTTCAATTTTTCTGCTCAAATGCAAATATGACATCTGAACCACCCCAATTTCCTGACAAGAGAATAATTATATCAATATAATTAAGTCTCAAATGCAAAGATTATCTTTAGCGCATACACCAGAGTTGCGCTTCCCACGTCAGAGACCACTGTTCCAGCTAGGGATTTTCCAACTGCCTCCAGCATGTCATCCTTCAAATTGAGTCAAAGTGCCGTAAGTGCATAGTGGTTCTCCTCCTCCCACGGGCTCATGCAATTGCAGAAAGAGAGAAATTAAGCTCTGAGAATCCCCCAGTGCCCACTGAGCCTCACCTTGAGAGAGCTTGTCAGGGCTGAGGCTAGGACTCAGCTGGTGGTGTGCTCATCTAGGGTGCACACAGCCCGCATTCAGTTCCCCAGCACTTCTTAAATTCTGGACCCTCAGTGCTCAGGAGGTGAAGGCCAGAGACTCAAAAGTGCAAAATCATCCTTGATTGCAAAGAGACTTGACAGTGGGTTGCAGACACAGCCTGCAATCACAGGAGTCGGAAGAGTATAGAAAGGCCTGCTAAGCTGATGGAACCTGGAAACGGACATACATCTGTCTGCTTCCCGTATGCTGTTGAGTTCCCACAGTGGCCTTCATGCAGAGAGATGGTCAAGCATCTTCGGGAGCACCTTATGCAAATGAAGTTATGAAAACCTATGTTCCATAGTGACATTTAAGCCCCAAACAGACTACAGCAGTGCCAGAAAATATAAAGATTCAATAGTTGTAACAGTTGTAACAGTGTAACAGTTCTAGAAACTGGTGACTTTGAGCAGCTAAGATGTGGCAGCTTGATGTGTTCCCCTTGCAATGTGCTTGTGTGATGCTGATATCAACACACCTGTGGGGCTAATCATGTGAAAGAACAGTTGTGTTCAGGACAGAATGGTGGGAAATAGCAAGAGACTGTCACTGGCTTTGCATCTGCTTTGGCCAGGCTCTCTGTCATCATTTGACTGCATGCCTTCAGTTTATAAAGGATACTTGTTAACACTCAGCTCCTTTGCTGCACAGTTCTGATCCCTCTACCTAGGGAGTGGTGCTGCTCACAGTGGGCTGGGTCTTTCCACACCAGTTAACAAGATAAACCCAGAAGACATTCCCTTACTATCCCTGTGTACAATCCCTCATTGAGACTCTTCCCAGGTGGCTCTAGATTGTGATGAGTTGACAGTCAAGGCTAATCAGTGAACAGTAAACACTGAAACAATCTACTAGGCTATACCAACAACAGCACATCTTCCTTTTATTCACTATTCTCTTGAAAGGATTGAAGACCATGTAAAATGACTGTCTCTACCATGTAAGTCTAGCTAAGGGTAGTCTTCAAGGTTTGCACTCAAAAGAAATGTCATGGTGTACTGCTCAGAAAGTCCCTCTGTCAGTCATGGTGACTGTATCAATCACAAGGCTTCTTCCTTCTCCCCCTGACAACCAAGCCAAAGCT
This sequence comes from Sigmodon hispidus, assembly GCA_004025045.1. NCBI lineage: Eukaryota > Metazoa > Chordata > Mammalia > Rodentia > Cricetidae > Sigmodon > Sigmodon hispidus. The sequence continues at coordinate 158,034 of PVIH01001291.1, read as the reverse complement.
ATCTACTTCAAAAGGCTGACAAAAATCTCCCAAATGCTCAAGAAAGCAGGGAGAGAAGCTTCCTCTTAGGCAGGTCCATCCTCATCAATAGTCTTGTATCGTTACATCTGTTCTCCCAGGAGATCGATCAGGGAGGATACAGAGAGTTGCTGCTGGCATTGGCGATCGATGCCAGACCTCAGCTTCCCTGAACGTGGAACAGTCAATGCTGTCTAGCTGAAAAATGGGGTGGAGGTGGAGACAACGGTGCATGCAACATTAACAGCAAAGGATGGCAGTGAACAGCATGCAGCCAGACATGGTCATGACAGAGTAAGACAATGGCATTTGGCATGATGGGCTCCCATCTGCTAGGGCGAGAGATGCTCTACCGTGTCAGACGTCACGAAGTCACAGCATTGCAAAGGGACATCTTGGCATTTGATTCCTGCCACATTCACACTCCTATTCATCCTCTAATTTAAGAGTACTAGGCAGTCCACAGAGAGTTTCTGGAGAAAGTCTTATTTTCTGAAACAGATGACACTGAGCCTGAATGCAAGGCATATCAAAGCTTAGATGTGAAGAAACTGAACCCTGACCCAACCGGACCCCTCACTGTGTGACCTCCCCTTCAGGATAGAAAGCCTCTTCCATAATAAGGAGGTTCTGGAGCAGAGGAACTTGTAGTTGGTACCAGCTACTCCAATTTGAATCCCTGGGCCACCTATCACCTGGCTATAAATGCAGGACTTTGGACTGGGCATGGTGATACCTCCCTGTGATCTTTAGCATTTGGGAGGTGGATGCAGAGGAGCCCAGACCAATACAGTGAGACTCAGTATAACAAAACCAAAGAAGAACCAACACTCCTCCCCGTCCCCCACACCCACCACACACACACATAAACACAAGCACTATGGAAATCAGGACAGTTCTCATAAGCTAAAAGTGTAGAACGGCCACACGCCCAAGCTGTGGCCCTGGAATAGACCATACAGGGACTAAGACAGGATCTATGGTGTCACCATTAAGCTCATGGCCATGCTATGCTACTCAGAGTAACCAACAAATAAATATGAGTCTTACACACAGGGGAGTTTTTGTTCAGCCACAAAGGATGAAAAGGTGTTCTTTGTAGGAGTCTGGGTGGAACTGGGGATTTCCAGATAAATAAAACCAGATGCAGAAAGACAAATACTATGTCTTCTCTATCACACAAAACATGTACATAAGGGATCGGGGAGTGGGTGATGAGATGTGATATGACATGAAGAAGAAAATAAATCACTTGTGGGGAGGAAGAGAGGTGTAAGGTGTCACATGTGAGAACGCCACAGCAAAGCTGTATGCCGCATGCTCACCCGCAGGGCTGATGAGACGGCTCAGCAGGCAAAGCATTTGTCCCCAGTTCTGACAAGAACCTGAATTCAATTCTGGGGACCCCCCCATGGTAAAAGGAATAACCCCCAGACCCCACAAGCTGTCCTCTGACCTGCACATGTATGCCATGCCATGATCACACACACAAAATAACGTGATTTTTTTTCTTTAAAGTTTTTCCTTTTTAACCAAGTGTTAACATTGAGGCATTGCCCCTTTCTGTCAGGTCAGTTTTGCTGAAGCCACCTTTCCTAGTAACTTATTTCCTTTGGGTGACACTGAAGATGCACTTGCCCGGGATTGAATGGCGAGGCCACTGGTGACTCCATGGTTTCCACTCACTCTCCAGCCTTCGGTAAGGCCAGGCACTCTACTCATGGAGCACCCCTCCCCCATCATGCTGTGTAAACTGAGACTCAAGAGGTCCTTTGGACAGAAGGCAACAGTTCAGATTTACTTGGAAGGGCCCTGTCACTGCAGGCAGACAGACGACCCAAGCTTGCTCCCAAGCTGTTTGTCCTTTCCTCCCCGATGTCCCCGACAACATCGGGAAGCCAGCTCAATGCACAGAACATGAGGCTGCTGATGTTCCTCTGCACACTTTTGTGATGTTCCTTTTGATAGAGTCTAAAATTATAACAGCCACTTGGCCACTCACGGTCCATTTATCCATTTATTGACTCCACGGGGAAGAAAAACAACAGCTGAGCAGTGCATTCTCTTCCCCTACACATCTCAAGGTGATGGTTATGGTGTACGTGTCTCTCACATGAACAGATTCATCACATTCTCCTCACAGCTAGGACCCACTGGGCCCTACCGCCCATCAGTTCTGTCCTCCCTGGTACTTGGGGACACCTGAGTCTGATGCAGTTTTGCTGAGGCATTGCCACCAATGGCCTCCTGTTATTCCTCTTCAGTTTGCAGTAAGATTCTCTCATACTTTCCTGGGTCCAGGTATCACCTTAGCCTCAGGCTCTTGAGACACCTGTCTTGTTCCCTCTCTGGGGATCAGTAGCTGTTCTGAGAAGACAGTGGCCTGATCTGAGAGAAACTGACCTTCAATTTGACTCTATTAGAGGCTAGTATTTTGTGTGTATGTGTATTGTTGGTAGTTTTTATTTGTAAACATTTGCAGACACCAGAGACTCTACAACTGAGATGCACTGAAGGCCTGGGAGATGCCTCTATATTTCTTAAGCAAACTGAAGTTTATGGCAGAGCCTTTTCAGCATTATTCTCCAAAACAGAGAAGGCAATGATAACCAACAAGCCCAACCTGGCCCAACACACGTGTTTGCCAATAGAGTTCTTTGGAACATGGCTGTTCTGAGTGTACCCATGTTCTGATGGCAGAAGTTTCAGAGGCCAAAACAGAGACCTTGTGATCTGAAAAACTACAATTCAAAAACCAGTCATGCAGACAAGATTTAGAGTCAGTCTTTAGACACCTATGGGATCTGTATCTCCATAACACCTGAAGACTGAGAGTCTAAGAATGGATGGGATTTCTGTACCACAGGCTGCCTTAGATGAAATTATTTGAAGTTAGCTACATTGGGGGCATAACATCTATACAAACATTAGTTCACAGGATTCAATTCATGGGTTTTACTCTCACTTGTGGCTCAGGGTCTCTCGCTCCTTGCATTTCCTGGTCTTCAAATGCTAAGGTCTCAGGTATTAATGACCAAGGATGCTGTCATTCTAAATGTTAAGATTTTGTAAGTCTGAACAACAAGCAGCCATATGGAGAACTAGGCAAGCTCTGTAGTTAGGGAGCAGAAGGCATGGATGTTAATTAGCCGACATTAGAGTTTAGCGACTAAATTAATCTTTTTTAAAAGGGCAGTCAGGTTTTACCTTGTAGAGAAAAGATGACATGCACATGGAACTTGACAATGTCTTTTTCCTGGACATCTTCCTAAGGCACAACTGGGATGTGACCCAAAGGCTCAGGAGTGACCAGATGAGGCTGAGATGAGTGTACACATTACCCTGGGTGCCACAACAGATCCCTTTTTTATAACTGATCTATGATAAGAGAGTAAGGTCCAAATTGAACAGGCAAGGCTTGGCCAGTAAAGAAGTCCAGGAGGGAGCAGAAAGGAATTCTGAATGGAAGCAGCAAGAACCTGGGCACCACCCACCCAAAACACAACTTAAAGTGGTACCTGCTGCCCAATATGGTGGCCAAGCATGGCCACCAAACTGTTCACCCATGGCTGCTCAATCAAGCTGGACAACACCTTATCCCAACTGACACCACTCAAATTAAAACAACTGTGCCGCCTGGGGCCACCAGCTTACCCAGTACTAGCCACCACAAGCTGACTTCATGGGTCCAGAGTCTGGCTGCTGAGCCGCCTCCCATCTTGGGATCCACATTCCATAAAGGACAAGAGCATTGCGTTTGTCTGTAACTTTCTATTCAGTCATCACTCCAGGGAGAAAACTGCAGACATGTCAGACTATGAGCTGTTGGCACCTTAGCCTCTGTGCCCCCCTGTTCCCATGTCGACCACTCTAAAAGGCTCTGTCACTCTCCCTTTTAAAAACACAAAGGGCAGATGCATGTTGACAACCTGACAGACTGATGTAGATAACCACATCACCCTGTCCTTCCCAAGACAGCATGACCTGTTTTGCATATGCAAATGTACCACAGAAGCACTCACTAGACAGAAAGTATATGCATTATCTGCCTAGGGACATGGTAGAATTGGGGAGCCCACACTGGAAGAATAATGCCTGGTAACAGGAATAGCAAACAGTATGCAAAACCAGTCAGATGTATAAACAGAGACAGGGCTCAGAATCAAACTGACTATGTGCTTGTGATCTCTATGGAAGAGACTTTGTGCTTCACCTCCCCCAGCTGTGAGGTAACAACAGCATCAGGAGTTACTAAGGATGGTTGTGAGTCTGGGGTAAGAGGGATTAGCAGTATGTTTCTGCAGCCAGAGCTATAGACCCACTATTCCACTTCAAACACCAAGATCAAAGGTCAGTGGGAACTAGAAAGAATTCAGCCAACTGAGGTCTATGATATGCTTAGGCCCAATAAATAAGAGGATGCTTTGAAACAAGAATAGCCAATCCTGAGTCAATAACAGAAAGAAGCCACAATCGCTCTAAGATCAATTCTGGTGCTGCATATGCAAATATATCAGATAGCAAGTAACCAGAACCCAGATTAAAATCAGCCACAGCCTAAGCAAAACATGAGCCAGGCTTCTGAGCCTGGAGAGGTGCCTGGTTAGAAAGGAACCAGCAGGATTGGAGAGGCCATCCTTGAGAAAAATCACTCTCTCTGGATATTAAAGTGAGCTGAGTCAGCATGGCTGAGCTGTGACCAAAGCCTTGGGCAGGATGGACTAAAGTAGTCATTTACCACTTCACAGGTGAAAGGCTTTGTCTCCTCACTACCTTAGATCCCATCTCAATGCCTTAGAACCCATCCTGATGGTGATGATGGTGATGATGATAATGGTAGTGGAGATAATGGCAATAAGGATGCTAATGGAGATAGTGATGGTGGCGAGGTGGTAATTTTCATGGTGGTACTGGTTGATCGTGGTAACAAGAACAGTGTTTTAATGGTTGTGGTTTACTAGAGACTCTGAGAGGAGAGGGCAACACCAGGCAGATGACAGTGTGCAAGAGCTAGAGTGCGGATATCAAACCAGCTCTGCAGATCAGGACCAGCAAGTGCCAGTGGCCAATCCAGGCACAATCCAGCCACATAGATCAAGTGGTACTGGAGTATAGTGCCTCCCATCCTCTGATGAGCACTGCAGCTTCTGTACTGTGGTAGACAGGCTATTTGTTCTCTGACTCTTTACAGCAAACACTTGTTGGCCATCAGAGTAGAGCACCTTGTTGGTATCAGGACTCAGGGAAGCAGGCAGAGGTGAAAGTCCTCTATTTTTTTATTTTGGTTTGGTAAAAAGTGACATGAGCCTTTTTTTTTCTCACAAACACAAGAGGCTGGAAGATTCCCTAGGAGGGTCTGTTTATAGGCATCTCTCCAGCAGGATAATGGTCTCAGACAAACGAATCACATGGTGCTGCATCATCCCCCATCACAAGTAAACAGGGAACAGAGACCTCGAGAGCCCATCTGGGTGGATGTCAGCATGGACAGCTGCAAACTGTTTAAACAAGGACAGATGCAGTCTTTTTTTGCTTTCTATCTCCATTTGAGAACTTTGCAAGGGGGAAGACAAGAAAGCCATTAGGGAAATGAATGTGTTCACTCTGATTATCAAAGTGGAGTCAAAGAAGCCCAGTGGCAGGCCAGGCTCCAAGTCATTTACCTGGAGCTCAGCCAAGGACAGGCTGGGGAAGGAGAGCTTGGGAAAGGTGTCTATGCACTCAAGGGTTATGGGGCATAGAGTCTTGGAGGGCTGGAAAGGAGCCAACCCCAGTCTAGCCTTGTACGTGTATTGGGGAACTCTGGGAGACTCTCTGATTTTGTTCTTACTCTTGTGATGATAATGGTGATGGTGGTGTTGATGATAATAATAGTGATGTCACAAATGGTGACTGTTGTGTAATATATTTAATTAGGGAAAGATGTTACATTTGTTCATGCTACAGAATATTGTAAAGTTGTGTTACATTTGTTTATACTGCATTTGTTTAGCCATGTACAGGTCTGTGATTATATAAAGACGTGTTGCCGATTACCTTGCCTGCTTAAGGCACGTGGTTGGACTAACAAAAAGCTGAACAGCCAATAGCTAAGCAGGAGAGGGGTAGGTGGAGTTTCCAGGCAGAGAGAACCAATAGAAGCAGAAATCTAGACAAGGAAGAGGAACAAGAGGCAAAGGAGAGAAGAAGGGACATGTTCAGGGCAAGAAGCCAGCAGGCGTGAGAAAGAGTAAAAGCAAGTTATACACAAAGAAAAGCTAAAAGCCCCGAGGCCAAAGGTAGATGAAGAGAAACATTAAGTTAGGCCAAGCATTCAAAACTAATAATAAGTCTCCACGCCATGGAGGTGATTGGCAGTTGAAAAGAAAGAGAAAGCCTGATGCTGATGGTTATGATGATAATTGTAGTGATTGTGGTGGTGGCGATGATGACGATGGTGAGGTTGGGGATAGTTGTGCAAATGGTGATTACAATTACGATGGGGATAATGGTGGTTCTTATTTCGTGTGCGAAGGGACTCACCAGCACACTGCCAAGGGGGCCGTATTAGGGTTAATAAGGAGGGGGAGAGGGGAAGGGAAGAGAGGAGAGAAAGAGTAGGGTAGGGTGCAGAGAGAAAGAGAAAGAGGTCTCCCATGTGGTTGGGGATTTTAAAGGTAGGCACGCCTACATCAGAGGCTCTTTGGAACCCCTGCAGACAGGGGCGTGGCCACAGAAATGTAACAACCTAACAATGGTGATGATGGTGATGGGGCTGGTAGTGATGCTGGGATAGTGGTGCAAATTGAGATTATGACAGTGATAATGGTGATAGGGTGATGATCTTCATGATAGTTCATTAATTCATGTTGTGGTTCATTAATTACACATAAAATCAAACCAAAGGTTGAGTGGCTGGATGAATGAATGTGAGTGTTGCTATTTCTAAAGAAAACTTGCTCACCTATTCTCCTGTAAGTAAACACATCAGCCACGTTCTTCTGGCACCCATAAACTCACTGCTCTACCAGTTGGACCTTGGTGGAATCACTTTTTGTGTCTGTCATGTATGCTGCCATGACTCCTCAGGCCCAGTCACACAGCAGTGAACCAACGTGCTCCCTTGAGGAGCGAGAAGGGAGACACAGGCTTCAGCTGCCTTTCCTCTCTTTGAGCAACTCTACCCACAATGCATCCCAACCCCAGGAAGCAAAGAAAGGGATATTCAAAGCAGGAGGCACGTAATCAAGCAGAGATGCGATCTAAACTGACCACCAGAGGTCCCAGTAGGAGCCAAGGCATGCCACCATGGCTTCTTCAGGGGCAACTGAGGGGCTCCCATCCCTAGAAACCACCCTGTATTCTTCCTGTCTGATCCAAGCTTCTTCCCTGACTTTCTGTTGTATGGTTACCATGGAGCTGACTCTACTTTGAGGTTCAAGGAGGGTATATAACCTAGAACTGTCCAGTCAGAGATCACATCCTTCAGGTGCTAGGCTGTCTTAGGAGCAGTCATAGGATAAGTCCACACTGGTAATCAAGATCAACAAGACTTCCATCCATTCTTGAGGAGTTTTGGTTGGTCAGTTGGGTGGGAAGTGTCCTCTCTTTACGGTGTTTAACAAAGTAGTCATTTCTCAGTGTGGCTTTATGGCCACTGAGATTGGAAGCCTGTTGCAAGATGACCATCAACACAGAGAAGATAGGGAGAAGGATCCAGTCAGGAGTGTACTGGTCAGTGTTTAAACAGGAGCACTAGTTATAGTGTATACTGATTCCCAGCGTGTAAATATTCCCATGGTGACGGTCACTGGGACTATGGTGAAGTCACTGAAAAGAGCTGAGCAGAGCTGTGAATAGCTCTGGCGAGCTGGTACAGACTGAGCCTGGAAGCCAAAACTGACCTTGTAGCCATCACAGAGACTTAAAGCCAAAGGCTACTCTGTTAGGTAACCCAGCGAGTTCTGCACAGCACAGTCAGAGTTTGTAGGTAACTTACAACAACAACACAGCCATAGCCTTGACAAGCTCACTAGTCCTTCACTCTAAACACATCTCCTGTAAAAATAGGAATTTTCCCCATACAGTCCATTCTGCTGCCCTGACCACTGGTGGAGGCTTGTGTTCTAAAGTTCATTTTTCTCATTATGACCAACACCCGCTTCAGAATCACCAAAAAATGCATTCTACCACTCAGAGTGAAGTATAAATGTTACACAAATCTTAATTTGAATTATAATAAAAACTTGGAGCCAGATATTGGGGTAAAGGTGGTAGATCAGAGAAGCAGAGGAACTGGAGAAACTTCTCACCACTACTGAATCCTCAGGGGAAGATCCTGTCCTCACAAATCCTCAGACTAAATGCCTCAAGTCCTCAGCTGTAAGGGGTGGCACAGGGCACACTCCTGTCTCCTCCGGCCTTATATTCCTCTCTCTGCCCAGTCATATCACTTCCTGTTTCAACCTTCCTAGTGCTGGGATTAAAGGTGTGTACCGCCACCGCCTGGTTCTGTTTCTCTTTTAGACTGAATTAGCTAGTCCAGGGAGGTCTCAAACTCACAGAGATCCAGACAGATCTTTGCCTCTGCCTCTTGAGTGCTAAGATTAAAGACTTGTGCCACCACTACCTGACCTCTATGGCTAACTCTGAGGCTGGCTTTGCTCTCTGATCTTCAAACAAGCTTTATTTCTCCGAGGATACACAAAACACCACCACATATAAGCTTGTCAAGGAGAAAGTCAAGGAATTAAGTCTGACTGACAGGATCCTGGATTTCCCTGGACCATTGTTTACTGAAGGATGTGCAACTGTAAAGGTTTTGGCACTGCCTTCCACTACGCCAGCCTGCTGGCCTTCCCTGATGGGTGATGGAGAGAAGCTTGATCTCATCTAAGCAACCGGCCTTGGGTTGATTTGAATAATCTAATGTGCACCTGGAGCCTGCTGTCGGTACCTCCCCCCTTTCCCTTTTTAAGTAATTAACATTGTGGAGTTAAATGACTTTAATTCCCAGCAAAGTGACGAAAGTGCGGTTGATGAGGTCTCAAGGGACCTGATAGCTATCTGATCCTCTGTGTATACCATCCCGAGACTACACACACTGTCTGTAATTGGTATTAGCAACTGTAAATTCTGATTAATTGCCAGAGAACCGCTTTCCAATTGCGGAAACAAAGCCACAAGCCAGAGAGTAACGGACCTAATTATCCCTAGGTAGGCTTTCAGTAATAGATTTTTACTGTCCGGATGCCTCATCTCGGAGGCAGACGCAGAGAAGAAACTCATTTCATTAGATGCCAACACCTTCTGAATTGTGACGAGCATGCTCAGTGTCTGTGATTAAAGACGGTATGAAAGAAACCTATTGCAGAAACACCAGAGGCTGGGGAAACCAGGGCCCTACCCCATTTAAGACCCAATTGCTCTGGTACTAGAATGTTTATGGGGCCAGGCAGTCTATTAGGGATCATGGTGACAGGAGGAACAGGGTGAAAACCTCCACAGCTGCCCTGCCAGCTGAGCATGGAGGCAGCCCGGGAGTGGAGAGTAGATCAGTCTGTGAATGCTGAGCCTTACATGTGTTGGGCCATTTGGATTACACTGAGATAATGGTAACAGGCAATAATTAGGAAACTACTTCCCTGCTGGGGAACCATAAAGAACATTATTTACACCCGGCTTGTGGCCCCAAATGCCCTCCATATGGAATGACTTTTTAAATACTTCACTTTCCAGCCCAAATAATTCATCTTTATGAGCTGGAGTTCACATTTGCAAGTACTGAATGCTCAGAACCTTTCTAAAATAAACCGTTAGCCCTGGGTTGGGTGGATCCCGGGGGCAAGCGGTAGAAGAGCTGTGTGCCAGTCTGAACACTGCTCACTGAGCACAAAAACAACATAAAGAAACAAAAGCAAAGTCCAGCATGGAGCAGGGTCTGGCTTTGGGCTTCTCAGGGCTCCTCCTGGATGTGGGCAAACTCTAGGGAAAATAGAAAAGGAGAGAAAAGGGGATCTGTGGGAACCATTGGAAAGGCAGAGATGAAAGAGGGACCTGTGCTGCTTCCTTTGGTGTCTTGTTTTGTTAGTGTGTGTATGTGTATGTATGTGTGTGTGTATGTATGTATATGTATGTGTGAGTGTATGTGTGTGTATGTATGTGAGTGTGTGTATATGTATGTGTGTATGTGAGTGTGTGTGTATGTATGAATGTGTATATGTGTGTGTATGTGTGTGAGTGTGTGTGAGTGTGTATGTGTATATGTGTATATGAATATGAGTATCTATGTGTGTATGTATGTGTTTATTGTGAGTGTGTGTACGTGTGAGTGCCTATGTGTGTGTGTGAGTGTGTGTGTGCATTATGAGTGTGTGTATGTGTGTGTGTAGGTGTGTGAGTGTGTGTGAGTGAAGGTGTGTGTGCTCATGTCTGAAGTCAGTCTTGGGTATGGTATGTGTTATTTGAGACAGGGTCTTTTCCTGGCTCTTGGAATTTGCCAATCAGGTTAGGCTGGCTAGCCATCATTCTTGAGATCTTGGCTCCAGTGTTAGAACTACAAGCATGCACCACCACCACGCCCAGATTTTTCACGTGGGTGCTGGGGAGGAATGGAACTCAGGTCCTCAGGCTGGCATAGCAAGAACTTCACCCACTGAGTCATAGCTCTGATTGACTCAAGCCTTCCGAATGGCGCACTTGCTTTAGAAAAGATAGTGACCATGAGATTTAATTTCACAGCCTTCTAAATCTAAACCTCTCCTTCCCTCCCCCAGGAGCCTGCTAAACAGAGCATTGTGGCCCCGCTCCATGAGATCCTCACTCCAGAGATGCACAGGCAGCGTGAAGCCAGCAGACTTGCTATTAAACTGTCAGCAGATTTGCAAGCTGGATGTCAAGCACCGCTTTTAGTAAAAATTAAATCATATAAATTGACAATGAAATAATTATATTAAAATCAAAGAAGAATGTCACATTTCCCCATGAGTTTACTATCACTTTCCTGTAATCTAAGCTTCTGGGGTTCCAATTTTGTTTCATCTGTTGGGGAAATGATGTGTGACATTGTCCTGTGTGCCTGGATCCTCACTGTATGTTTAGCAACATTGTATACTCAGCTTTAAGTGGGAACATCATGGGAACGGGCAGCCCCTAAAAGTCAGGAAATGTCTCCATGGGAACGGGCAGCCCCTAAAAGTCAGGAAATGTCTCCATGAAGAGGCAGCTGGACACTCACTGGCACTCACTCCAGCTTCTGTCCCAGAGTCTGGTGCATTTCGTGAGATCCAACTCACTCATGCATTATACCCAGGGATGCCTTTATCCCTAAAGTGAAATGGATGGACATAGAGGCGGGGCCAAGCCCCTCGTTTCCTTAAGACCCAGATTTCTTTTCATTTTTCCCAATTGAAGGTGGAAAATACATCCCAAAGCAATAGCAGATCCATAATTCATGGGCATATAAAATTGATGCTGGGTTTAACAGAAGGAGAGCTGTAAGTGGCTGTCCATTAACTATTTATGAGCCCGCCAGGGTGCTGACAAGCCAGACGTGGGGAGGAGATCACACCCATGCTTCCATGTTTTATTTAAACATTATTAAAAGTACACAGTCTATAGTGAGGCTTTCAATTCCACCCAGAATTGGAATCCACCGTGATGTTGCCTCTGGGTCTCAAAAGGTTACCACTGGGTTCTGATGGCTGCTACTGTCCTTTAGCTCTGAATAGAAACTAAGCTTCTCTTTTTTCTCATTCTTGACTCTCTCTTCTCATGTGCCCCCTCTACAATTGCCTTGTGACTTGGGGTACATTACATCATCTCCTCAACTGAATCATCTGTAAGACGGGACAATGCACAGATGTCCCTAACAGTGATTGAGGATTTGATCAGACCCTCTGTAGCAAGTAAGACTGCTTCTGAGATGTTCAATGTTTGGAACCATTGCTTTTTGGATGGTGGTGACTTGAAGCAGGAATGATATTTGTTCCTAGTGGATAGAGGACAAGGCACTGCCAAGTGTGTCAGAAGGTGCCTTACAGCACACCACCCCTGAGAAGTAATCACACTACAGTTGGGAAACCCTAAGCTACACAATGAAAAGTAAAACCTTTTTGATTATCTTGAAAATGAACTTTGATGAGTAAATACCATGGGTCTAGGATGTTTGAGTCCGAAAATAGGCATTAAGAAACTCAGGCTTGGGTTCAAATTCTTACTCTGTTACTTACTAAGACTTAGGAGAAATTGCCTGGGATCTTTTGGTAAAAATAAAGGACAAAGAACTAAATGTAAAGCTCTTGGGGCTGGAGAGATGGCTCAGCGGTTAGGAGCACTGACTGTTCTTCCTGAGGACCTGAGTTCAATTCCCAGCATCCACATGACAGCTAACAACTGTCTGTAATTCCAGGATCTGACACCCTTGCACAGTTGTACATGCAGGCAAAACACCAAGTCACATAAAATAAAAAATTTAAAAAAATTTAAAAAAGCCCTTAGTCTAGAGCTGGGCAGGGCACCAGCTCTCACAGCAGCTGACATGATCCCATGGGGTAGAGAGCAGAGATGCAGAGGTCACATTAAAGGGAGGGAGTCAGAATCCTGGGGAGAGAAAGGGACCAAATGGCAACTAATGAGCATCTAGTGCATGCTATTATTTGGCACTTCTGTATACTTGCTTCTTTCATCTCTACAGTCATTCAGTGGACAAGGGGCTATACCCCAAGTTTCATAGGGGGAAGCAGGTTCTGCAATCGTAGCTGAGGCATCGAGGGTTGGTCCTTTCTGCTGCCCTGAAGATGGGATGTGGCGCCTCCACCCCCATCTATATCCACTTGGAGCCTCAAAGTGTGACACTTTGGAAACAAGGTCTTTGTAAAAGTGATTAAATAAGATGGTGAGAATGGATCCGAGTCTGGTAGTAGCTTAAAGACGAGATGTCCCCCACAGGCTTACAGTTTGGAAGGTCTCAATGGTACTGTTTGGGGAAAGTTGTGAAAACCCAGCGGATGAGGTCAATGTAGAAGGAATAGATCCTCAGGATTTACAGCACCCCTGAGTGCTCCCATTTCGCCCTCTGCTTATGAACTACACTCTCCACCACAGCTTCCCCATCATGACCGAACCTCTAAAACCATGAGTCAAATGGTCACAACAACATGAATGGTCACAAATGTTGTGGCCACAAATCCAGTGAGTGTGGCCTTAGAAGAAAGACACACAGACAGTGGAGAAGAGAAAGCCATGTGAAGATAGAAGTGGAGACCGGCTGGTGCAGATACCTGCCAAGGGTCACCTGGAACCACCAGACTATGAATCAGAGCACAGTGTCCCTCTCGGAACCTACGGGGCCAGGGGCTGCAAACACTTTGATTTCAGACTTCTGGTCTCCTGAGCTGGGACATAATGGATCTTTTTTGTTTTAGGACACCCATCTTTTAGTAATGTTATACAAGCCCAATGGGCTCAATCCACACTTTGATCTCCCACACAAGAAAGAGCAGCTCCATGAGTGACAGAGGGGCATTGTCATTCATCTGGGACCTGGGATGAGGAGGAGGAGGAGAAAGGAGGAAGGCTCAACAGTCAGGCTTGCAGCCCCATAACCAGTGTCTTCCTCAGAGGATCTGGGTAGGTCCTGGCACACAGCAGACATTCTCTAGCTTTTTACTGGATGCTGTGGAGAGTGGAGGACAACCTCCAGGAGTTACCTTTTTCCTTTCACTGTGTGGGAAGCGAACTCAGCCCGTTAGTGCTGGTACCAAGCGCCTTTCCCCACTGAAATGTCTGGCTGGTGCCAAACTGCTTCTGTAAGAGTTCACTCCTGCGGTGACTAACCTCCGCCCACAGCAAGTGAAACCCACTCTATCTGCATGGCCAGATGAGAGAGCGGTGCTGATAAACAGCAGGTGACTCCTGCAGGAGCCCTGCTGCCCCGAGACCCGGTCCCAATCACTAGGGAAGCCACAGACACAGGCAGGAGGTAAGTCAATTAAGAAGGTGGTGGGTCTCAGTGCTGAAATGTGGGAGCCACAGAGGATGTATTTCAAAGGCTCTGAAACTATCACCCTGGGGGGAAGGGGCTCCTAGCCAAGCGCCCAAATGGGAAACCTGTGCACAACCCTGAGAGGCTTAGCTTTCTTTACAGGAATGGAAGCAGGTGGTGGGTAGACTCCCCAACACCATCAGCCCCTCAGCTTCCCTAGATGCCTAATCCAGGGACCAAGGTGGTTCTCCTGAGCTCGGTAACAACTGAAAAAAAAAACAACAATATATATTCAGAGACGAGCTGTCTAGTACCCTATGACAAAGGAACTTGAATGATTTAGAGCCAGAATATTTTTTCTTCACAATGGCGTCCAGAGTTGCCAGGAATAGTACATCCACTAAAATTAATGGGCAGAGCTCATTTTTCTTATTTCACAAGGAGAGAAGTTCCATTGGTGGGGTAATGAATGCTGATCTGGATGTGCCAGAGAGCCAGCTGGGGGATCAATCACCCACATGCAACAGCTCACAGCCCTTTAAACCAACAACAGTTATGATTAATGGAGCTGGCCAGGACAGGTAGAAAGGAATGCAGATGGAAGATCCATTAACGTCCTTGTGACGGCTCATGGGTCCCTGGGGCCTAGAAGCCTTCTTGATCTCCTACAATAGAGCCATTTTTCAGCAGGGCTGAACTGAGAGTACAGGGATCTCTCAGAAAAGTCTTCAGTGTTAGACACACAAGGTCAACGGCCTCAGCTTTGTCATTCCAGATGCTATTGCCCTAGACAACCCCCCACCTTTGCCCCTTTATCTTCCTGGCCTGGCAGAGTTGACGGTCAATATTTTAACAAACTCAACATTCATTGAGAGAATCAATGGATGGATGAAGGATGGGTGGATGAGCAGGTGGGTGGGTAGATGGATGGATGGATAAAGGAGGTATGGATGGATGGATGGATGAATGAATGGATGGGTGGGTGGATGATGGATGGGTGAGTGGGTAGGTGGGTGGATGCATGAATGGGTTGGTAGATAATGGATGATGGATGGATGGGTGGGTAGGTGGGTGGGAGGATAGATGGATGGATGAATGATAGGTAGATGAATGGATGGATGGACACTTGAATTATGGAGTTAGAAAATTACCTCTCTTCCTTATGGGGGACTTTAATTCTAAAGAGAGCAACACTTTACTCTAGACCATGAATCTGTGGCAGTAATGGTGTATATGGGAGAAAGAATATACAGTGATAAGTGGAACATGACTCTGAGTCTTGCCTGTGAGGATTCTGACTCATTGTAGAGAAAACCACATCTGTGAAAAATACACTAGTGATGGTTACTATGTTAATCAGCTTTCTGCTACTGTGGAAAAAATAGCTGAGGTATAAATAAGAGGAAGGAAGGTGAGTGTGGGCTCATGGTTTCGGAGGTAGTAGTACTAGGCCTCTTGCCATCTTGCTTTGGAGCATTGTGGAGGAAACATTGGTAGAGGCGGTTACTCATGTTATAAAAGTCAAGCAGCAAAGAGAAAGACAGGAAGGGGCTGAAATACAGAATCCCCTTCAAGGGCTTGCCCCCAGTGACCTAACTTCCTGCCACTACACCTCGCTTCAGCAAGGCTAGGACCCAAGTTGTAATAGTTCTGTATTCCCCAAGTGTGGGCTGCTTTGAGGACACCTAGCCCACAATGGTGCTTTTCATACACTAGGCGTTCTGAAGACACATTTAACATGAATGACTGGACCAGAGCTTTGACCTCTTCACAGAATAGTGGGAGAAGATACAAGGGAAGATATGCTGGTGCTGGCCATGGGCCTTGACCAGAACAGATGGAATAAGATCTCTGAGAAGCCTTGGGTGGTTCCAGGGTATAAGATCAGGGAGAGTAGCCTTAGTGGCAAGGTGTTTTCAAATGGCAGCAAACACTGTTTTCTCAGTGTCCTCACTTTCATACAGCGGGGACCTTGAGATCCCCTCCTTCCTCATTATGCCTGTCAAGTGCATGTGTTAGCCCAGACCTCTTTCTTCCTGCCACGAAATCCTTGGGGTCCAAAAGCCAAGAATAAACTGATAAACTGAAGACTGCCCCTTAGCAAGAGGCTGTGTGTGGTAATTTGAATTGGAAATATCCCTTTCAGGATCACATTTTGAGCTCCTGGGCCCATCCAGTTTGTGGCTCTCCTTTGAAGGTTATTGAGCCTTTAGGCTGTGAAGCCTGGTGGGCTGAAGTAGATCACCGTGGGTGGCTTTTGAAGGTTAAATCACTCCTTGGTTCAGGTATGTTTTTTCTGTCCCTGGTGTGCACCCTGTGAACAGATGATGTTACCAACTTCTTCTGTCAAAGACTGGGTGTCTTTTCAGCCCTGACGGCAGAGAACTCAGGAAATCAGAGTCAAGATAAGCACCCCGCCCCCACTAAGGCTGCCTTTGTTGCCTGTGTCAGCCATAGTCACAGAGATGGAAGCACCCATTTCAGACCACCAAGTTAACTTGTCCACGTGAGCCCTGCTCACCCCAGAAGCCCTAAAGAGACCATGGGATAAGCCAGATGCCTTTGCCACAGCAGCTGAGCATGGGTGAAGCCTGCATTCCTAGGGTGAGTTCCAGGTAGCCTTCCCTGACAAATGTCTACCCAGGATTGTAAATTTTAGTTTATTTTCACACAACCTCCATATAGGGTGTACTCTAAACCCCAGGGGTAACTGTCCTCACAAGTTCAGAGGGGCAGTTGAGGCCTGTACCCTCCCGGCAAAAAGATTTTTAAAGATGGAGACAAAGACATGACAGAACACGTGAGCTTTGCCAACAGCTGCCATTGGCCAAGACCTGCAGCCACCAGGGGGCAGGGAAGACAGAGTAGGGTGGAGGTAGGGAGGTCTTCAGAGTGTGGCCTGGCACTTCCATTTCCGACTGTGATCTCCACAATGTCTGAGATCTCAGCCTGTGACTTTAACCACGCCAACTTGCAGTCACTTGCTATGCTACCCACAGTGGACATATCTCAAGGTTGCTCTGAGACATTCCAGACTTCCTGGGGCTTTTGCAACAGCGACATCTGTCTTATTTATCCAGTAGTTGAGGATTTCTAAAGAGCTGCACATTACCCTAGGAACAGAGAGAGGCTGGGAGACAAGAAGGAGGAAAAGCTGCCATTTCTCAGACCAGTGCGCCTGCATGTGCAGCCGGCTAACAAAGACATCAAGGGAAATGGAGGTTAGGTGCCTTTCCTCCTGGCCAGGGCTGACACAGACTGGTTGTGACATAGGAAGTGGACTGTTAATGAAACTGGCTTGTCAACTGGAAGAAAGCCTTTCTCTCCCTCAGAGCGGGAGAGGAAATTCCAGCCAGGGACCTGAGCTTGTCTGGGGACCTCAGTGTTTGTATGGCACTGGCCTGTCACCACGTAGGCATCTGGCCTGTCAAGGGTGGAGTTGTCAGCTTGACTCTGGCTGTGGAGGATGATGGCTTGAGAAGCTCATTTGCAGTAGAGGACACCACTGTCCTGTCACTTTGGGGACCTTAGGATAGTGTTAGTGCAGGTTTACCTGCTGAAAGGCTGTGACTGTAAGGAAGGGAGGGGTGCTACCCCCTCATTGCAGAGTAAGAACCCTGAAGACTTCAATATGCCTGTCCCCAAGACTGATGCCATCATGTGCCCTGTGATCCCCACAGGGAACTGTCCTTAGAACAATAAATCAGGAGATGAAGGACATTCCCACAAGGCAGAAAACAAATTTAAAAATGTACTTGGCCCATGACTAATACCATGGTTAGAGCTCCAGACCCATGTGACCTCAGACAAGTAACTGCCCCTTCACTGAGTCTCATTTTGGCATGCTGGGTAACCCAGGGCTGTGGTGGTATGTTATATATTTAATAAGACCAGTCTGGAATATCAGAGGACAGAGCCATCTCTCCAGACTTTTTTATTTTGTTTTTTTCAGAGACAGGGTTTTCTGTGTAATAGTCGTGGCTGTCCTGGAACTTGCTTTGTAAACCAGGCTGGCCTTGAACTCACAGAGATCCTCCTGCCTCTGCCTCCCAAGTACTGGAATTAACAGTGTGCTTCACCACTGTCTGGCTTGACTGTGGGTGGATCTCTTCTCTGATATTCCAGACTGGTTTTATTAAATATATAACATATCACCACACAGGGCCTCAGTTTTTCCATCTTTATGTTGGACATAAGATTCCCATGGGAAGCATGTGACTCAGGATGGGCATACTATGCATGTTCAGTACAGGATTTTCTAGAAACCTCTCCTACGTTCCACCTTTGTTGTCTCTGCTCCAAGTCCAGAAATGAATCCACATTTACCACAAGTGGCAATTGAGGCCTCAGTTTCCCCATTCTACACACTACAGTTGCTGTGAGCATTGCACACTGAAATGGGTGCTGAGACACAATGATTGACAGACACAGTGTTTCCCTCCATGTTGCCTGAGGTCACCTGGTCCTTGGATTCCCTTTCTGAGGCAGAGAACAGTAGCCTGAGTCTAGCCATGTCCAGCAGCAGAGAAGGCCATTGGCTGGCTTTGGGTACACCTCAACTGTTTGCAGCTACTCAGAGTGTTGTGTCTCAGCCCATGTCTTCTGTATCTCCCTCCTTGGTAACCCTCCCCAAAAGGCCCAAGAAGGCAGCCTGGAGTCTCCTACCAAGAAGGCATCTCTGCCCACAAAACTAAGTTTCTCCTCCATCTCAAATGCTCCCCTGCACAAGAGCCCACGAGGGCCAAACCTCACCAGTTCCATGCAGCGCCGGCTGGCCTCCTCCTCACGTTGGGCTAATTCCTGCATCTCTGCCTTTAGCTCCTCTAGGCGCCGCTGATAATATTGACTATTTTCCCGCTGCTGGGCCTCTGACTTGGCTGCCTGGGACAGCTCCTCGCCCATCTTGATCAGGCTGTTCCGAAGCCGGATTACTAGGACCTGGGAAGGACAGAAAAGCATGGTGTGTTTCACCTGGAGAAACCAGAGGTCCAAATCAAGGTCTCAAAAAAGAGGGGTTTTTCATTGGGCCTCTGCATGTTTGTGCTAAGTGATCCAGGGAAAGAATTGTGGTTTCTGTGCTGCCTGGATCAGGATCACAGGTGAGCCAGCCCTGAGGACATGAGAGGAGAGCTGGCCCCACCCACTCATATGCCTCCAACAGCAATCTGGAGAGAGGGTCCTGCACCTTGTGTGGATAAACAGCTGAGCTGGCCCTAGTGCCATGAGTGAGAGGACCCAGGACTGAGAGCCTGTGAGCAGGAGAACTGGCCTCCCTCCTTGCTATAGGCTGTATTGGGTGAGCTAGCTGAGGCAGTACTGAAGAGCTCAATTGAGGGAAAGCTGGAATGCTAACCAGCCCAGCGACCACCTAGGCCCAGAACCAGGGCTGTGAGTAAGTTGGCATGCCCCAACATCCACTGAATCTATAAACTGCTGGAGCATGTGAAGGGGATGAACCTACAGATCCAAAACAGCAGGGTCCCCAAGACCCAGGACAACAGGCTATTCAAGAGAAGCCCCAGTGGGACCCATTATTTGTGGTGTAGCAGAAGCCTGAGGCCTGAATCCAGACCAATGACTCATGGTAAAGAACACTTGCGAGAATAGACAGAGGGTAGACTGTGTGTCTCAACGGGCCACACTACAGCTTCCCGACAAGATTCTTCTTCATTTTTGCTTTGTTTCTTTGATTTTTCTTTTAAATTGCATTTTGTTGGGGGGGTGGTTTTCAGGGCAGATTCAAGGAGATAGAGATAAGTGGGATTGGAATGCATGATGTGAAATCTGCAAAGAATCAGTAAAAGTAAAAACCCAACAAAACAAACAAAAACATTTAAAATTGTGGTTTCTTTAGTCTTCCTCAGGGAAGAACACTGATTGAATTATCCAGTATCAAATGGTCAATCCTGAAAACATACACAAAAGTAGTATCTTACAGATCAAGCAGATTACATTTAGGAATATTATGAATATACATATATGCATGCAGCAACAATCAATGAAAAAAGAGAAAGGAGGGGTAGAGGGGAGGGGAAATTGTGGGATTATAGAGTGATCTTAAGAATAAATGAAAAAGACAACGTAAATAATTTTTAAAAGAATTATGATGCCTACTCCCAAAATAAGAATTCACTCTGAAATAGGAACTATTTTGAGAGATTATGGAACAAACATGGAGAATATGCTTCCAAGAGACATTGGATTCAAATCCTGCCTCTGCCTCTCCCTTCGGTCTGACCTTGAGTAGGCAATTGGTTCTGTGTGTCCAAGGGCACGGCCAGGCTCTAACATACTAAGCTAGGCATTGGGTACAAACAGGGCTGCTGAAGGGAAGCCGGATAATACTTGGCCTCACTGCAGTGGGATTGCGATACGTTGTAGATATTTGTTTCTCTTACTGATTTAATAAAAAGCTGATTGGCCACAGCCAGACAGGAAGTGTGGGTGAGACTACCAGACTAAGAAAACTCTGGGAACATCTCAGAGCAGAGCAGAGATGCCAGGAGACACAGAGGAAAGAAGTTGAAATGCTGCTGAGAAAAGGCACCGAGATGCATGGCTGAACAAGAGTCATGGGTTGAGTTAAGATGAAGGAGTTAGCATAAAATTAGGAGTTAGGGCATAAAAATTAATGTAAGCATCTGTGTTTTTCTGTCAGACTGCCAGTCAAACCTCTGGTCTGGTCTATCTCTGAAAGTCTAGGCCAGAAACCATTTACAACACCACATGCCTCCTAAGGTCTAAGAAGAGGAAGAGAGAGAGAGAGAGAGAGAGAGAGAGAGAGAGAGAGAGAGAGAGAGAGAGAGAGAGAGAGAGAGAGAGAGATTCAACCACACTGCTTTTGGCTTCTGGGTTTATGGATGGGAACCTTGGGTGAGGTCACTCCTCTCAGACCTTGCTACTCTGCCTTTCCTGGGGACAGAAACCCATCAGGCACAATGAAGAGATGAAGACCAGGGCATTCTAGGTGCACTTGCACACTAGAAAAACCTCAGGGCTTTCTGGATGTAGCCAACAAGCCTGGAAGCCATTTATCTGTGGGATCCCAGTGGGCAAACAGCAGAGTATTGACATGGGCAAAGATCATGTGACTATTGCCATGTGAATATTTCAAACCTTGCTAGGAATTCTGGGAGCCATGATTGGAGAAGAGAAATCAAGGTCAGACACCATCACTCAAAGGGGAGTTGCCCTGTTAGGCTCCATTTTAGAGGCTGTCAGGGGAAAACAGCATCAGAGCATCTCCAGTGACCCTCAGCAGCAGGGACCCTCCACTATCTAGATAATGGTGACAGAGGGGATATGTGAATACAAGACTGGGCTCTGCCATCAGGTTTATCTTTTCCTGCTATCAGTT
Source organism: Sigmodon hispidus (assembly GCA_004025045.1). NCBI lineage: Eukaryota > Metazoa > Chordata > Mammalia > Rodentia > Cricetidae > Sigmodon > Sigmodon hispidus. The sequence goes on along the minus strand of PVIH01001291.1, from coordinate 136,696 downwards.
GTCTGAGTTAGAGTTGAATAACAACTCCATGCAGATAACCATTCAGTACAATACTCAGTATTTCCAGGGTCTGGAGAGCCCTTGCCTGAGCTACCTGGAGAATCTATGAAGAGCAAGGTCAACAAGAATTTCTCTTGTTTATCCATAGCAACCATATCAAACACCAGATGTCCTGGGTGTAGGAGAGTTTCAGAGTGAAGGGTGTGGTCTTTCACAAACACACTGTAGCAAAGGAGTGAGATTGTAGAGAAATTAAAACTCAGACCCTGAGGGCTGGGTCAGGGCTGGTGTCAATCAACTCCTATATGACCCTCAGCTTGTCTTTTGGGGTCCATGTTCTTACTCTAATGGTGAAGTCCGTCTTTACTCTCCACCTTACACAGTGTTATGAAATGTCAAGTGCAGAGTGGTACGGAGCGAAGATTTCAACAATGGAGGTAGCCTCTATAAATGTCCCATGGTCCACAGAAGAAGTAAACACTCATTGAGATTGCCTGCTCAAGATGGATGTCAATGTCCTCACCAAGCCCCATCCAAGCCCACCAGGGTCTTTCTATACTGCAGACCTCATCCTGGAAGCCAGCAGGACTCTACACACTGGAAGGCTCCATCTGTACAGTTGTGGCCCTACTCTATACTGTGAGTGCTTAAAATCATATGTCTGCCCTAGGCATGGAGCATCACAGGTGGGGGAGGGGAGAAATTGCCCACCAAAGGAGGATGGGCAATTTCTCTACAGACAAGTAGAAATAGGAAGAGAGGGATCCATGGACTCAAGGGTGGGGAGTGGAGCCTCGGGCTGATGAAGAGAAGAGGAAGAAGAGAGGGGAGAAGAGGGGAGAGGAGAGTGGTGGGGGCTAAGAGTAAAACCAGGCTGAAAGAGGAAGGAGTGGACCAAGGAGGAAGAGGATGGTGAGGGCATGGGTAGCTCCAGGAAATATGTAGAGCAAAGAAAAAGTAAAAGGGAGGGATGAGAACTGATAGAGCAGGTGGGTTTATCTCAAGCTAGACCTGCAAACCAAGCGATGACTGGCAGGGGTGGACTTTGCATGGCTCTCCCAGCCCCAGCCCCCAGTGAGTCCTAGGTACCTCAAATCTCTTCATTTGCACCTTCTGGAACTCCGTCTTGTTCTCCAGGTCACAGATGACGGCCTCCTGCCTGCTGACGATGCTCCGGTCCACAGTGGACTGCTCCAGGTACTGGATACGAAGCTGAGCCACCTGCAACTGGGGCACATTGAAAAGTCTACTGGCACCTTTGGCCCCGAGTCCCATCCCTGGCCCTAATCCTCTGCTCAACTGCTACATGTTGACCGTCTGTCCACACAGGCCCCACTTCCAACCTTCACACTAGCCCTGACCCAAAGCAGCAGGTCCTGACATGACACATTCTGGGGTAGTGTCACACACTATTCTCTTCCCTGCTATGATAAAAGGCCAGACTGGCTAGGGAGAAACTCCTGTGTCTAAAGGGGCTTACAACCAGTTTCATGTTTCTGTGAGCCTGGGCATGTCATTTCCTGTGTAAGCTTCTGTTTCTACATTTTCATCATGAGATCAGCAGCAAGCCAGTGGCTGGTGCTGCTTCTTGCTTTTTTCTGCTTGTGGGGGTTCAGTGCCCATGTGTGGTGAGACCTGGCCACTCTGACAGGCATGCACATAAGCTCTAGCAGGCCTCTGAGAAGTTTGTGGATAAAATTGCCCAGCTAAGTACTGAGGTTTAGAGAAATCAGGGTTCCAATGGAAGAGCTCCCAAATGGTTGTGGGTCTGACTCACAGGCATTTTCTCTTCTTTTTGGAAGGGATTTCTCAGAGTAGAAGACAGAGGCAAGAGAGAAACCTACTGTGAATGGAGCATGGGCCACTTGTGTCAGAGACAGGAATAGGCCACTGTGATGACAGTGGGTAGATCTGTCTGTCTGTCCACTAGGACTTTTTTGATTCAGGTGGCACATGACTGAAGGGGAGTAAATCCTGGGTGGTGATCCCCAGGGCCCAGGGGGACCCTTGTTCTTCCAAGGCATGATGCCTCTGAGCACATACCTGCTCCTGCAGCTTCTGCTTCTCCTTCTTGGCTTCTTCCAGCTGCAGCTGCAGCTCCTGGATTTGCCCAATGTCTGCAGCAGACTGGAGTGGTAGAAAATGAGATGAAGAGGCTTTTCCAAGAATCACTTTTTCTCCAACGCACAGATCCCTTTTGTCAGAACTTCTGTGACAATGACTGCGCTCTGAAAGTTGACTCTTACCCCTTCCCCTCTCTGTTTGCTGAATCATAGTTTCCCAACAACACCCCCCCATCTCTGTTTGCTGAGTTACTCCATGGCATCAGCCCAGGGATTCAGGAACTGTTGAGTTCTTTATGACACATGTTGGAGATCCCCAAACAAATGGTGCTGGCCGTGGTGCCAGTACATTCCAAAAGTGGCATTGTGCTTTGAATGTGAAGTGTCTCCCACTGTCTAGGGCAGGATGGGGAGCTGCTTGCCACTGAAGGGCTTTGGGAAAATGACAGGACTCTGCTGTCAAGGATAGTTTAATCCATCCATGGATCTCAAATTTGCATAGACAGTTGGTGGAACTGTGGAAGGTGCACCTTAGATGGAGGAGGTAAGTCGCTTGAAGTCAGAGGTCAGAGGGGTGTGCCCTGTCTAGGCTTCTTCCTGCTGGAGCTCTGCTGCTTCCTGTCAGCCATGAGCCACACACTCCTGCTACAGTAAGGTCCTTCCCAAGCTCCTGGGGTCAAACAACCAGGCACCAACTCCTAAAATAGTGAGTCTGGGCAGCCCTGCCCCTCAGTGGCTTGTATCCAGTCAGGATGATGATAAAACTAACTTGTGAGGAAAAGCAATCACTGTGAGTGCCAGGGAACTGGAAGTCTGTCCGTGGACACCAGCCTTAGAGAGCCAGGGACTCTCTGCTCCATGGCAGCTTCATCTAACAATGGATCAAGTGTCTGCTTGGCCCCCTCCAAGGTCAGAGAGAGGGGGACTCAAGACCCCTGTATGACATGGAGGCAACACCTAAGTCTCTGAGGAGCCAGGCTTCTGCTCAGCCATGTGTCTGCTTCTGCTAACTTGTCACAGCACATGTATGTTCTCCACTTGTGACTGAACAGAATTTCCACATCTGACAAAATTAACTACAATGCAGGCACAGGCACTGTATGTACTGTATGTATGGTGTATGCTGTATGTATATATGTATGGTGTGTGCTTTATGTACGTATGGTGTATGTATAATGTATGCTGTATATATATATGATGCTGTATATATGTTGTATGCTGTAAGTATGTATGTATATATTAAGTATGTATGTATATATGATATATTTACTGTATGTATGTATGGTGGTGGCTGTAACCCTGCTGATTCTGCATTGCAGACATCCTGGTATTGGCCTTTGGAGGCAAGTGGACATGCCTCCTGGTTTACCTCTGGGGATGAGTGTGAAGGTTTTCAATGCTCCTGGACTGAGCATGTGTCTTTGGGATATGGTCAGAAACCCTCTGGGAGACTCTGCCCATCCTCCACTCCAGCCAAAGCCCCTATGCTTCCCCAGACACCTTGTCTCCCCACTGCCCAGATCCACATCACCTCCCTCACTTCCTGTCCATGTTGGCTGACACTGTGGCTTTGGGTGCTCACCCCTACACCTCAGTCCCAGACTCTGTAGGACAAGGCAGAGTTGACAGGGTTGGGTAGCATGTTGGTCACACCTCTCCTGCTCTGCTCCCACAAAGCTTGATCACACTCCCAGCACCCTTCAAATGAGGCTGTCTGGGAGCCTGTCCTGTGCTTCCTTTCCTGGCCTCCAGAGTGCTTGTCTGCTGCATTCTCCTCACCAGGGTCTCCAATGCTCCACAACCACTTGGCATGTGCCTCCCCTCTCCCGCCCACCAGTTGTCTTCCTTCCAGATCCCTTGGTTCCACTGCAAACTCCTGATCCCCATTCAGGTTTCCACCTGGTACCTCCTGCTCAGGGAAGCAAGCGTTCCCTAATTTCAGTCCTTTTCTGGACTCTCAGTTCGGTTCCCTAGTCCACCTCCCACCCCAGGCTGCTCCCAGTAGCTTCATAGCAACATCTGTTCAGCTCACAAAGCCACAAACATGAGGGGAAGTTGAGATGTCCCTTTGCTTACCAAAATGTCCTTGACATTGTTTACAGTGCCTAACACAGAGCAAGTCCTCAGTAAGCAACAGATAGACAGACAGACTAGATGGTTGCACATATGGATGGTGGCTAGAGATGGGCATAATGAGTAGATAGTGGATAGGTATGTGAATGGGTGGGTGGGCACATGGGAAGGCAGACTGGACACCGGAATAAGAATGGGCCCCACAGGCTCACACATCTGAATGCTTAGTCACCAGCGTGTGACACTATTTGAGAAGAATTAGAATCCTCCCCTACCTCTCTGTGCCTACAGATTAGGATGTAGCTCCCAGCTACTGCTCCATCATCTCGTGTGCTGCCACACTCCTTGCCATGATGGCAATGGACTAAGCCTCTGAAGCTGTAACCCAGTCTTAGTTAAATGTCTCCTTTGTAAGAGTTGCCGTGGTCACAGTGTCTCTTCACCACAATGGACCAGTGATGAAGACACAGCAGAATGGATGGATTGGTGGGCACATGTGTGTGTAGTTGATGTGTGTGCGTGGATAGGCTCAATGTTTGCCTGGTGGAGCTGCGTTCCGGAGGACACATGGTCTTTCCCAGGGCTGCATGGAACTGACAGTTTCTACCCACCTCTGAGCTGTTAAATCATCAAGCTCACAAGCTGGGTGGGAAAGGCTCCTGACCTGTGCGATGAGATCTTTGTGCTTCTGCATGAGGCCATTCAAGTCGTCCTGGTCCTCGTCAATGCGTTTCAGGAGGTCTGCCCTCTCAAACTGCAGCCTGTACAGCTGTTCGTCCACCTGCAGCAGGGCAGAGGGCAACTCAGTGAGGGCATGTGATTGTACATACTGAATGTTCAGGCAGATGTGGGTGCAGTGTGTGTGAAGGATCTGTGTCTGTATGAGCCTCTAGGAATCTGTGCAAACACATTTAAAGGTCCATGGCATAGGCATGTAGGCACAAACCTGCACTGTCCCAGAGAACGAGAACTTTGACTGTGCACAGACATATCCCCAGTGCCAAACACCAGACTTGGCATCCAACAGGTGCCAAATAAATGTCTATTGTGGGGATGGATGGATGTTATTGAGGGGTTCCATCCAAAGGCATTTTTTGCATGTGTAACTGATAATTTTATAGATATGTAGGCACATTTTGTGAATATGTGTACACTTGTAGTGTGTAACTATTTCCTTGTTAGGTGTTTTGTTTTTTATCATTTGGGCACAATTTAGAGTCATTTGAAAAGAGAAAACCTCAGTTGAGAAAAAAGCATATATATGGGCATTTTCTCCATTGATGGAGGCCTCATCCCATTATGGGTGGTACTACCTAGCTGAGGACCATTTAGCTGAGTGGTCCTGGGGGTGTATAAAAAAGCAGTCAAAACAATCCATGAAGAGCAAGCCAGCAGGCTTTATGGCCCTGTTCATCAATTCCTAGCTTTAGGTTCCTGCTATGACTTCCTTTAGTGATAAACTTCAAGCGGTAAGAAGAAATAAACCCTTACCCTCCCAAGTTTCTTTAGGCCATAGCATTTTACCACAGCAATAGAAACTCTAAGTAGGACAGAAACAGGAACCACTTTGTAGAGGGGATTGTTGTCATAGACCCAACCACGTGTTTTTGAAAAGACTGTGGTGGTATTTGAAGTTTGAGCTACACAAGCCAGTGAGTGCTTAGAGCTCAGTGGACTGTTGTGTGGGATCCTGGAAGAGAAGCGTGTAGAGAGATGTGCAGACAATGGTCATGTGACCGGAGTCCTGTAGGACAGCTGCTGCCCAGTGGAGCTCACCTGAGTCTACAGATCGATGGTGTGTGTCACCAGCTGTAGAGCAAAAGAAATGGAGCCTCTTAGAGCCCAGAGGATCATAAAGGATCCTAGACATTAACTGCTGAACCTTTTATGCTGCCAAAGTTTAGTTTCACTTTAATTGTGCTCAGAATCTTCTCTTTTGAAGTAAAAAAAAAAATATGTGAGTTTTTTTTTTTTTTTTAAATAGGAGCCCACAGTTAAGAGATTTTAGAATTTTAGATAAATTCTGGATATTTTAGAGAAAGTTTGTACATTGAAAAGAGTGTTCTAAAGAGTATGAATTTTTTAAAGATTGGGGGGTGTTTGCAGTCTAAATGTTTTAATACTGTGATATTGATATTAACATGTAATCTTGGGGGCAAATGAGAAAGGAAAGGTTATAATTGGATAGTGATGTATTTACATGTCAAGCTGACAAAGGGTAATTGTTTCAGCTAGTTTTTTTTTTTTATCAATTTGATACAAGGTAGAGACATTTGGGAAGAGGGACTTTTGAGAAATGCTCCCTAAATTGTCCTGTGGGGCATTCTTGAGTAACGACTCATGGGAAGGGCCCACGCTACTGTGGGTGGTACTATCCACTAAACAGGTGGTCCTGGGCTGTATAAGAAAGCAGACAGAGCAAGCAGTGAGTAACAAGCTAGTCAGCAGCATTTCTCTACAGTTTCTGCTTCAGCTCTTGCCCCCAGGTTCTTGCCTTGACTTTCCCCAAGGTTGGACTTTGATGTGAGTATGTAAGATGAAATAAACCCTTTCCTCCCCAAGTTGCTTTTGATCATTTTTTTTATCACAACAATAGAAACCCTAAGACAATGTTTATGCATGTGATGTATGTGCTTCTGGACATGTTCTCCTTAATTTAGAAAAAATAAAATACAGAATAAAAGGGCTTGTTAGGATCCTTCATAAGTCTGAGTTGGTGCCTCTCTATCTTTATGCAAACTATAGAATTCTGTATATCAAGGACAAATGTAAGCCAAGTCTGATCATCCAGACTCCAGACATTGTCACCAACGTAATAGATCCATGGTTCATTCATCCCCATTCAATAGTGACCATACAATAACATTATAATGAAATGAGCCTGTGCGAGACATGCTTTTCGTCTTAGAGAAAGTGGCATGCAGCAGTCTGGTGACAAATATCAAGAGTTCCTATGATGGTAAGGACACAGCAGGGCTGTGAGAGGTTCTTGAGAACCACCTACAGCTGTGAGTCCTCGACACATGATCATCTGTGTTCACCATTGGAGGTACAACTTCATGCTACTGGGCACACAGTAGGTCCACAACAGGTTTATCTTACCACGTACATGTGCCTGCTTGTGTATGTGTGTGTGTGCGTGTATGTGTGTGTGTGTGTGTGTGTGTGTGTTCTGTTGAATTCCTCAGTATCAAGTACCTAGTAGGCCCATAATAAATTCCATTTGCTTCTTAAGGAGCTGAGCATTTCAGTAGGTCCTTATCCTTCTTACAAAGCTGAGTATCCAGAAGTTCTCCAGTGGAAGCCTGTAACCCCCAAGTGACTCAGTGTGGTCTCTAGAAGATACCCCATAGATCCATCCTAAGCATCTTAGTCCTATGCAAGGCTATGTCCCCAGCAGGTCAATGCCAGACCCTGAGCCTACACTTCTGGGGCTGTGGGAGGTAGGTACAGTACCAGACTCTTGCTCCGGGTCACATTCTCCAGCTCACTGTGCATATTTTCCAAGTCTGCAGTCAGCACCTTCTGAGTCTTCAAGGCATCCTCACATTTGGCCTCACTCTGCTCCAGCTGGACAGGACCAGGAACAGAAGGATGTCACTTCTTTAACATTCCCCCTCTGTATTGGCCCAGCCTAGCGCTAGCTGGCTACTTTGTGGAAATAGACTTTATATTTAATAAAATCATCCTAAAATATCATAGAATAGAATTGCCCACAGTCAAGCCATGAGGATTAGAAACTAGTGACTCACACCTTTAATCCTGTCACTCAGGAGACAGAGAGCTTTCTGTGTTTCTATGAGTTCAAGGCCTAACTATCAAACAGTAGTAGCTCACACCTCTAATCCTAACTCTAGGATTATGATGCAGAGTTGAACCCGGAAGTGAAACAACTGGGCAGGGAAGATATTTACGGCAGGTGTAGGCAGATATTCATGCATTCTATAGGAGCAACCAGCCAGGTGGAGGACTCTAGAAGATTTATCCTGTTTAGCCTGAGAAGTTGGCTGGGTTACAATTGACTGTGGTCTGTTTCCTCTCTCTGACATTCCAGCTTTTCTCCAATATCTGGCTCTGGGTTTTCATTAAATACCAACTAGAATTCATGCAACAGTACTCAGAGTGGGGCAACACCTCGCCTGGACCTATACAGTTCCAAGAAATAGAGGTAAGCCCAGAATGCCCCAGACACATATACTTCCGCATGAGAAATCACTGTTTCCTAAGGGGTTAAGTATCTGTTCATTGAGCCACACTACTGTAATCCAGGCCTGAAGGAAGAACTCTTACTCTGAGTCCTGCCCTGCTCTAAACATATTCATGTGTAGCCCATCTAACCTCTAAGGCAGCCATTTCCATCCTATCTGGTTCAAAGTGGAGAGCGTGGTGACTTATATAGCCATAGACACAGTACATGGCAGGATCTGAACACAGGCCTGAGCAGCCACTCAGTCTCTACTGGTCTACATACTGAGAAATGTCTGTCTCCCAAATGTCCCTGTGTTTGTGATCAACCTGATCTCATGCTCACAAAGACAAGCTTAGGATCTTCCTAATCTGAGATGGGACTGAGGACATTGAGGTAAAAGACTACAAGAGACCATCCTTCTGGTAACAAGTCAGGGTCCCCACATGCTGGGCAAGCTCAGCCCAAGAGACATATTTGTAATGATACAGTTGGAGCATCTAGATGCAGCCTGAAGCCATGGACCTCCCTGAGACTGGCAAGTAAACAAATCAAAGGCACACACACACACACACACATCCCGAGAGATAGAGACACACACACACCAGAGATAGAGAGAGAGCGCATGGACTTGGAGAAAGCCAAAAAACTGATGTATGAGTATGTGTGGGAGAGTTTGTGTGTGTGTGTGTGTGTGTGTGTGTGTGTGTGTGTGTAGGCACATGTATGAGTGCACCCACTTGCTTTTCTTATGCACAAAGGGTAGACCAGACTCTCATGGTGAGGTAACAAGACTCCAGAAGGAAGAACATTCTCCTTCCTATGGGGGTGAAGAGAAAGGAATTTCCACACTTCCTCTGGTCCTGTGTGGCAACTGGATACTGCTGGTGACTGCAGCCCATAAAACAGCCCATTCTTTTATGGATAAAGACTCCTGCTATGGGATTATACTTTTGTACACTGTAAATATTTGTCATTGTAAATATTGGTTTAGTTAAACACTGATTGGTCAAATTGCTAGACAGGAAGTAGGCAGGACAACCAGACTAAGAGAATTCTGGGAAACGAAAGGGGAGAGATAGATGGCAGCAAAGTGCAGAGAAAGTGGGATGAGAATACTGCACTGAGCAAAAGGTACCAAGTCACATGCTAAACATAAATAGAAATATGGGTTAGCTTAAAGTATAAGAGTTAACATGTAATAAGCCTGAACCACAGAACAAACAGTTTGTAATTAGTATAAACCTCTGTGTGTTCATTTGGGCTGAAAGAATGACTAGGTAGAACAGTGAAACTTCTGGCTACAGATGACACTCAATGTGGGGCTCAAACCCTTGACACTGAGATTGAGAGTCCTGTGCTCTACAGACTGAGCTATCTAGGCAGGACAGGGAAACTTCTCGTTACACAGTCCATTGCAGTGGCAAGGGCAGAGGACACATGACTTGCTAAGGTCAGATTAAAGTCTTCAAGGCTCCAGACACAAGTGTTCCTAGATCCCCCATACCCATCTGTACACAATTCTTACATACTAATATCCTCCCCATAGGCTCAGTCCTAACCAGGGACCTTCCATTGTCTCCCTGACACCCACTGCCTTCACATCCTCACCCCACCCCCAACCCACCACTGTCTCTCTATATTCTTAGTCTCCCCCCACTCCCACGTTCTCATCCCTGCTCTGTCCCTCTAACACCAGCCAGTAGCATTCAAGGAGAGTGACTGAAGATTCCCCATCACATACACGTCAATTGTAAGCTCAGGAATGGCTTTGCTTTCCTATGAGATGCCATCTGCCTGCTTTAAATACTTGGGGAAATGTTTTCTTTGGACTTACAGGGTTTCTAGACAAGTCAGCTAGACATATGGAGAGAGGTGTAATGGGACTGCTATCTTTCTGCAGAGAGCTTAGATCCTAGGTTTCTGGGTTTGGTTGAACAACTTGAGGGATTTAAAAACACAGAATGGAAAATGTCACAGGGAGACATGCCACCTCAGCACTTGGAAGACTCTACCTTCAGTGTGAAGGTGTTCTCCAGAGAGAGTCACTCACAATTCATACTGCACACAGTCCCAAACATATGCATCAAAAACTGTCACTGAAAACCTATTTAAAAAGTGTCCCCTGAGAGCTAGAGGTGGCTTAGTGGTTAGGAACACTTGCTGCTCCTCCAGAGGATCCAAGTTTCTCTCCCAGCATTCATGTTAGGTGGCTTTCAGCCATCTATAACTCCACCTTTAGGGTCCCCAATGCCTTCTTCTAGATTTGATGTGCACCTATACTCACATTCACATACCCCTACGCAGACACATGTGCATATACATAATGTCAACCGGCTCCAGCCATGTCTGTCCAACAGAGCTGTGGACAGTAAACATTTCTAAATGTTCCAGAACTTTCCTGTTCCACACAGAGACTATTGTTCCTTACTGTGTTGAGAGTAGCATTTTCAGTACTGAGTATTGAGCCCAGGCACTTACACATGCTTGGCTTTATTCATTCACTCAGCTACGTCCCCAGACCTCATTTATTTTGTTTGTTTTATTTTAAGATAGGTTTTCACTCACTTGGCCAGGCTAGCCTTGAACTAACTCTGTAGCATAAAGAAATTGCTGCCAAGGACAAAAGTTGGGGCAAGTCCCAAAAGTTTATTCTGTGGGTGTCATGGGGGTGTCTTCCGCCTTTGTGTCAGAAACAGACAGGAAGATTTTTGCCCCTGTGGCAGACTCAGGACCCAGACTAAGAATGTGTGCATATATTGATGTGGTAAAATTAAATGTGAACATTTAACAGTGGAAATCCGCCTCCACCTCTGCAGGAAGGCAAAAGTAAGAGAAAAAAAAAGAGCCTTTAGACCTAGTCTGATCTTGTTTAGAAAACAGATATTTGGTGAGGGGCAAAACAGGGTTTCACTACATACACATAAATGCCTTGAATTTATGGGAATCCTCCTGCCTCAGCCCCCCAAGGGCTGGGACTCCAGACATGAGCTGCTATAGCCAACTAGCCCTGGTATCAGGGTTAAAATTTAGATTTTGATGAGAGCGCTGTGTCCTTCTCATGCTTATAGATGCTTCAGGAGCTCCAGCCCTGTGAGGATGATGATGAGACAGATTTGGCCAAATGTCCCACTTGAATCGAGGAGCTGAGAACTCAATGGTAGAGAACATTACATATCAAGTCCTGGGTTCCACCCAGCATCACAAACAGACATAAATTGTTGCATATGAATAAAGAGTGCACCAGAGCCCTGGGGCCTGCTCTAAGTTTCCATGAAATTTTTAAGTTCTTTGTAGAGCGCAGGACCTGGACCATCAGTTGGCAGCTCACATCTGGAATGCCCACATTCTGAGGTAGAGGTGGGCAGATCATAAGGCAAGGTCATTCTTGGCTGTATAGCAACAATTGAGGTCAGGACCTGGCTCACGAAACTCAGTCTCAAAGAAATAATTCTTTCAAAACAAATGGGGTATGTGTGTGGTGTATGTGTGTATGTGTGTGGTGTATATGTGTATGTGTGTGTATATGTGTGTGTATGTATATGCATGTGTGTGTATGTGTGTGGTGTATGTGTGTGTGGTGTATATGTGTATGTGTATATATGTGTGTGTGGTATATGTGTGTGTATATGTGTGTGCATGTATGTGTGTATGTGTGTGTGGTGTATGTGTGTGTATGTGTGTATGTATATGTATGTGTGTGTATGTGTGTGTATGTGTGTGATATATGTGTGTGTATGTATGTGTGCATATATGTGTGTGTATGTGAATGTGTGTATATATATGTGTGTGTGTATGTATGTGTGTATGTGTATGTGTGTATATGTGTGTGTATATGTGTGTATGTGTGTGTATGTGCGTGTGTATGTGTGCATGGCATATGTGTGTGATATGTGTGTGTATGTGTTGTGTGTGTATGTGCGTGTGTATGTGTGCATGGCATATGTGTGTGATATGTGTGTGTATGTGTTGTGTGTGTATGTGCGTGTGTATGTGTGCATGGCATATGTGTGTGTATGTGTGATATGTGTGTGTATGTGTGTGGATATGTGTGTATGTGTTTGTGTATATATGTGTGTATATGTGTGTGTATGTGTATTTTGTGTGTGTGTGTGTGTGTATGTGTATGTGTGTGTGCATGTGTGTATGTGTATGTGTATGTGTGATATGTATGTGTGTGCAGGCTCACATACCCGTGCACAGGCACACAGAGGCCTGAGCAGGACATAGAGCATGCCTCTGTATAGCCCTTCACCTTGTCTTGAGACACAGTCTCTCTCTAAGCTAGGGGCTTCACTGTCTCAATTAAGCCAGCCAGTGAGCTCTAAGGATGAACCTGTCTCTATTCCCAGTGCTGGAGGTTCATGCCCCTCATTTTACATGATACTGAAGATTTAAACTCAAGTCTTTTTTACTGAGCCAACCCCCTGGTTCTTACACATCGACTCTCAGTCAATTCTTCTTTTGCAGGGTTCCTTCTTCCCCACATGCTAAGCCTTCTCCTCAGATGGGTCACAGTGCTCCTGTGGTGATGGCCAGCAGCCTATAAGGGCACTGGGGAATTGCTCCATGTAGATGCATTTCCAAGCACCACCCCTAGCTTCCTAGAAGCCACTGGGTTCATTTTATATTTTGGGGGTACCAGATTAGGCTGTGGTACAGAGGCACTGCGGGGTACCTGGTGATATACCAATAATTTATTCTCTGTTTGTGTCACCTTGGGGGCTCAGGGCTTTGCTGCTCCCAGATAGGCAGAAGCTGTCCTTTAGACAGAACACTAGATTTCCCTGCCTGTAATGTAAAAGCACGGCTTCCTTCACGCTTGGTTCATCACCGCCTTGGAAGTGTCAATATTTGTGGGTGAACAAACCTGTGACCACCATGTTTTCAACCAATTACAACATGGTCTTTATCTCTGCTGACAGGAGGTTAGGTTAATATTGAATCAATTCCCTCCAACATCATTCTTAGAGAAAAAAACAAATAAAACATCTAGTGAGGCCACTGTTCTGGGGCTGTAGGCTGGGGAGACAATGTACCCAAGGTGCCTGGTCATACAGACTCCCATCAGGGCATCTTCCCAGGGCTTGTTAATTACCTCGACTGTCTCATGGAAACACAGGTGACACATGGTGACAAATGCCCCAATTAAGGCCAGATCCGGGGTCATCAGTCTTTTCTGATGGGAGCCCCAGGCTAGTAGTTAATCACAGCTGGAAATTCATGGTGAAGATGGGCAAAGCCTAATGGCCCAGTCACAGTCCCTGGGGGAAGGGCCCACCAGAGCACCAGAGGTTCTGGAAGGATGTGAAGCCCCAGGGATGTGACAGGGTCAACCTCTGAACCTCTGGATCCCTGGGTTCAAATCCCTGTTCTTCTGATAGTCTCTATGACTGCAGATAGGGAAGAAAATCCAGTAGCTAATGACCCAGAAAGGAAGACAGAACATGGTGACCTTTCACCCCAGCCATGAGAGGCGTAGATGTCACTGAGAGAGGATGCTGAAGTCAAGTTCAGAGGACAGATACTCATTGGGCAAAGAGGAATCCGAAGGTAGAAAGTAGAGGGAATACCCACAGATGCATAGTTCATGCAAAGTTGACAAGGTGGGAACAGACATGGCAGACAGCAGTGGGGAGACACTGTTGATAGTGAAATTGGAGAGAAGAGGCTGGGGTACCCATGGGCCAGACTAAGAACCTAGACTTGGTGCAAAGGATGGTGGGAAGTTGCTTGTAGATCTTGCAAGCAAGCAACCAAGACTGAATTGAGGTTTTCAAAATCTTCTTCTGAAGGTCAGGTGGTGGGCTGGGGCTGGGGCTGCGCCCAACTGCTATACACAAAGCCCTGGGTTTCATCTCCAACATAAGGGGTCCCCAATGAGATGACAGAAAAACTCTCTGGACAAGACACAAAGCCAGAGACTTAGGAGAATTCCTGGAAGGAGTCGTACAGGTGGCTTTTAACAAGCATGAGCAGAGCACAGGAAACTGATTTGGGAGTACTGCTGAGGGCAGGGACCCATGATGGCAGCTTTGTTCTTAGCAGGCAGGAGAGAGCAGGCCTCTATTGTGAATTAAGTAAACAATAAGGAGTTCTCTGCCCCCTCCCCTTGCCCAGTTAACAGAAATGTATCATATGCCTCCTCTGGGAAGGGGAGGGGGTCACAGACATGGATCAAATGAGGGCTAGATAAACAGATAACTCACCAGCGCCCAGGAGAGGAGCTGCCACAGGCTTCGCTCAGAGCAGATGTCAGCTCCTGCCAACCCCTGGTCTCACAGATGTTACTGGCACAGTGATTATCTCAATTATCCATCTTGGCTGTTAGACTTGTTTCCAGGTTAGTTTCAGTGAAAACATCTCATGGGAATTAATTAGCACTTTACAAAACACACACTCAGAAGCCAAGACACTCTCCCACCCCTCTACCCCAACAGCCAACACAGGTGAGCAGGAAGGGAGGTGCTGCCCAGGGCACGCCTTCTGACCTGCTGTCTTAGAGGGATTCTCGTGATACAAAGTCCTGTGTAGCCCAGGCTAGCCTCAGACTTGCTATATAGCTAAGGATGACCTTGAATGTCTGATCCTCCTGCCTTTATACCCCAAAACCTGACTGAGGTATGTATTTGCTGCTGGGCTGGAAGCTGCCGGTCCAGGTTTTCAGACACGCTGAATAAGCACTCTACCTGCTCCATCCCCAACCCAATCCTGAAGGTCTTACAAAAGAAATTCTACAGATCCTGTGATCTGCTAATCTTTGGAGGTGTGGTGCCTCCTATGAGATAAGACACACATGTCCCTGAAAGGTAGGGGCTGGCTCAGGGTCACCTAGGTAGAAGTTGAACCCATTGTTCACCTCTGACTATAACCCTTACAAGATAAATGACCTTCTCCCTTGGAGTCCATGATCAATCTGTAAATGCCCAGGGTCCACCTGTATCTGAAGCCATAGAGCAAGACTTGATGACCACACCCTACATTAGAAAGAGCTGGATATGAGACTCCCTCCCAGCAACACCAGACAAAGTGCTCAGGATTCAAAATTCAGGTCTTTTTAAAGCAGCAGAGATGAGGCATGACCAAAAACCCATGATCAGCATCCTTACCTGCAAAATGGCTGAAGTGCCAAGGTGAGGGGAATTTTGTAGAGAAGCAGCTTCTGGCTCCTAAAGCCAGCGTCAGACACTCTGATATGGTTGTTTAAATTCTGGATCTGAACCTGCTCATGGTTGTTCACATAGTAATTTCAGGTCTAGGAAAGCTTAGGATGGAAAGTTCAAGGCCAGCGTGGACTGCCTAGCCAGATCCTGCCTCCAAAGATCAAATAAAGCAACCAACAGAATACAGGTTCTTTCTAACCCAGACTCGACAAGCAGAGATAATAAAGGGAGAGACACACAAAGCTGCAGCTATATTCATGGCTCTGAGGCCAAGCCTCATTCATGCCGAGCTCTGGGCACAAGTTAAGAGGATTACATCAGGTGAACTGAGGTTCAAGAGCTCAGGATGGCTGGCACCCACAGCTACAGGCATGTCTTAAGTGCCTTTAGGTAAAGTACTCAGTCAGCCCCTCAGATTCTGGTGAGAACAGTGGTCTAAACACAGGACTATCTTACTGCTTAGGAAGCAGCAAGGATCATCTGAAATAACAGACCAGGCCAGAATAGAAGTCAGGCTCTGTTGGGAGTACCTGTAGCCTCTTTCTTAGCCGCTGCAGATGAAACCCCCAGCCTTCCTTCCATGGTTTCTTCCTTCCTCCAGGTGTGAGGAGCTAACCCCAGGTAACAGAGCCCTCTGTGTTTTCCTCTCCAGGACCTTGCCTCTCCCTCCAAATCAGGCCCCAGCACACATCTGAGCCAGGCTGACTTTTTCATCAGGTATGGATGGATTTGTTAAAGTGTGTAGCACCCCTGTCTAACTAACTCATATCTCACTCATCGTGTGGCATGCATTAGGTGCTGCATAAATATCCAGTGAGCAAACGCATGGACAAACAGAGAAAACGGATCAATGCTATCCACAGCAGCTACATACAAAGTTAGCCTGCTCTCCCTCCTGCCTTTCCTGTCTCTGTCCCTAGAGCCTTCAGAAATAAGACAAACACCAGACAGCAGACAGGAGCAGCAGTGGTACCAGGTGTCATCACTGCTTTATCTAATTAGCTCTGACTCCTGCATCCGGACCTGTGTGCCAGGAGCCAAAGGGACTGTACCCTGACCTCTGGTCCAGGAGCTCTGTCCTTACAGTCATTTCCATGACAACAGCAGCAGAGAGCCAGGGCTGTGGATCCCTTTGATGGCAGCCAGATACAGAGAGCAGGAAAAGGGATCGTTCAGAAGAATGAGGCTCTTTGATTCTGTTCAAGCTGCCCTCATTAAACACCGCTGCTTCCCGAGAACACACATCTTAACTGTGCAGAGGGACTGTGAGGAAATACTTCTTAAATGAGGGGAAAGGAGAGCACACCATGTCAGGTTCCTTTGTCAGAACACTCACTGTGGGTAGAGGCGACTTGGAGGCAGGAATAAGACATGTGAGGTCCTCGCCCTGTGAGGGGCTCAGTCTCCAGCTGAGCCAAGACATCCAGGCCTCTCCACTCTCCTCCAACACGTAGGAAGATGAGATGTAACACACAGAGACCCTGGTCCTGCACTCAGAGTCAAAGCTTCAGGTCCCACCTCTCTGTCACTTACTGCTGTGTCACTTATTCATACGTACCACCACTACTGCACGAAATGTCCCCATCTATAAAACAGTCATGGGGAAATGTCCCCATCTCTAAAACTGGTCACAGGGTACCCCTCTGCTCCCCTGAAGCTCTCAGGATGAGAAAGTACATCTGGCTGCATATGATTACAAAAAGACACAGAGTGAGCGAGGGCCCTTCCCTGGGTGCAAGGCTTTTAGCAACCAGATAAAGAAGGTCTGGAGTAAACCAAAATGGTGATCAGCAGGATGAGAATGAGCCACTAAGGGGAGAGAGACGATCACAGAGCATGGGATGGTGGCCCAGTGTCTCCTGGGTTGGTGGAACTTCCTTTAGTGTTCCTTCCCTTAGCCCTTCCTCTTCCTCTATCTCCCTCCTTTCCTCCTCTTCCTCTCTCCTTCTTGGCCATGAAGTGAACATCTCCACTCTACTATGCCCTACTATGTCTCCCATGATGCTCTGCCTCAGCACAGGCCCACAGGGATGGGGCCAAGTGATCACAGACTGAACCATCAAAACTCATGATTAAGCCTCTGCTCATTGACTAAGCTGTCCAGAGATGCCAGCTGATGACATGTACAGTTGATGGGGAAGGCAGGGAACGCTGTCCAGCCAGTGGTAGTTGGTAACCCTCATGAAACTCTAATCAGCATCCAAGCAAGACGGTCAAATGGTCACAACTCTTCTCCTTGATTCTGAGAGGAGATGACTTTGCAATATTAGCCCTGCAACTGTGTTCTTTTATACTCAGCCCTGGTGGTCACCAAAAGCATCCATACACTCACACACATTAGTCTCAACCTTAACCTAGACATGCCCTCCAAATAAGACACAATTGGCTTCACTCAACAGACGGGAACAGGTCCTGACCCTCACCCCCTACTACCTTGTGGCTTCCTGGCCCACATCACCACCTCCCTGCAGGTAGAAGCCTCACCTGGCTCTGCACCTTCTCTAGCTCTTCCTTGCTGACTGACGTTTTGCTATCCTCCATGGTGGCCAGAAGGAGTTGGACGTCAGATAATAGAGCATGTGTCCTCCTGAGGTCCCGGCGGAGGCGCTTTTCTACGTCAAAGTCACGATGGCCAATCTGGAAGGAACAGAAGGGTTAGTTGAGATGGAAAGCAGTGATCAGGACCAGGGTTCTTAGAACTAAGCTCAATGGGCTCAACCTTGCCTCTTACCTCTCTCATGGCATGGCGATCCATACCTTTAAACCTAGCACTGGAGAAGCTGAGGTATGTGTGGGTGGGGGGGAAACTGCTATGAATTGGAGGCTAGCCTGGGCTACAGTATAAGATTCTGTCTCAAAACCACAAACAAGACAACATAAGGACTGTTTTCCACTCTCATATATGCAAAATGAGACAGTACCAACCACCAGAATGCTATGACATTAGAAATCAGCTCAGCCTCGTGAGTGCTCAGCCCCAGGGTTGCCATAGGACCATGCACAGGACTCCATTGACATCACCATAATCTGGAAGGCCTGGATCCTTCTGTTCGGTCTCCAGACTCTGGAGAAGTTAGGGCTGCCCAGGTAGACAATGACTGCAGTAGGCATGAGGAGCCTCTGAATTTGTCAGGGAATAATGACAAGAAGGTCACAATGATGCCATATCCTGTCACAGGGACCAGGGCAGTGACTTAGAATCTTGATTCCCAGAGGCCAGTGATATGGGTATAGTTAGAACATGGAATAGACAGAATCACACGGGGATCCCATATGAACTTGGTTGGTCTCCCTTAAAGACACTAGCAGCTTCTTTGTTCCAGGAACATGGAGGGAAGAGAGCAAAGAACATGGGGCCAGCCAATAGGGATGTGAAGAGACTAAGAAGGGTGTCTCATCATAGAGCAGCAGTTCTCAGCCCCTTTGTGGGGGTCAGACCACCCTTACACAGGGGTCACCTAAGATCATCAGAAAACACAGATGTTTACATTATGATTCATAACAGCAGCAAAATTACAGTTATGTAGTAGCAACAAAAATAATTTTATGGCTGTGATCACCAGTGCTGAGGGCCATGGGAGAATGCAGCAGATGACAGCCAGTATTTTACAGATCCATCTACCACATGAATGACTCTGTGTTGAGGAATCCCACTCACTAGACAAAGTCCATGGAGGAGTCCCATTACACGGCATTCATGATATGGCGCCACTAGGCAATGTCTGTAGGGATATCCATCCACTGGCCCCACCGGTTAGAGTCAGTGGGATGACTCACTATGAATATTGGTTGTTTTCTGTCTGTTATGTTCTCACGTGCTACCACCTTACTCCCTAAAGAGAAGATCTGTGAGATTCTTCCCATAGCCCCTTGGTGGTGTGTTTTACACTTTTGGGGCACTATTGTCAGTGACTTGTCAGAAGGATGACTTTTTCTTAGTCCATGTAATTTTGTCGAATAAATATACTTTCAAGTAACATTCAGCCCTTTAGCCAAGATCTTAGCAAATTCAAAATAAGGCTAGTTTCCCTGGTGATGAAGCACTCAAGGAGTAGTTCCCAGGAGTTTAGCAAGGTCAGTCACATAACAACTTCAGTTGCCAGTTTTTTTCCTGGAAGAAAAGGCCTAAAGATAACATTTATAAGCATAACTCATAGTATGAATAATTGACTTTCTGCATCTATTACTAACCTCATATTTATATTATAAAATTCAAGGTCCAGCTAACTGCCTATGCAAGGTAAAAGTATTCGTTTTAAGTATTGGGGCAATTTCTTATTGTCATAAGAACTAGCTTTTGCATGTTGAGGATCTCCGCCTGTCTGCCAGATGCCTCTCCTGTGATGCTAAGAATACCCAAGAACATTCTGGAAGGAATATAGATTAAGAGTTAGGTGGCCTATGCTCTAAACTCCAACCCTCATTCATGGGTGGCAAGAACTCTGGCAGAATCAGCTGCTTCTGGTCTCTAAGAGGGTTTTGAAAAATCCCTGTTCTCTATGTTGAGATAAGAGGGGTATCAGGTGTGATAATGGATATCGAGCACTCTGCGTGTCAAGTACTTTACAAACAGAGGATTACAGCAAGTGCTTGATGACCTGGCAGTGTGCACCCACAGATTGGGTGTCTCAATTTCTCCACAGCCAGCTTGAAATTCTTTGAAAGATGAGTTGGCTCTTAGAATACAGCCTCCTCCCTCAGAAGGATTACTGGGTAAATTTAAAATGCTGGTCTGTGGTATAAATACGCATCCAGAGGCATGAAGCTCAGGAACTCAGCTGAGCTGAGCGGCACTGCAGGTTGGGCACCCTGCCACACTCTGTCACATGTGGGTGTACTTAACTCCAGGGACAATCCCTTAAAATACACATTATTATTGTTGCCTTTATGAATGCAATAGCAGCTCACATGTATGGGGAGTGTTCTAAGAAGCAGGAAGGATTCTAAATGCTTTGTGGGGTGGACTCCATGTAATCCCCATGATGAGCTCATTGTCTTCATAGTATAGAGAAGAGTGAGATCCACAAGGGTGATTTTCTGGGGAAGATACAGAGTTGGGATATGAACCCAGCTGTGTGGCAAGAAACAGGCAACTTGAACAAGTTATATCACCAGGGAAGTGTTTGCTGCCACCACCACCATCATTAACATTGTCATATTTCATTGCATGGGTATTTTGCCTGCACTATACTTATGTCTGTGTACTGTGCATATGTCTGGTGTCTATGGAATCCAGAAGAGAGCTTCAGGTCCTCTGGAACTGGAGTTATAGATGGTTGTGGCTTAAAATATTTGTGCTAGGAACTGAACCAAGGCCCTCTGCAAGGGCAGCCATTGCTCTTACCAGGGAGTCATGTCTCCAGCTCTACTCTCTAATTCTTACAAGAAGTTGTACTAAGACAAAGAGAAGCCAGGCATTGGAAGTTGGAACCAGCTGCTCCTAGTGAGTGGTAGGGGGAAATGCCGCATATAGAAGGCTCTTCAGGAGCCATGAGGGAGGGACAGATGGTCTGGCATGTAGGTTGCTGCATGATTGACAGAATGGCATAAAAGCCTTGGGAGGTGTGGGCAGGTCACATAGTAAGAGATGATCTGGGAATCTCAGAACACTGAGACACGGAAGCATGCAGCAGATAGTCATCTGTCTGCACCACAGTACTACCAAGTGGAAATGCAGAACCCAAGGACCTCAGATTAGCATGTGGGTTTCTAACTACAGCTCCACTGTGTCTGATGGGACTGTTCCCTGAAACCCAGACTCTCGTGTACTGCAGTCAGATTTTTACTATTATGTGCCTGGGTTCAGTACTTTTCTTGTTCCTCTGCCTGCTCTCCCTCTGACGCTAGCTCTAAGCTTTCCCAAGAAACAAGTTGGTGGCCATGCCTGTGCTGACAGTAGCATGTGCGGTTGGGACTGAAGCCCCTTGAAACGTTGGCTTTTTCAAACAGAATCCACAACAGAACCTCAGTTCAAGCTGTTCTTTCTATTTTAAGTATTACAGGGAGGAAGGAGAAGAGAGAACCTCCTTAGGTTAATGGGAACTAAGTGTCGTTCTAGGAGCTTAGTGACTCAGACTTGGACAAATGAGGTTAATGATTAATCAAGGAGTCTACCTGATTCATGCCACTGTGGAAGTCACATCCAACCCTAGTTGTCTCCCCTTTATCATAAAGGCAAGTTGTTGGGGACAGTTGTATAAACAAACTTCCGAGTACTTTTAGATATGATTCAGAAATACAGTTAGGGATAGATCCAGTCACTTTGTGGGTAGGAAAACTGAGGCTTAAAGAAGATTATGTTGTGTAAGGTCACACAGTAATAGAATTATAGAAATAGGCTGCTTGAGAGTATAGTCTAAAAAGATAGTCCACAGGCATGTGTTGCTAGTTAATGTGATCTAAAAATATTTGCTTAGAAATGGTCACAAGTAGCCAAGGCTTGATCATCCTTTCTCCTCCACGGTCCATGTGCTGGAATAACAGGTGTGTGCCACCACACCAAACTCCAGGTACTATAAATTTTAAGCAATAGCATGTTACTAAATATGAAAATTATAAACTCCCAAATGGCACATATGTCATCAACCAACAACCCAACCCTGGACAAGCCACCTCACTTTTTCAGAGTCTTATATCTTTCAATTGTGTAAAGCAAACACCATTGATATAAAAACTAAAGTATATTAAAGATTATAACTGAGCCCTCATGACTAGCCATTAATAGAATAAAAATATAGTTAGTAGTTTCTGATCTAGCAGTAGGACAAAAGAAAAAAAAATTTTAAAAATCAGTTAGAACAAAACAGAAATGGCATGAAGTAAGGGCAAAGACAGGGACCAAAAACTAACAAAAGTAAATACAAAAGGAGAGAACACAAACAAGTTCAAATAGACAGTCATTCCAATAAATGTAAATGAGCTAAATTCTCTTCTGAGAAATTAGAGACTGAAATATTGGATTAAAATTACTCATCTGTTTAAAGGTAACCTGAGCTAGTCATGCAGACACTTATGCACAAGTTTAGACATTGAAAATAAAGGCAAAAAGAGAATCCTAAAGGCAGAGTGACTGGAAGAATTAAGTTGAACAAAGTAAGGCAAAGATCATTCATGGAAAAGAGAGCACTATCATGTCATCACCAAGTGTACAGTCTTCCAGGGAAACAAAACCTTATCAAACCCAGGTGCATCCAAGTATACAATCACAGATAAAGAGAAATTAAAACTCAATCATTAGAAAATCCACACTTACTCTGGGGTGTGAAACCCTGAGCTACTGAGCAAGCAGACAAAACCAAAAGTCGTCAGTAACAGACACTTAAAAAGTACACACATGTGTTTTTGTACTTTTCTTTAATGACTTATGGTTTCCCATTTTTGTGTGATTCTTAAATCACAAAATTAACAACTTTGATCAATTACCCATATACAGAGTGCTTGCCACATAAAGCAAATATTCAGTGTCTTATTAGACTTTACCTGGAGATATCAGCCACCTCAGTGAAAACTGCTGGGTGCCCCGCCCTGCTATGCTCTGAAATGCCATTATAGTGAATATTCAGTCAAACGTTTCTCTAAACAACCCCAAGTGTTAGCCACATAACATCTAATTCATAAATTATGAGTGAAGGGAAAAAGAAAAACTCAAGGTAAGTGTCAAAACTTAAGGACCTTAGTCATAACACCAGAGACACAACAACCTGGGGTTCAGTGCATGACCTTAGTCAGACGAATACTTTGACTTTAATCTTTAGTTATTTACCTTCTGGGCAGTGCTGAGGATTGAACTTAGGGACCCAGGCTTGCTAGGTAAGTGCTCTACTAGAGAGCTTATACCCAGCACTTTAATTTTTGAAAGATTTATATGGTTCTAAAACAGTGAATAGAATAAGAAATATTGAATGTAAGTTAAAATTTTTCAACACAAGCTAAAAATAGAACAAAACCTAAACTAATGGAAAAGATAAAAAATGAAGCAAAGTGGAGGTATTTATAAATACACAGGAGAGAGGCAGGGTCTTTGACTATAGTAAGAGACAATTTTCTCAAAGTTCTGATAGCAATAAAAGAATCCCAAGGGCGATCGCTGTTTTGATTGAGAAAGCAGATCATGTGATGTGACAGTATTGCTTAAGTCATAAGAAAGTGTTGAGGAAAAAGCTCTAGATCAGCATATTTACAAAGTTTGATGCTAGGCTAGAGCTTTAGTAAAACGTTGTTCTCCAAAGCATTCAATTAGGAAAGGAAAGGTCAGACTTCATGCTTGATGGCAAGAACAGAACCTAGGCAGCATCAAGCTTCTACCCCACACTTCACAGGGTTAAAAAGCAAACTACTTCAAAATTTCAAGAATTACATATCCAAACTTAAGCTATTTTGAAAACAGATACACACTGATTTTACGAGGTAAGTTCAATATTGGGCAAACACTACACAGAAGGAAAATTATAAATCAGTATCATGATTTCAGTTTTTAAAAATTCCTTAAGTGTCACCATCCAAAGGGACAGATGTTAACAATCTGGTGACTGGGAAATAGATGAACTAAGAGTATATGCACTGCTGTTCCCGTGACCCAGTTTCGGTTTCCAGCACCCGCAGGGTAGCTCACAACCACTTGCAATTCAGCTTGGGGTATCCAACTCCCCCTCCTGGCTTCCTCAGGTAATACACTTATGTGCACATTTCCACACAGACTCATACATATCATCATCCTCACAATAAAAATAAATTATTAAGAATCAGACGACTAAGTATATCGATGCAGAAGATGGATCAGGAAACACTGAATTTCTACATGGGTGAAGCCAATGCAGGGGAGCTCTCCACTGAAAACAGCAGCAGTGGGTGAGGATGCATTTAACCGGACAAGAGATACTGCTAACACACACAAGACTAAACCTTAGCTGCACTCACGCTACAATGGGGATAAAACAGCGCATTTCCCAATGTGTCCTCATGCAGCTGAGGCTAGAGGCCAGGGAGTAAGTTGAAGGGAGCCAATTACACGTTCCTTTTTTGAATCAGATTTTTCCTTTGCCCCTAAAGGCAAACGTGTTCTCATTTCCAAATGGTAAGATCGTCAATGTAGAAAAATCTAAAACAATTGACAGATGAAATACTATCAAAATAATGGCTTCAGCAAGTTGGCTAGATACAAAGCTAATGTCGTAGATGTGTCTCACAGGCCACAGAGAATGACTTAATAAAAATCAAAACAAAGGGGGGCTGGACAGATGGCTCAGCGGTTAAGAGCATCGTCTGCTCTTCCAGAGGACCCGGGTTCGATTCCCAGCACCCACATGGCAGCTAACAACTGTCTGTAGTTCCAGTTCCAGGCAAACACCAAGGCTAATAAATAAATAATAAAAATAAATAAAGTTTTAAAAAAATCAAAACAAAGAAACAAGCACTAGTCATAAAGTCATGGAAACCAAGAGTTTTCTAGCAATGAATGTAATTAGAACACTTGTGACTTGTATGGCAAAGTAATAATAATAAACAGAGATGGAAGGGGGTCAGAGGACAATAAAACTGTGTTTTAATATAAAACCGTAAGTTGTCTTCAGCATAACTTGCAAATAAGCCATTCCAAATTCATGAGAAGTAAGATTTCTCATGGAATTAATCCTTTTCCTTTTTAAATTTACTGTTATTTTATGTGTATGGGTGGTTTGCCTACATGTGTGCTTCGTATATCATGTGCATGCCTGGTGCCCACAGAATTACAGACAGTTGTGAGCCACTATGCAGATTCTGGGAATAGAACTTGGGTCCTCTGCAAAAGCAGCAAGTGATCTTGAAATCTTTTCCTATTGGGTTTTCTGTGTGTGGTGTGTGGAGTTCCATGTAGGCTAGGTTAGCTCCTTATCACTAATCTGTATCTCAACCTGCACCTTAAGGTTACTGAAGACTCAAGAAGACAAGATTATTTTCAAAGCAGGTGATTAAAAACGATGACCAGGAACAACTTGGCAGAGGTACCAATATGGCTTACACTTCCAGGTCACAGTTCACCGTTAAGGAAAGTCAGAGGAGGAACTTAAGAATTCAGAGCAGAAACCATGGAAAAATGCTGCTTGATGACTCATAGGCTCATGTTTTGCTAGCTTCTTTATATAGCTCAAGACTATCTGCCTAGGGAATGATGCTGCCCCCAGTAGGCTGAGGCCCCCTACATCAACTGACTGTCTAGACAATTCCCCACATGCATACCCACTGACCAACCTGATCTGGGTAATCTCATAGGTGTGACTTCTTCCTAAGGTGACTTGAGGCTGCGTGAAATTGATGGTTAAAGCTATCTAGGACACTGTAGTTTGTCAAAAGGTAGTGGGTAGGACTAGAGTGTGCAGGGATAGAGAAGAGATTGGGGACCTACACACACCCACAGCACAAGAGGTAGTGAAAAAAGCAAAGGTTTGCCACAGCACAAAAGCATAGGTATCTACTTCATACCACAAACCCACGCAAGACGGATTAAAACCTGATCATATACATAAAAAGAACTTTAGAGCTTTAAGACATATGGTAAAAATATGAACTGAAATTAAGGAAAGCAGCTTTCAAGTAGAAAAGCATGCACCATAAATGTAGTTAATGTGGCTGCATTAAAGACTATATTAATGGAGGGGCTTGATACACTACAGTGAGGATTATCCACAGGGCAGAGCTATTGAAACCTGTATTATCAGAAGCTGATTAGCATTTATACACAGATCATGAACAATTCCTAG
Organism: Sigmodon hispidus; assembly: GCA_004025045.1. Classification (NCBI taxonomy): domain Eukaryota; kingdom Metazoa; phylum Chordata; class Mammalia; order Rodentia; family Cricetidae; genus Sigmodon; species Sigmodon hispidus. The sequence continues at coordinate 110,475 of PVIH01001291.1, read as the reverse complement.
AAAATAGAAGCCAATTGTCGTGACTGGACGAGTCATGGAGAGGAAATTGCACAGTTTTCCTAGGGACAAGGGACCCATAGTGCCAGCTCTGGGAAATGATGGTACACTCTGCCTATGCCAAGGTTGCAGGGTGTGTAAAGGCAGATCCCCAGACAGTATCAGGGACAGCGAAGGCTGCTGTGGTGGCTTGGGAGGGGGCATGATTTAAGCAATACTTAGTAATTCTATATTTGTGCCTCTCCGGGAGCCCTTTTCTCTTGGTCACACACCATGCAGATGACGCTACTCCCACGTGTGATCAGACACGAGTGAGGATGAGGTTGTGGTTTTGCATGCACTGACAGAAAAGTCAGGTCTGCTGAGGTCAGACTGCAGTGAGGCAATTGGATTCCAATTGTAGGAAGCTTCGTGGACTAAACTCAAAACCAAAGTGACAGCAGTGAGGCAGTTGGATTCCAATTGTAGGAAGCTTCGTGGACTAAACTCAAAACCGAAGTGGAAGGGACAAGGGACAGCAACCACATTAAAGACCTAACGTATCTGCATGGGTCCAGTGTCAGGAGTCCTTTCTGTGCAGAGAGCAAGGCAAGAGGAGAAGGTACAAAGGAAGGTTATGGAAGAGACCACCAGGAGGCCTCCAGATGCTTGGGAACCATTTTGTTCCTAATAGGTGATAATCTTAACAAAGCAGTGTATTTGTTTATGTGATTCCCCAATGACTGAACATGGACACACCCATGGTGTTTGCTTACTTTTCTGTAGGTTTGGCAAAGATCATAATAAAAGCATTAACACAATGCTGGTATCACGGTTAAGGTGTGAAGCAGTTCTCAGGGCTCAGGTGCTAAAGGCTGATCCCCTGCTGCTGATGCAATTCAGATGGGGTCTGGTCCTGGGGATGTTAGCCTCCATCACTGGGTTCTCCCTAAATGGGTATCTAGGAGGTGGGTATGGTTGAAGAAAATGGCATATTGGGGGAAGGAGTATTCTGGAGGTCTTATCTGTGCCCTTTTATCTCTCGTCATCCTGGATACCCTGTTTGAAGCCTCATTGCTGATCCTGATATTCCCTCAAAAATGTTCCTCCTCAGCACACGTGGGTGTAGAACACAGTGACAAGTGGTCGTGGACTACAGCTTGGTGCTAGATTATAGCCTTCCTCCCTGCTGCCCAGCATGAAGGGCTGAAAGGGCTCCAAGCTCTGAAATCTGAGTGGCTCTGGGCTCTTCTGGCTGCTGTGGACAGCTGTAGCTCTCTGGAGAGAGGTGGGGGAGAGTGATGTGTCCAGGGACACCTGGAAAGGTCTGTAGACATTTCTGATTGGCACACTGCACTGGGGACAGTGCTGAAGGCAGCCCTGGTGACTGGCATGCTTGGCATTCCACAATATGATTGTCCCTACCACAAAAAGCATCATTTTCAGAATGCCACAGAGAGATGCTGAGGACCCTAGCTAGGACAGTGATGGGGTCAGGCTTCAGCTCTGCTGCCCCACATGCTTAGATCTATTAACAAGCTCATCTAAATGCAGCCAGAAAGACAGCAGAGGTGGAAAACACATCTGCCTGGCCCCCAGTCTGGCTATTTGTCCCTATAAGGTCGCCTGTGGGCATAGTGGCCATCCATACCCACCCTGTTAGTGCAAGCATTATCCACTGTTCACTGCCAGCAGCCACTGACAATCACACAGCTTCAGATGCCCATCCCAACTGAGGCCATACTGCTTTGTCCTTTGTGTGTTCTTTCTAAGAACTCTGCTGGTCATCATCTCTGGAGATTTTTGATGCGCCAGTGAGTGTGGGCAGGAAGCATGGATGAAGAATAATGTGTTCTGGGGACACAGGGAAAAACAAGGAAGCTCTCCCTGAGGCTGGCTTTCTCATGCACCTGTTCTTCTCACAGAACCAAGAGGTGGGTTTTGAATTCCTTATAATGCCCCCATTGTGTGTGCCTTACCTGATCACACAGGGTTCCAATCAAGCCTTCCAAGTCACGCTTCTCATGGAGGGCCATCTGCTTTTCCTCATATTCCTGTTCCAATTGCATCTCCAGCTGACGGAGCTGTGGGCACATGGTACAGAGGTGAGCACCCTTAAAGGAGCTTTGGGCAGATAGAGTGCTGGCCAGTGTCCTGGAAGGAGGGGCCATGGAGCCTGTGACCATATTCTAAGAAAGGCTGCCTAGGAAATGAGAGGAGTATTCTGTGGGAAAGCATAGGAACTTAATCTTGAGACCTGGGCAAGAAAAGAGAGAGCTGGGCAGACTGGGGACCCCATGCCCTACACTGTGAGTTTTGTAGCCAAGGACGCTGCTTGGATATTTTGAATATTTCCTACTCTTAGCATGTTGTGTGTGTGTGTGTGTTTGCACATGTGTGTGCAGGTTCATGTTGACCAGTGTGTGCACATGTGAAGGCCATAATTTGATGTTTTTTTCTTTTATTGCTCTGCTCTCCACATTATATTTTTGAGATATGGTCTCTCACTGAAGTTTGGGCCTGTCCATTGACCAGACTGACTGGGCTTGTGAGTTCTCACAATCCTCCTGTGTCTGTCTCCCAGAGATGGAGTCACAGGCGTCAGTCACTCACACCCAGCTTCATACAATGAATAGGAGACATGTGACCTCAGGTCATCACATGTGTGCAGCCCACACTTTACCCACTGAGTCATCTTCTCTCCCGATCATTCTGAATTCTAAAGGCTGCATTTAACACATGGCAGCCAGCCTCCTAAGATACACATGTCTCCCTTGCTTCCTGTCATGATGGGGCTAAAAAAGACAGCAGCCTGAGTACACATGTGATATACTGTGTGGGTTCTCTCTAATCTTTAGTGGGATGGGATTTAGAAGAGGTTGTTGGGAAGGTTAGGGTCAGATGAGGCTGTGAGAGTAACATCTTCCAACAGGATCAGAATATCCAATCTCTCCTTCCCTCTCTCCTTCTCTCCTTTGACTCCCATGTGAGGATGCAATGAGAGGTGGACATCTAGAAGACGACCTTCATCAGAACCTCACTTTGTTCCTAGCCCTCAAGTCCCATATCAGTGTGTGGTGAATATGCTCATGGAAGTCCCCAGGCTACGGTGTTTTCCTCCAATAGCCCTAACAAAGAAACCCAAGTAATAGCACCTCATCTAATTTGCAGCTCACTAAGATTTCTCACCCAACTGTAACCAGAACATTTCTGACCCATCTGGGCTGTAGTCCAGAGGAATCTTTCCTACCTGTGGTCTGACACACGGTGCAGTGTGTGTACTGTACTTAAAAGAGAATTATTCAGAGGCTTATATTAATTACTAATTGTTTGGCCTATGGCTCAGGCTCAATATTAACTATCTTGTGTAACTTAACTCAACCCATTTCTATTAAGTGGGTATTGTCATGTGGCTCCGTGGCTTACCTCTCTTCCATTACATCTTGCTTTCTCAGTGGCATCTTGTAGAATCCTCTTAACTCTGCCCTTCTTTGTCTTTTATCTCTGCTTGGATTTCCTGCTTCCAAGCTGCCTTGCCATAGGCCAAAATAGCCTCTTTATTAACAAATGGTCATAAAGTATATCCACAGTGTACAGAAAGACATTCCACATCACCCAATAAACAGAGCATCCCTTACTTGAATGCCCCGGCGGAAGCTGGCTAGTTCTACACCAGTCTTGCTCACAGCTTCAATTTCACCCTCTCTAACCTCCTCATGAGCCATCTGGAGCCCATGTCATGGACCAGCAATCAGGAACTCACAAAGGAGCTAGTGTACCTTCGGCTACCAAATACCCATGGCATCCCCTCAGGTCACCAACTGTTTCCTGCTGTGGTGAGAGACACTGGGGAGGGGTAGCCAGTCAAAGGGAGCCATCATCAATGTCTGTCATGAAGAGAGAAAGGCTTCCCCACTTGCTCTCAATAGTGTGCCCATAAAAAGCTGAGTTAGAAATTCAGTCAGCCTGGGTCAGCAAGATGGCTCAGTAGGTAGAGACGTTGCCACCTGAGTCCAATCCCCAGAACCCATGGAGAAAGAGCTGGTTCTCACGTGTTATCCTGTGAGGTCCACACATGTGCCATGACATGTGTGTCTACACACACACACACACACACACACACACACACACAGAGAGAGAGACACTAAATAACAAATAATTGTAAAGACCTGTAAGCAATATGTTACCACACTCCTGACTGCTTCTAAAACATAAGACTAAAAAGTTACTCAGAAAAAAAAAGTAACCCCAAATCATAAAATATCTGTGTCAAGCATATCCTGGGAAGTGTGAAGAGTGTTACCCTGTGGTCCCCAAATATGACGAAGCAGGTAAGAAGGAGGGCAAAGGTGCTCGAACTCAAACTATGAACAGTGCTGAAGGAAGGAAATGAAAATTGACAAAATGGGGCTGGAGAGATGGCTCAGAGGTTAAGAGCACTGACTGCTCTTCCAGAGGACCTGACTGAGTTTAATTCCCAGCAACCACACGGTGGCTCACAACCATCTATGATGACATCTGGTACTCTCTTCTGTATACCGTATACATAATAATAAATAAATAATAAAAAACATAATAAATAAATAAATCTTTAAGAAAAAAAGAAAATTGGCAAAATGTCCAGCATCAGAGACACAGAGTAGGTGGGAAAAGTGTCAAAGGCTGACACAGACCAGTGAGTGTGCAGTGGGTGGAGACAGCACGGTGGCCTTCGGGGATGTGTGTGCACTGGGGATAACGGACTGACTGAGACAGTCCCTAATTCTCATGTGCATGATACTGAGGACTGTGAGCAAAAGATGTGCATCAAATGCAGGGCCACAGGGCAGGCCCACCAGAGAAGCCCAAATGCGGCTCTCCATACCCTCAGCATCTCTACACACAGCCTGTCTATGGCTGAGGTTGTGTTGTGTTTGAAATTCTAGAAGCCTCCATGATCATGCTTAATGACTTTGGGCCCCAGACCCTTGAAGTCCCTGAGGGAACAAAGGTCTCAGTTGGTTATAGAATGAGCATGTTAACGGATTCCAGGTTCCAGCATCCTCCCCAGCAGGACCTAGGGTGCACTGTGCCCATGGTTTACGCACCCGCTTCTGGCAGGACTGACGCACATCCTCCAACTCTTCCTCCTGGTCCTCTCGGTCCTTCTGATGCATCTGCTTCATCCTCTCAATCTCCAACTCAAACCGCTGGTGAAGCTGGGGGAGGAAGAATGGAACATGAATGTCCACATGGGCATCCCCAGCCCTCCACATCACCCCTGACACCCGAGTCCCCAGCCCTCCACACCACCCTTGGCCTTCCTCTCTGATGAGTGCCTCATACCTACCCTGAAACGTCAAAAGAAGCAGTCAAACCCTCCAACCCTGTCTCTATCATCCAGCTTCCCTCACGCTGGGTTTAGGGGCAGCCTCAGAATGCTCTTTGATATTTTCCATGGAACTCAAAGTTCTTCTGTTCTACAAGTTTGCAACTGTTGTCTCTAATGTGGAGACACAGATAGGAAAGAGAAGAACAAATCCCAGCTCCTAAAACGTTGGGAACACGAAGATGCTAACGGACAGTGTGTGCCAGATTCCCCAGCACAGTCCAATTAAATTAGCCCAGATCACAGCAGCGCCTTCCACTAACTTCACACAATGAAAGGGGCTATGGGAGGATGATCCCAGACAAGGGGTGGCATAAAAAAATACAATATTTCTTTTTCATTTTTTCCAGCCTCTTGGGCACTCCTGACATCTGCAATACCATTTATGTCAAGCTTATATGAGTTAACATAAAACTCCCAGGAAAAAGTGCCTTATTGAGATCAATAAATATCTGCCTGGCCTCTGTGAGGGCTCATGCTGTGTGCGGCTCCAGTGTGGCTGCAGTGTTCATTCTACCCCCTTTCCATTTTAAGTTCAGGTTGAGGAGCAGCCAGGAAGGTTTGTGGTCTCCACTCTTAAGGTCACAGTTCTTGTTTCTGCTTGTAACTCTCAGTGGTGCTGGGAGGAAGCTTCAAGAAATGATAACAGGATTTTCACAAATGCCTGCTGGCTTGTGTGTGCTCACAGACACCACCTGGTGCTATCACACTGCTCCGCCAGCCTGGGCAGTCCCACCACTGTGGACACTGCAATCTTCATCAATTAGATCTGGAGCTTGAGGATTGGCAAGGTTCTCATCAAAGAAGTGAAGCATTTAGAAAACCCAGAGATTGCCCGACATCCCCTGGGCAATGAACCGACTCAGTCTTTGGTATCACATGACTCTGTGGCCTCTGGGCCTTTGCAGGAGCAGTCCAGCCTACCTGGGACTCTTGTTCAGCCAATTCCAACTGAACCTTCAGCTTTCACTCACTGCAGTGAGCTTGTGTCCTGCAGCCCTTCCCAAGACTAAATAATCAACATACTCAAGGTGCATTTGATCCCAGCAGGACTCTGAGCTTTAAGAAGTCAGAGAGCACCAGTTTCCAGATTTGTTCCTTCATCTGTGATGCCAACGAGGTGTTTAGCCAAGGAAGATCCTTCAGACCCTGATCCTTCTTCACTTCTCACATCTGTGTGTCCTACCCATGAGGCTTCATCCTGTGACAGTGAGCAAGATGCCAGCGAGAGCACCCTGGCTTCAATGGGAATGCAAAGAATCCATCTGCTCATGATGCCCAGCAGGTGTTCCCACAGTGGGCAGGGTTTAAACAGAATTGTCAGTCACTACAACCCTCTGAGAAACTTAGAGATAAGCACTGGAACGTCCCTATCCTTGAGAAACTGGGTGGCTTTTACACCAGGGACAGGAAACCACATGTTTCCATAATCCCTGTATCTCTCTGGAAGCCAGGAATGCTAACACTGATGCTATTTTACAAGGATGTGGGTTTTGGGTATTACTGTCTCCTTCTCTCCTCAGTGTCCATTTTTAGATGATGGATTATTTGGTGTGTGTGTGGGGGGGGGTGGGAACAGGGTCTGTTAGTGTATCCCACACTGGCTTCATACTCTCTATGTAGTCCAGGCTGGTGGGAACTCATGGTGGTCTGTCTGTCCCAGTCTTCCAGAGTGTGGGGCCAGGTGTCAGCCACCGCACCGGCTCTCAGCATCTACTTTAATTTGTGCTTTTGGGGCTCACATTGCTGTATTTAGATTTTTTTCTGTTGCTATGTATGTGTCTCATAACTACTTCAAACACCATGGCTTGGCATGTACCTAGAAGCCAGATGCTTTCCTGAGGACACGGGAGGTCAGGCTTTACATCCCTGCCTACTACCTCAGTTTCTGCACATTTCCTGAATCCCAGAATGCTCCTCGTCCTACTTCTGTGCCCAGAGCAGATGTTTGAGCCTCTGTGGTCTGAGGACTCCAGTTCAACTCCCTCCATCACTCTGTGTGTGTGTGTGTGTGTGTGTGTCTGTGTGTGTGTGTCTCTGTGTGTGTGTGTCTGTGTGTGTATGTGTGTGTGTGTCTGTGTGTGTGTCTGTGTGTGTGTGTGTGAGAGAGAGACAGAGAGACAGAGAGAGACAGAGAGACAGACAGAGAGAGAGAGAGAGAGAGAGAGAGAGAGAGAGAGAGAGAGAGAGAGACTTTAAGCCTCAGCTTCCACATTCATGGAGAATATGATCCTTCTATGTCCCAGTGAGGTTCTTGTTCAGAGCCATGGGAAAAGTTCAGAGAGAGCCAGGGGTGGAGTCTCATATACAGACAGTGATCAATGTTAGATACTTGGTCACTAATCATGGGCTGAACATCAACAGTGTATGTGGTGTCATTCTTGATTATATAGAGAGAAGCATTGCAAAGGAAGAGGGATTGACCAGCTAATCCACAAACAAACCACTGCTGACAGGAGACTTGTATCTTAACTGGGGAGGGGCATTACAGTACAGTGTGCTGTCCAGCCTGGTGTGAGGGGCATTATAGTACAGTGTGCTGTCCAGCCTGGTGTGGCCATTACCAAGAACAGGCAATAGCAAAGAGATGGTCATAAGGCAGGACTCCTGCAAGGGGCCAGCTTCTCTGAGACTACTACTAAGACTATTATTCTCTGAGGAGTAATAGGGAGCCATGGGCTGCTGGAGAGCAGCAGTGAGGCAGCCTTGTAGTATTTTTTTTACACCTGTGGGAGAACCCTGCCCAGGGCAGAGCATCCCTCAGACAGGGAGGGTCTCTTTACCTGCTCCAGCTGCTTAATGGTGTTTTCCTGCTGGCTGTGGACTTTCTTTTGCTCCAGGGTGCTGGACTCCAGCTCCCAGACTCTCTCTTTCAAGCTTGCCACACCTTGTGCCCCCACAGAGGCACAGCCCAGCAGCTCCTGCTTCTGGCCCTGGAGCCTTTCCACCTCCTGCTTCAGCCTTGAGGCTTCCTGCTCCTTTTGCTACAAGGAAAGGGGCAGAGAGATAGCATTACATGGTTACGGTCCTCTCCCGGGAGGACCCACCCTCTGCATACAAGCCTGGTTGTATCCCAGGCTCAGCATCATTAGACAAGTCTCCCCATGCAGTGTAGGCTGACTTCAACCTCAGGATCCTTCTGCCTCAGTTTCCTCAGTGCTGAGATGACAAGCTATGCCTTCCTCCTCCACTCTTGCCCTTTCACAGTGTCCCTTGGGTCGCCATCATGGCTGGGCTTTGGGAAGGCTCAGAGGGACAGGGGAGACAGGAAGGAGTTTCCTGGAGTTGGGTCTCAGTGCACATAATAGAAGGGTTTGTCATGTTGAAACTGGAAACCAGGCACTGTCTGTACTAACCCTCAGGGAGGCCGAGGGCTGAGAAGTGACCCTTCCACTAAGGAGGCTGGACCCGGGACACAGTCTGTAGGCTTCTCTCATAAAGAGGATGAAAGGCTGGCTGAAGAGTGTAGGTCATCCTCAGGTGTCATAAGGAGCTGCTGAAGGAGGAGGGGCAGCTGATATCACAAATGACCTCTGCCTAGGGTTAGGCCAGGGATCCTGGACAAGGTCCTGCTGAACCTCTGGGACCTCTCAGGTAACAGCTGGGATCCTGTGCCTATGGCTGGAGCATGGCGCTACAGAGGACTGTCTGCCTGACGACCTTTGTGAGCAACATGAGAACAGTAGTACCAGCTGCCTGGCGGACCATGGCACCCACTCAGGGCTCCCTTCCTCTGTCCACTGTTGCATGCTGGGAATTCTGGAGAGTCCAGATGGCCACGAGTGCCCACTGTTTACCTCAAGCTGCTGCTGAAGCTGGCCCAGCTCCCAACGCACTCCACTGTTCTCCTGGCTCACTTTCTCCCTGAGGGTCTTCTCAAACATCGACTCCCCCAGGGCCTTGGCCAACTGCAAGTCAAACCTGCTCAAGGCAGAATGCATATACATCAGGGAACGATGGTAGGGGAAACTGACTCAGGGTCAGGTGCGGATAGAGTTATGAGTGTACTGAAACATGAGATGAGAAGGGGAAATGAACGGGATTTTGTGTGAGGTTTCGGGTGGGGAAGGGAAGGCTGGAAACCCACTTAAAAAATATAGAAACAAAAAATTAAAAGTATATTTAAAGATAGAGTAAATTGAATAATGTATGTTTTTAATAAATAATATGGATATTAGAGGACAGACAAATGGGAGAGAGACAGACAGTTATAGAAGAGACAGGAAGAAGGAGTTGGCGAGAGAGAGAGAGAGAGAGAGAGAGAGAGAGAGACTAGTCCGCCCTGTTGAACACTCCCTTCCTCTCCATGCTGGTTTGCACACTAGTGTTCCCCGCCAATGTGTAATGCCCATGGCTCTGCTTTCTGTTTCACAGCACACGGCCAGCACCGGCTGCAGATGGCATGGCAGACCTTCACAAGGCATGTGCTCCTTAGATGTGCCCCTAGCATCAGCAAACAGAAGGTGGCCTACAGGTCCTCAGAGTAAGGAAGGGGACCACCACGGGGCTGCCGTCCTGGCCCTTCACCCTCAGTTCATTGTTTGGCTTTCCACCTCATCAGCAGAGAGCATCCCTCTAGAGAGCTTTTCCAGACCACAGGGAGGGATGACTGAGCCACACACAGGAAAGCCCACCACCCCAACAATCCCGGATGTGGACATTAGTGACAGGAAGGACCCTTAGTATAAAATCATCACACCAGATGTCATTCATAGCCCAGGCTCCCAAGAAAACCAATCAGAGCTCTCTTTAGAAAGCCTCCTGCTGGAACAACCCAGAAGCTTTCTGATTGGCTGTTGGTGACATCATTTCAGAGGCACTGTCTGCCGCCCCTGAATCTAGAGGATGGTGATGTTCAGGCAGTTCCAACAACTTGGGACTTGGGATAGGGTCTCTGCTTGTTTAAGACAACATGGAAGGTGAGTAATAGGGAGCCACAGAAGGATAAGGAGCAGCCAAGGAAGGCACATGGATAAAAGAAGAAACTGAGGTTCAAAGAGGTGTGGTGGTTGAGCTCCAAACCCCACAATGGCAGAAGTGAGCCTCGGCAAAGCTTCCCTGGTCTCAGAGTCAGAGTCAATCTACCTGTCTATGCCCTGGGGCAGGTAAGGTAAGACAGCAGGGGGCAGAGAACGGCCAATGTTCCCAAGGAGTTCTTGTCTTAACATGACACCTGATACCCAAGAAAGACTCCTATAAACTCCAACTTCTGGGACACACGTTTGCACACACACCATACACAGAGACACACAAACACTTCATGCAGCACGGGGCTGCCAAGGGCCCAGTCTCTGTAAGTGCAGGGTCTGTTGCCTGACACATGGCTCACTCGGAGAACGCCACCAGCTCATGGAATGAAGCTTTGTGACCCACGAATGGGGTATCTATGGCAACAAGGCTCCAACATCAGATGGAACCATTCTGGACCACTTGAGCACAGAAGCCAAGATGGGGATGGAGAGTTCTAATCATGTGGAGCCGTGAATAATGGAGACACCCGGGCTTACAATTGAGATGACCCTGGAGACACATGACACACTGAATGCCCCTGGCTTCCCGAACATTATATCACTAGGTGTTCAGTCAAAATGTTCACTGAACTGAGACATCAGCAGCCCCCTGGGCTCCCTATAAATAGCTCATCTACCTGGAAGCCCCATGTGTGTTATCAGCAATTGAACATCAAAACCTGCTTCTAAGCCAAAGCTAATAGTGGAGTGGAGGATGCCGTAGGCAGGCTAGTTCAGAGAAATGTAAAGATGAGGATGAGAGATGAGGCCCTTTCCAGGGCACATCATACAAATCCCTAGAGTAAGGAGATCCATAAGCTAAGTGCCCCAAGGCAGTACCTCTCTTTCAGAAGGATGACACCCTCAGGATGAGCAGAAATCTCAGAAGACCGAGAAGCTGGCAGCTAAGAGAAACCTGGGAGGTGTCAGTGTGTGTAGCACTCGGCTTACAGCTATACCCTGTTATCTCCAGCAGCCAGTGGCAGTCTAGGATGTCTCTAAGATGCCAGTAATTCCATGGCTCAAGGAGGTGCTTGTCATTGGACAAGGTCACATAGCAAGCTGTTGACATGAAGTGGGGCCATTTTCCCTGTGTAAGAGTGAAGGCTCACCTGTGTGCCCAGCTGGGCATAGAAAAGAGAACAGAAGAAAATAACCAGTGAGAAGAGGCCACATTTCCTTTGGGGGAGTGTGTTAATGATGTTGCACAGAAAGTCATTTTTGGAAGAAGAAGATGCCATGCCAAGAAGCGCCAGATAAAGCAGGAAACAAGTGTAGAGCTGGGTGTGGTGGCTCACACTTTAGTCTCAGCACTCAGGAGGCAGAACGCTAAGTTCGAGGCCAGCCTGGTCTACTGAGCAATTCCAGAACATCCAGGACTATACAGAGGACAGAGAAACCCTGTTAAATAAAAAAGGATGGAGGGGGAAGTAAGGGAGAGAGAGAGAGAGAAAGCACAGCATTCAGAGCTCACCATCCCTACCACCTATAGAATTTAACCTGCCTGCAGCCTCTTAGAAAGCACCGTGTTGGGCAAAGGGCTGGAGAGATGGCTCAGCGGTTAAGAGCACTGTCTGCTCTTCCAGAGGACTTGGGTTCAATTCTCAGCACCCACATGGCAGCTCACAACTGTCTGTAGTTCCAGTTCCAGGCAAATACCAAGGCAAATAATTAAATAAATAAAAGCGTTTTTTGTTTTTTTGGTTTTTTAAAAAAAAAAAGAAAAAAAAAAAAGAAAGCACCGTGTAGGGCAAAGTCAAGGCTGGCTCATCTGGGACACTCGTCAACATTTCACCAAGAGTATTCTAAGAGGCAGCATTCCATCCACTTAGAAATTCACCACTGTGGGGCAGGCCCCTTTATCCTCACCAGGAGAGAGGCCCAGACTGGACACAGCCAAGCTCATGGATGGAGAGCCACAGCTGCTGGAGGGTGTGGATCTTGGTACCAACCCCAGCTCCTCTATTGCCTAACCATGCCAGCATCCACACAGAAAAGCAAGGGTGGTGCCTAGGCACACCATCAAAGCTGTCAATACATTTATGTGTAAGGTCCAGGTCTTAATGGAATGTCCCCACAGATCAGAGTTCATACACTCAATAAGGGTAGGGGCTCCCATTTGGGGATGTGTTCATTTTACTTTTCTTATCCCGCTTTTCATCACTGGGGATGGGTAGCTGAGTCTACTTCTCTTGGATACACTGAGCATGTCATATAGTTCTCAGCACAGATAAGAGACCTCACACCTATCTACAAATGGACACCTGGGACCCAGAGGCATTGAAAGCCCAGCTCAAACTCCCACAGCTAAAAAGAAAAACAGACATGAATTGGTATGGTCTCCTGAGAGGCACAGATCCCGGCCCATCACACTAGCTCTCCCTCACTCTCCACAATAAGCCCCTTGAGGAAAGAAGATGCTGAAGCCTGGAGAGGGTAGGTAATTCCCCTACAAGGTCACAAATCCATTGGGAACAAGGAAGGCTGGGTAACAGTTCCAGCTGGGTTGGAGTCTTGAGAACCTGACAGGAATTCCACATGGAGGTAAGAATGAGGGTCTGCACTCTCTGCATAAGGTTGCCTGTCAGAAGTGGGGTGACTTGAGAACCCAGAGGCCTCAGTGAACCCCCTCACAATGTGGCTCACCCTGCTGGGACATGACTCACTTCCTCTGCTTCTTCTCCAGCTCATGGTTCCTGCTCTGCTGGTTCTCCAGCAGTACCCGAGTGTCCTCCAAGTCCCAAGTGAGGTGGTGGCACTTCCTCTTGAGCTGGTGAGCCATCTTCTTGGCCTCTTCATAAGCGTTCTGCAGCTCCCCAAGCTATGGAAAGACAAACGTGAGAAGCTCATACGTACCTTCATTTCCCACATCAGCATCATGTAAGGAAATGGATGTTAAGAGAGAGAAGACCACTGGAGGTGTTTCTGTCAGCTCCAGGAAGCTGCTGGGAGGTACCAAGGGGCACACTCTTCATCCCTTGATGATCTCTCTTGCTTTGCCTCAGCCAAACTCCTGCCCCACACATGGAATTCATTTTTCCCTATCCTGCCCCAACGGGACACTTTGATCAGCAGGTGCTTGCTAGATCTATCATCGGAGAGACTTCTGAGGATTAGCTGCAGAGTCACCAATAGGGCATTCCCAGCCAATGGAAGCAGGAACCCTAGTAAACCGCCCTGCGCGGTCCCCGGTGCAGTCTAAAGCCCACAGCTCACGCAAGCACTCTGAGCCAGGCTGTGAATAAACAGGAAGAAAGCATCTTCCCCCACACACACACACACACAGTGCCCTAGTTTAGATCTGGGGAAGAGGGGGACCCAGCATACATGCTTTGAAGAAGTGGCCTCATTAAAAGGCTGCTTTAAATAAGCAAAACTCTGAGTTAATGAGGCCTGTAATTCTAAATTCAGTATTTGAAGGCAAATGGGAGGTTTCCTTATGTTCAGCTGCTTGGAGAAGGTCGCAGGTTTATGACTTTTTAATGTAGTGTGAATATCCCCCTTCCTTAGGGAAAGTGACCCGACTGTGTAATTTGTTGTTACAGTCTCAGGCTGCCTCCCTCTTTGTCACTCTGAATGTGGATGCCCAGGATGTCTCTTAGTACTATGCCCATCTTGGAAGTGACTGTTAAAACCTTCACCCTGGGGGGGGAGGGGCTCATCATAGCTCTCTTCCACAGTGTTGTCTCTCAACCCCCTCTGTAGGATATCACAGTTTATTCTCTCTCTCTCTCTTTAAAAATATAGTAGCAGTAACAGCCAATAGAAGCTTCCACCCTGTGGTTCTTGAAGCAATGGAAGAAACCAAGAAATGAAAGGATTCCTGTACAGGGCAGGCTGCATCACAGCCTCAGGAAGAATGGCTGCTGGATTCCCACCTCCAGTTGTGCTAGCCAAGGCTTCTAAGAGAGTGGTATTATTTGTGGTCTTATGCTAGGGTGAGGATGTGTAGACAGAGGAAAAGAGCCACCCTCTGAGCCCCTGCAGCAGCATAGAAAAGGGTCTTGGGCTCAGGAAGAACTGGGCAACTGTGGTGTTGGGATGGGCTTTTGATGAGTCTTCCAAATTCCTCCTCCTGACAATTTGTGATCATTTCATCCTTCCAGACAGGGCTCCATGCAGCTCAGGCCTTTCTTGAAGTTCTAAGAGGCCAGAGCTCGCATCAAATGCTTGATGCTCCTGCCTCTACTCCGCCTGTGAGGGCAGCAGATATGAACTACCATGCCTGGCTCAGCATAGTCATTTGCAACTGAGCATAGGAGTATTTATGTCATGAAAGTTTGCCAGTGAAGTGCATGGTGGGAGTTTGTGCCATTTGCCTTTACCCCACGGGTAGAGGGCCAGCCAGACAGCAAGAGGCTGTCTTGAAAACAGTGAAAAGGGAGCCAGTGATATAGAGCTTCATGGCAGAGTGGTTGTCTACAGGGCAAAGCTGTATTCAATCTCCAGCACTAAGAAATAAAGGGAGTGGGGTAGGGACATTCCAGGAGGTTAGCTATGCCCTTGACACAAAGCCAGAGCAGTAAGGTAAACACAGGTGTCATGGTAGCCTTGCTAAAAGTGAGGCCAGTCACCAGATCCTGATATCTCTGCAAAGAGAGGTGTGTGAACAGACAGGCCCAGGAGATAGACCTTGGGCTTGGACCCTCAAAGAGAGGTACCCGGAGAAGAGGAATGGGACACCCAGCCTGGCCTGTGGATGTGTGAAGCCATGAATGAGGGAAGAAACAATTGTCTAAGAAGTCTATCCCAGGCCTCTTTCAAGTTTATTTCTGGTAGGGGATCCCTGTGTGTGTGTTGGAGATCCCTCTGTGGGGTGGGAGAGACGAAAACAGCCTCCATAGGCTCAGAAGGAGTAGCACTGTTAAGAGCTATGGTCTTGTCAGAGGTGTGTCACTGGGGTGGGCTGGACGGTTTCAAAAGCCCAAGCCAGGCCTAGTCTCTCCCTTCCTATCGTTGTCAGTGGATCACGATCTGACTCTCAGCACCAGGCTCCCTGCCATGATGATAATGGACTAACCCTCTGAGACTGTGAGCCAGTCCTTAGTTAAATGCTTTCTATTACAAGAGTATCCTTGGCCATGGTGTCTCTTTACAGCAATAGAACACTAAGACAGTGGGTCAATTCCAAGAACATGCTATAGTTGTCTTTACAGATCAGAACCTAAGGCCCAGGTGGCCATGATTTCCTTAGAGCCAGACCTGTTACATGGATCTAGGTCCAAGGCAGGGGGGTATTCTTCCCTTAGAACACATTCCCTGCATCCCATGGGTAGACAGCATTTATTCCAACAGTAGAGGTTCCCCACGCCCTCTTTCCCCAGGACCAGACGACACAGTGGCCTCTCACAATGGAGGGGAGAAGGCACCCCCTCCTTCTGAGTTCCTGGAGCCTCAGGGGCCTTGACCCACCACTTTCTCTGACCTTCTGCTCCAGCTCTGTCCGGGCCTTCATCTCTGAGTCCAGCCTCTCCTCACACTGCTGAAGGCGTTTGCGCAGGAAGTCATTCTCCATCTGAGCACAGTCCAGGCGCATCTGCCACTCATCCTCTGTGTGACAGGGTCAGGGCTGGTGAGTGAGGCATCACATGTGGCCTCCCCTCACTCCTGAGCCCTGTGCTTGCCACTCCACAGTATTCATGGTCCCTGAAGTCCAGTTAAAGACTAGGGCCCCTTCCAGGCAGCCTGCCCTGACCACATCCAACTGTCTAGAGTGTTGACCTCACTGCAGTAAGGTAGGGTCCCTGGCACTCTGCACGGTGCTCTGACGTTTCTCTCATAATCTGTAAGGCAGGGAGGTCTCTAGTCATTAGTGTTTTTCCAACATCATCTAGAAGTTTTTCAGAGAGAGGGGAAGTACACTTTCCAGATGCCAATGAACCCAGCAGAATCATGGGGCAAAGATAGCCAGGCTCCTGGCTACAGGTTAGGTGGCAGATTGTTTATCATTGATTTTGGGGTTGAGTTACTAGATAAACAAATAGGTAATTAATCAATAAACTTGGCCACAAGGTGCCCTGTTGAGTGTACTGATTCCCTTGATTTGGTTAAAAAAGATCAATGTTGGTTGAATTGAAACTTTTTGGCTAAATTAGGGGTTATGGTATCTTATCTTTTGATAACCAAACAACATAATGTTTCTTAAGTTAATGGAGCTGGGGAAACATCCTTAAGAAATAGTTCACTTCTTTATCATCTGTATACATATCCATCCACCTACATCCTTCCATTTCCCATCTACCTGCCTATCCACCCACCATCTGTTCGTCCATTAGCTCATACATCACATACATTTTCTGACTCATTAATTTACCTACCCATTCATCTATTAGTTCATACACCCATGTATCAGTCTATCTATTCATAAAATTCCCATTCAATGCACTTCTTACCAGTACAGGAGATAATTGCATTAATAAGGCATTTCTACTCAGCTTCTAGTATTATTTAATAGGAGTGAGAAATACATTCAGAGAAAGCTTCAAGATAGTTTTCTCCTGAAAAAAAACTTAATGAGAATTTTGACAGGACTCATATTCTTAGGATCTATCCTAGGACATACTGTGATATTGAGCATAGGGTAAGTGCAAAAGAGTGTTCAACAGATAGATAGATAGATAGATAGATAGATAGATAGATAGATGAGTAATAGATGATAAGATAGATGACAAATAGATAGTAAGATGATAGATAGATAAATAGATAGATAATAGATGATAGAAAACTGATAGATGAAAGATAGATGATAGGTAGATAGATGGGTAGATGGATGATAGATGATAAGAAAGATGATAAATAGAAAAGTGGTAAGATTATAGGTAGATAGATAGATATATAGATAAACAGACAGACAGATGAAGAGACGGATGACTGGGTGGATAGTAAGATGGAAGAGCAATGAATGTGAGGTTGATGAGTAGATGGATGTTGGATGTTAGGGTATATGGATAAGTGAGTACATAGATAATGGATTGATGGGTAGGAGAGTAAATGGATGGATCAATGAGCAATAGATGATGGATAAATTTAATCAGTTTGTACAATAATGCCTGAATTATCCATTCACCTATTTCCTGGCTTTCTGTAATATATCTCTACATTTATAGTTAATTTTCTGATAACAAAACCCAACTAAAATTCTTGTGTAGTCCCAGGTCCAGCCTGGTGCTGGATGTGTATTATAAAAGACTCACTATAAGTGTTTAGACAGGCGTAAGGAAAGTCATGCTTTCTTTTATGATGTGCAGAGGCAGATGAGAAAGCACAGCGCAGTGGGTGAAGGTATTTTATTGCCTATTTCAACTTTCCTATATTTTAGAGGTTTCATGTAAAGAGTATGCATGACTTTCATAACAGAAAAGATTATCTATGGCCTGGTTTCTGAGACTGCACATCCAGAGCCGAACATCTACATTATGTAGTGACTGATGTGCCCATAAGCTAAGTGTATCTCCTACACTATCAGCCCCCTGATCATGGTAGAAGAAACACACCCCTAAGAAGCCTCATCCAGACATGTCTTAGATGGATGTGATATCCCACATCATAGTTGGCTCTGTACCAACAGGTCCCTCACTCCCATGAAAGTAGAGTCCCCAGGCAGTGGCATAAACAAGGTACACCGGAAAGGCTTGGTGTCACCTTCCTCATATGTAAACTGGGTTGATGCAAGAACATGTAGGGACCTCGTTCCTCATGATAATAAGGTAGCTGATGTCTATGCAGCACTCTACTCCATATGGCCCAGACTCCCCAGTCATCATGTGGGACCATCTGCATGTGAATATAGGGTATCTGAGGCTTAGTGAAGGCTTTGAATGACATGGTATGATTCAAATACAGAGATGTAGCTTCTAGGGCTCCACCCAGGATAGTCCTCATCAAAATGTGCATTTAAGATACTAGAACAGAAAACTGTCTAACACATAGACACCAACCTGAGGGTGTGTGCACCTGAGTGTGTGTGTGTGTGTGTGTGTGTGTGTGTGTGTGTGTGTGTGTATGGGGTCTGTAAGTCAACCTTCAGTCTCAGACACCATTCACCTTGTTTGGGTAAAAAAGAGTCTCTCATCATTCTTGGGACTTATAAATTGGGCCATGTTGGTGGCCAGCTAGCCCTCCAGAGTCTCCTGTCTCTGCTTCCTAGAGCTAGGATTTCAAGCTTATACCACTGCATCTTTTTTATTGAGTATTAAGGGTCATTCCTAAAGCTGGCACGGCCAAATGAGCTACCTTTCCAGCTCTTCCCTGACTTTGAACATGATCCTTCAGCCATGTAACACTTCTCTGTGTGGTCAGTGTTCACTGTGAATTTTGTCAGAATGGCCGCCATTACATGAGACTGTAAGCTGCCCAAGGGCAGAGCTGTACCTACTGGCTTTGGCGGATGTGGCATCAATGGGACATATGTGCTCAACTCATGTTCAAACAAACTGAATGAAAATGTGTTTCATCCAGCAGCATCCAACCCCAAGGGTCCCCGGATGCTCACCTCCTGCTGCAGGCTTCTCTTCAAAGATGGCCAGCTGACTCTTCTGCTGCGCCTGCTCCAGCTGCTTCTCTACTTTTCCCAGTGCCTCCTGAACTTGCTGGTACTTGGCCTGGAAGAAAGGCTTGGTGATGGCTGAGGTTTGGAAATGATAGTCTATTCTCTCGACCCTAGGTTAGTGTATTGAGAAACTAGTCCTTCACACGGCACTGTGAAAGGTCAAACCTGGGGAGGTCCGCAAGTCACTGGGACCCTGGGAGGAATTACAGTGGTTCTTGTGAGACCCTCACTGCAGTACTTAACAAGAAAGGGAGGGAGGGAGCCCAGAATCTCCCCCTCTTGAGCTTTCTGTTTGGCTCAGTGATCTTTCCTTCCTGCCATGATGGCGGCTGCTCTTAGGCTTTTACCAAAGGCTGAGCTAATAGGACCAGCCCAAGACCTTTACCCTCAAGAACCATAAGATAGCTTTCTTTATAAAAAGAATTTTAAAAAACAAACCACTTTATATGTGACCATCCAAACCCAGGGTTTGGTCACCTGTCACACATTCACTCATGAGACAAGAATGGTATCCCTGTGCTTTTCCCACTCAAGGGTCCCTCAATGTCATGGGTCTGTTAAATGTATCATGCCACCATTGCTAAGGTTGCTACCCACAGCACCTCCCAGGCCTTGCCTTAGGAAGACCCAACTGACCAAGCCAGGACACAGAAGTCAGTTAGTCTGTGTATCTCAGGCTAACTGGTCCTGGAGAAGTTCTAGTAACCAGCATGTTCCACTTCTGGCTGCCTCACTAGATCCACATGAACTCTGACCTTGAGCTCCTGAACCTCTCGGAACGCCTGAAGTCTCTCTGCCCGCTCGCTCTCCAGAACCTGACAGGCCATATCGCCTTTGAAGCGCTCATCAGCAAGCTCTGAGGTCAAGTCTGTGATCTGAGGGGAGAGAAACCATGAGGCATCTGACTCTTCTTTTCTCTACACACAACACACAGCATAGGACCAACCACTACTGAGGAGAGAGAAGGATATCCCGCTCCATAAACAAAAGGCTCACACTTCAGGATGTACCTGTTTCTGGTGCGGGAGAATTCTCCCCCAGAACATACTAGCTTCTCTGAGGATCATTTTCTCCACTTTAGAAGCTGGAGAGAGAATTACTAGGATTGTGATGGGGAATGTAAGTGACATGAGCTCTGGAGAGTTTAGGACTGTGCCTGGTATGTAGTAGGTACTCAGCTAAGGACAGAGGCTTAGCAGAGGTTGATAACTGTCAGTGCACCTGAACCATGCTGTGGGACTGAGCATCACTGTAAGGCACACCCACACTTGGATGTTCCGTGTGGAGCACTCTGTGGCTTTCTGTGGGCTGTGGCACTGGTCTCTGCCTTCCGGGCCTATCTTCCATAGGTTCACTTGACCTGTCATTAGTGATTACACAGACCTGTTAAGAAGGGGACTGAGAATGAGCACATGTGTGAGCTGTGTGTTTCTAATGGAGTTGATAAAAATGCCTTGCTTTCTCCTGAGCTGACAGCTAGACACAAGCAGTACCACCACAGAAGAGAAGATACAGTGGAGACCTAGCCTGTGAGGTCATGTTGCTTTCTTTTTCTTCTTGGCTGTTTGAAAGACACCACAGCCAGAAAGATGGAACTGTAATGTGTGTGTGTGTGTGTGTGTGTGTGTGTGTGTGTGTGTGTGTGCAGATATACTGTTCCAGTGACTGTATTGTGTGTGTGTTCATGCACACATGTACACAGCATGGTCTCATGTAGCCGAGGCTATCCTTTAGGTAGCTGAGGATGACCTTGAACTCCTGATCTTTCTGAGGTTACAGGTATGGCCCACGTATATGCCATGCTGGGGATATAACTTAGGGCGTCATTGTGTATTTTTAATTACAAGTGCAATATAAGAGACAGAGGATGTGAAAAGGAAGAAGGTATAGGATCTAAGAATGTGTTGGATTTCTTGGTCAAGCTTCCAACCAGGGCCTTGGACATGGGAACAGCATATGTGCAGAGAGAGGTCTTCTGTCCCTTGGCACTTGGACTTTGGGTAATATGGACACATTGTCTCATATATGTACTAAAATATGGTCGCATCTATCCATCTCATTTCCCCTCAGCTTGCTTCCTATCTTCCAGTACACCGCTGTCCCAACTTAGTTTTTCCCAACCCACTAGGCCCAGTTAGTGCTGTCTGCATATGCACAGGTGTGAGCCATCAGCAGGAGCCCTAGAGGACTCCATAAAAGGTGACTCTCCCTTTCTCTCATTTTCTTTTTGGTCATATGAACACAAGACAATCACTCATTCATGGAGATGGTGTCACGGGGGCCCCAGTTGCCCTGAGATGCCTAACTGTACTGTGGATTTATTTTTCATGTTTTTGGAATCAAAATAAAGCACTATCATAAATGAAAGTTCCTGGGAAAATCCCTGCCTTCCACAGAACTCTGCAAGGCTGATGGGTGCTTACATCAGTCACGGGGGAGGTGGGAATGGTACAAATCTGAAGTCTAATTGTAATTTATCTTGGGCTGTCTTTAGCCCATTTGATAACCATTCCTTGTTTGTCTGACCTAACATCCTGTGACCTTCAGATGAAGCCTTTTGTAGTATATTAATTTAGCACACACACACACACACACACACACACACACACAATGTTTCAGCATTTGTGGCCCATGGTAGAGAATCCCTCACTCTCCATGAACTACGACTGATGTAACACCGGCATACTTGAGAAGTGTTGATTTGTGGTTTCTTTGTTCTGTTACTCTAATGCTTCATAGAATGGTCCCATATTGGATCATGGAATCAAGGGTAGACTGAATCTATTCCCAGGGTGTCATCACTCACATTAGAACAAATGCTTCTGAGAGGAGAGCTATGTTGTTGGGGAAATAGCTGCATTACAGAAATTGAGGCCACTGCGCATTCTCTGCACCTTCTTTCCCTGTCCAGCCTATTCCCGAGTGTGACCCAAATCTTCAGGAGAAACAGAGATCCAGGGAGAGAGGGGGGTGGGCAAGAACTCCAAGATCACAGAGCAAGCAAGCAGCAGAGCTGAGATTTGAACTCACATCTGTCTGCTGCAACTACTGCAATGGGTCTAGAATTAAAGCTTCCTGGGCCCTGGGTGAGTGTCCTCTGAGAGGGACCCTCTGTGTTTCCTCAGTCCGATAGCTTTAAATAGTGTGCCAAGGATGGCTTGTACACCTCAGAGTTTGTTACACTGCAATTTCCCCACCAGGGTCCGTCCCCAAGGCACAGCCCGGAAGCTTAACTCTGGAGCAGAGGACAGAATCACAGCAGCTCCGGTGTCCCCCTCCCTAATTCTGGCTTCTCTTTACTTTGGGCAGGTTAGATTGGCTTGTGGCCTTGCAAATGCTCTATGGGGCTGGGACAGTGACCAGTACAATCCAGGAACATCCAGGGCCACGCTCTTTAAACACCTCCCACCCTGGGAATTAGCAGGGGCACAGTGATAGCTCGCTTAGACAATTAGTGTGAAATTTAATTTGTGCTAATCAGTCTGAGCATGGGGAGCACAAAATTAATTTAATGCATTAATTTCGGGTCTCATGGAACCCAGAGTCTGGAGCCTGAAGGACAGTCATCTCTTTCAGCTGTACGGGATGCTCTCATGTGGTCAAGTCCACACAAAACCTCTCCCTCCTCCCTACCCCTCCCTTCCCTTTTTCTTCTTCTCCTCCTCCTCTCTCCCTCCCCTCTCTTCCCGCCCCCCCCCTTTTTCCTCTCATGGGTAGAAGCCCTGTCTATGAAGGGGAAGAGTAGACTCCACACTCCAAATTATGAAAACCGATTTAAGGATCTGGCTTACAAACAGAGCAGAATTTTTTCAGATGTCACAGGCCAGTTGACAGGAAATTGCTTTGACAGCCCTCCCCAGATCCACCCTGTGCTGGAATCAGCAGAAATGCCTTTTCTACTTAGGGACAATGGCCCTCGAGAACAAGAAACAGGAATGGCCACCCATTTTTACAGAGTCTAAAAGAAAGAAACAGGCCCAGCCTGGTGGTACAGGCTGGTTACCCTAGCAACCCAGAGGCTGAGGCAGAAGAACCACATGTTCAAGGCCAACCCAAGTGAAACAGCAACATTGTCTGCAAAAGAGGGTGGGGGTTGCAGCTCAGCACTGGAGTGCTCACAGAGCCCGTGAGTCCTAGATCAATCCCCAGTATCAAGGGGAAAAAAAGCATCCGGCAGCGTACAGCCCAGGACAGATATTAAAACTGAACATGGCTGGAGTTATGGCTGTTACCTGTAGATACTACATGTGCACACCTACTGTGTGTTGGGCGCTATACTGAGGATACACAGAGTAATCAGAGTTGAGTAACTACTGGAGATCCAAATATTTTAGCCTGCTTCTGCCTCCAGCCCTGACTAAAGATTCTCAAGCTTGGGAAGGACCTGGAGGAGGTGAAGGGAGAGAAGAGGGTTCTCAGATACAGGGTCAGCCACAGTGGGTGTGGCTACTGTTCTGCAGAGGGCGTGATTGACAGCAAGCAAACGTGTGTGTGTGTGTGTGTGTGTGTGTGTGTGTG
This sequence comes from Sigmodon hispidus, assembly GCA_004025045.1. Taxonomy (NCBI): domain Eukaryota; kingdom Metazoa; phylum Chordata; class Mammalia; order Rodentia; family Cricetidae; genus Sigmodon; species Sigmodon hispidus. The sequence goes on along the minus strand of PVIH01001291.1, from coordinate 87,056 downwards.
TGTGTGTGTGCATGTGTGTATGTGTGTGGTGTATATGTGTGTATGTGTGTATGTACATACATATATGTAAAAAATCTATGTGTGTGTCTCTGTTTCTCTGTCTCTCGTCTCTCTCTCATGTGTGTGTGTGTACGTGTATAAGTGTGTGTGTATGTGTGTGTGCATGCATGTGTGTGTGGTGTATATGTGTGTGTGCATGTGTGTGTGTGTGTGTGTGTGTGTGTGCAGACGTGTGGAAAGAGGACAACCGTAGGTCTCTGTTGTTTTTCTCTTTGCTCTTTTTCACTGTGGACACTGGCTACCTCACCTGAGATTGAGGCATTCTCATGTCTTTGCCTGTCATCCCCCAGTGGGAATGCTGGGATTGCAGATCCTGTGCTAGACATTCAGCTTTTACATGGGTTCAGGGACTCAGACTCAGGTCTGCATGCTGGGTGGCAAGAGCTTCTCCCCATGGAACTTAATTACATGTGTCAGCACAGCCAACAGAAAGGATTTAAATGTCCCCAACACAAAGACACCATCAATTTCAACAGTGCCAACACTGTGATTATTCTGCTCTGGCCTGTGTGGTGTGTGTGTGTGCTACATATATATATCGGCATGTTACAGTCTTTCCCATCCATAGAAACAATTATGACACAGTGTGTTCAAATCTGTACAATGGGAGCCATTGCCCACTGGAGAAAGACCAACCTGGTGTAGACTGAAGGCCAGATATATGAAGGAATCTTATAGGAAAGTAAGATCAGGCCTGTTCTGTCGGAGGGAATGGGGCCATGTTGCTAGGACACAGGGAGAGGGCTTCTGAGAACAGGACAGGTAGAGGTCACTGACAAGCCCAGGTGTACATTCAGGAAAAGGACTTGAGGACTCACCCAACACTTGACCAGATAGGAAGTAAGCCCTTTGTCACCCACATCCCCAAATTCATGCTGTAAATTTGATTTTGTTCTTATTTATAGAATGGAGGACCAACCTCATGCATGATTATCATGGCTGTAACCACTTAACCTCAGGGCTGTACCTGAAGACCAGCCCCACCATGTGTCTCAGTTTTACCTGAGATGTATCCCATTTCCATCGCCTGGTCACCTCTTGCTTATCCCTTAAGACCCTTTACTGACAATGACCTTCAGACAGCCACCTCCAACCCCTGAAGGTTTTCCTGGTAGATTCTTGCCATAATTTTTTACCAAACCCCAAGAGGTGTTGGGTTTATATACCCAGAAATCTCATTGCATACTTCATGCTTGGCCATGAATTAGATCTTAGGAAAATCTCAGAACTTTAGGAAGAAAATGTCACCCCTCCACACCATGATCTATCTTCAGGAGCTCCATACCCTCACAACAATGACCTGTTAGATGAACTGTGTCCCTGTGAACGCAGACAGAGCCCCTCTCCTGGGACAGCCTGTCCTTAGCTCCCTTACTTGACTTCACAGCAAATGGGCACTTAGATGATTATTCACTGTCTAATAAGTCAGACCATGATACAAAATGCTGCCTCCCCTGCTGAGACAAATGGATGGAGTGCAAAGGATAGCAACACAGGTGTGTTTGTGATGCATAGTCCTCATCAAGGTCTTCTGGTCCCCCCACCGCCACCGTTAGAACAGAAAGCTATGAACACCCTCTGATCTGTGGCCTTGTGACCCTTTGTGTGTCCTAAGGAGAAACAGCTCTTACAACCTGCAATGTTTGAAAACTTGAAAGAAAAAAAAAAAAGCAAGCAAGAGTTCCAGAGCCACCCTAAGCCTGGGTTCAGCATCACTAAACTTGGGTCTGTGCCAGTGTTTCAGGGTCACCCCCAAACCTGGACTCAACATCACTAAGTCTGGTGTCTGGTAGTGTCTGTTCTATTAGGCTCTACAGAGGCCTGCCCCAGATTCCACAGTAAGACCCACTGGTCTGCAGTAGTCATCTCAGAGCTGGAGGTAGCAAAGCGGTGGATTCTTCATGGGTCAAACCTTCCACTGATGAGGCTGGGCAAGCTGCAGCATGGTGCCCCAGGTAGCTTCTCAGCCAGGAAGTCCATGCAAACCAGCAATAATTATTTTTCAGAAGATTAGCACCTATCTTCAAATACAGCGTTATGTGTCACAGGATGCTGCAGTCTCCAAACCTCATTGACAAGATGGGATTCGAGATGAGAGAATAACACCAGCAGTGGGTGTGAGATGCTGCTGATTCAAAAAAGTGATCCCGCTGGCTGTCACAGTGCCAGAAAGTGCTACATGGGCCATGGCAGGGAGAAAAGTTACTACCCAGTGCTGGACTCTACAAGCTACAATAACGACTTGCCAGGCAAGATGTGCCCAAAGAACAATAATAGCAGGGAAGTTATAGGGGTGACCACTGGCTTCCTGATTAGATCTGGAGTCTGCTCCCCAGGAACATGCCTGATACAGTAAATCCTGGTGAAAGCCCATGGTGGGGAGGACCAGAGAGAAGGAACAGGAGGTCCTGTGAGGCTGCCTGGATCATGCCCTCCTATGACTTCATGGTCAACTATGCTATGGATTTGCTAGACTCCTTTGGGTCTCAGTCTGGCATGCACTGCAAAAACCACTTCTACAGGGTCAGCAAGGCATCTCAACAGGCTAGGATGCTGCTGCCAAGGCTTATGATCTGAGTCCAAACCCCAGGACACACAAGGTGGAAGAAGGGAGGTACGTCTTCTTGTCTTGTCATGAGTGTGGGGGTTAGCACTGACACACACTGGAGCCTGTGCTGACTTTGTGGCTGCAGGGCACTGGCCACTTATCTATGCAACACCAGCTTGCTCACCCACAGTAGCATTAATTTGCATGCCAGAGATGTGGAGGCAGCCATGCACATCCTTGCCAACCCTCCCCTCTAGCCCGTTCCATTCTGCCTGTCTGAATCCTGAAGTGGCACTTGGCATGACACTGATTTGCATTTCCTGATTGCTGTTCAGACTGAGCCTCTTCTCCTAAGTCTATTTGTACTCTTGAGTGTGCATATCTCTGAAATAAGAATATCCCTGATGCCCAAACATCATGGAAGATGGGGAAGAAAGAATGTAAAAGCCAGGCATGTGTGTGTGTGTGTGTGTGTGTATGTGTGTGTGCATGTGTGCAGGTGTGTATGTGTGTGTATGTATGTGTGCATGTGTATATATGTGTGTGCATGTGTGTATGTGTGTATATGTGTATGTATGTGTGCATGCATGTGCACGTGTGTGTATATGTGTGTGTATGTGTGTGCATGTGTGTATATGTGTGTGTATCTGTGTGTATGTGTGTGTGCATGTATGTGCACTTGTGTGTGTGTGCACGCATGTGTGTGAATGATGTGAAACACTGTCTTCAGGTTGCACTCATGGCTTGCAGCAGCTGTGAGAACTTGCACAATATAGTCAGTGTTCCAGAAGGGAAGGTCAGGGACTCAGGCCACACCTCAGCTGAGGCACTGTGGCCAGGAGGAAGAGTGGCATGGCAGCTGTAAGCTAGGTGTGTTCCTGTGGGTGACCCCCAACACAGACACACACATGCATACATACACATATACATACATTCCCATACATGCACATGCACATGTATGCACACATATACACATAAGCACACAGATACATACGCACATACATGTACACACATATGCAAACAATGCAAATTAAATGTGGTGGACCACAAAGAAGGACAAGAGAGTAAGAGAGGACTTGTTGGGAAAGTGGTTGGAAGAGTGGGTGTGAGTAAGAGGGGAGTATGATCAAAATATATCACATACATGTGCAGGATTGTGAGAGAAGACGTTTTCATAATGTATTTGGGGGCTGGTGAGACAGTTAAGTGGTTAAATGGACTTGCTGCTCTTCCAGGATCTGAATTTGGTTCCCAACACCCTTATCTGAAGACTCACAACTGCCTCTAACTCCCACTCCAGGGAATCCAGCGCTCTCTTCTGGTCTCCTTGGGCCCTGCACTCACATGCACAAACACTGAGATAATTAAAAAAACAAAGGTACATTTTAAACAAAAGGTTTATCATCGTTCTTGACTATACCAACCAAGGCTGTATGAGACCAAGTCTCAGAAAAAAAAAATTCAACAAAGAAAACATCTTGTAGAAATGTTAAAAGTGGACAGCAGGGTCCCATGCCCCAGGAAAGGTGACCTCATAGTGGGGCTGGGTTTCTCATTCACACATGCTAAATGCTTCCTATAATAGCTTTTAAATAAATGATCAATAACCTGAAAAAAAAACAAAAAGGAAGCAGCTGGTCGATCCCAGGAATCATCTGTCCAGATTTTGATCAGGTTTTAATTCTCCCTAAAGTTCTCTCAATATTCTGGACTCTACCTATAACATGTGTGATAACTTTGACCGTGCATATTTATCAGAATTTATTACATCTTCACTTCACACTCTAATCAGCAGCCTTCCCTTATTTTGGCACGGTGAGATGTCCCTCACCCCAACACTGCTTTCTCCTTTTGTGGCTTATATAGAGAGCTTTTCTCTTTGGGACAAAATAGCATCAGCTGATTGTGTTGGGTCAGGAAGATGCTGGTGTGCCAGGGCCTCACTTCTGTCCACCATAACTGTAAAATGGGTGCCCTAGCTGCCCACACATCACAGGCTATGGCACAGGGCCCTTCTCCCCTCAGAATCAGGAGTCTGGGGGGGGCAGCAGCTGGCCTACCTTGCTCTCCAGTAGGTCTGTGCCATGTCTCAGCTCGCTCCTCAACTTCTCCGACTTCTGCAGCTTCTGCCTCAGCAGTGTTAGCTCCTCCTGCAAGACAAATACCCATGTGGAAGCTGCCTGGGACTAGTCTTACAGTCCACTCCTGTGAGGAGAATTCTCAGGGGTCAAGGCTTCAGGGACAGGCAGCATTTTAGTGAGCTCTTCAAGGGCTGCAAGGCTGCCTGTGCAGTTTGCATTTGCCAGAAGAATGTGAAATGCTTACACCATGTTACTTGAGTTAATCACTCCATATACATATCATGGCATCAGGATTCTACATCCTACCCCATACATTCATGCTACAATCATTTTTCAATTAAAAATGAAACTTTTTAAAAAGAAGTGACTGAGAGTGGCATGGTTGTCAATCAGCCTGTTTGGAGTCACCCAAAGGTTGTCATTTCTCCTTTACAACTTCTAAACATAGACATCCATGTTCTTGGGAGTCTGGTCCACATAGCCTAGTCAGGGGCTTAGTGCAGGACTCCAGATGGGACAATGCTCAACCTTAGACTGCATGTATGTGGTTGTACAGGGGTTGTCCAGTATTTCATCCTCATAAATGTCACTCTTCCCCAGGGCAGCTGTCCAAGCCTGTGATGCCATCATTGGAAGGAGTAGCAGGTGGCAGGATGATGTGTAGGCTGTGACCTCAAGGGAATACTACACTGCTCTGTGGAGGAATGAATAATGGGAAAGGGCTCCCTAAAACGCCCCTGGGGATATTTAGAATAGACTGGCAAGAGCACAGCACACACTTTACAGGGCACGCCTCACCCAAAGTACCCGGGATCAAAGTACCAGATTTCAGCTCTTTCCAATTTGGTGATATTTGCATAGACTTTGCTGGTGGTGTGGTTATTTTCAACAAAGAATGCATGGCCTATCTTCTGTCTACTGTTTATGCAAAAAAATAAAAGATCCTTGTGCATAACTTGGTCATTTTTATAAAATAATAAACATCAGAAAGAAGATACCCAAAACAGCTACCCACATGAGGGGTGTGTGTGTGTGTGTGTGTGTGTGTGTGTGTGTGTGTGTGTGCGCACGCGCGCACATGTGCCTGTGCCTGTGCATGTGTGTTGGGGATGGTGGGATAACAGGGGTTTCTCTCAGAGATGCAAAAGACCCTTGGCTGAAGTTGAAACAAGCCATGTGGCCCAAGGGTCATTGGTACATTTGACCAGCAAGCATCCCAGAGAACAGCCATATTTGTGAACACAGCTGCCATTGCTAGAAGCCTCCAATCAAAGGCATGGAGGACTGCTGAGTAGCTGGCTGCTGTCCATAATGGCCCTGAATACTGGATACAAGCATGAAGTTAGGTGAGTGTCACCACCCAGATATACAAACCCACCTCCTTGGCTCGAAGCTGCTCAATGCTAAGTGTGGGACTCAGCAGGGGCCGGAGAGATGCCAGAAGCACCCACCATGGCCAGTCCTTGACCTCCAGGAACACAGCCAGGTTCTTCTGGATACACTGTGAAGCCAGCCTCCGGATCTGCAGAGGGAGAATGTGGGTGTATGGGGGGGCTATCTATATGGGAAAATGACAGGACAGGACAGGACAGGACGGGAGGACAAAGCAATGGAGGAAACAAGGCCACAGTCTTTTGTCTATTCCAGGTAATCTACAGCACAGGCCACAGGGGTAACGCAGGGCATGGTGAGCTCTTGCACAAGCACTTTCTCTGGGGCATCCCTTGAATGGGGTGTCTTGGGGAATGCACAGGCATGTATGCACTGGTCAACACAACACACTACCTTCAGCTTCTTATACTCCTGGCGAGACAGAAATCCCCTGCAAGCTGCTTGGAAGAGAACAATGTTACGGGACACCAGCTTCTCTCGTCGCCTCTCCAGCCTGGAAACCACACCTGCCTTGAGGAAAACCTGGGGGCAGGGGATGAAGGCACAAGTGAGGCCACAATGTGTGGAGGTGCCACTCAGAACCCATCTCTCTTCTCATGGTGCAGCTATCCCTTGATGAAACGCTCAAGGATGGAAGGGGTTTGTCTTCCTGCAGCTCCTTCTCCTGACTCCAGTCCCTGGCTACCCAGTGCCCCAGTCATCTGTAGTAGGATGGATGCCACCCTAGGGCTTTGACAAGGGCAGAATCTGGGGTTGAGATCTGGCTCAGTTGGCAGAGTGCTTGCCTAGCAAGCAGGAAGTTCTGGAGTCCATCTGTACGGCATGGTACTATAGGTGGGAATCTCAGCACTTGGAAAAACAGGAAGAACTGAGGTTCAAAGTTATCTTTGGCTAGTGGTGAGTTCTCCAGCCTGGGCTACGTGAGACACTGTCTCAAAACAAAAACAAACCAACAATGACAGGAACGTAAAGAAAAAGAAAAGGCCCCATCGAACTATGGCCTGAATTTCACCCTGATTCTGGTGGAAAGTCTGACAGTCACGACCAACACAGATGTGCCTAAAATCTGATCCTACCCAAATGGTAGTAAATGCACATTCCGGGGCCTTGTTCCAGGCTCTCTTGAGCGCGTGCACTTGGGCTGGCACCAAAATGTTCAGTTTTTGATCATTGACAAAGCTACCTGAGAGATGCTGTCTAGAAGTACTCAGATTCAGCATGGAAAAAGGGATAGAGGCTTTGAGAAGGAACATTGTCCTCTGGGCTCCTGCACCTTTCTCCTGAGTGGTGAGGCTCCTGCCAGAGTCCACACCTGCCAAGCTGCAGAGCATTAATAACAGATGAAGATGTTGGGGTGCCGAGATCAATGCTGCAGCTCCCCATGTCTGTTTATGAACAGACTGCAGGGGACAGGGTATGCTGATAGGGATGCCTATCAGTAGTGGTCAAAAGGCAGCAGGTTCTGAGTTTGGGTTAAAGATATTTTAGTGACCTGAGGTTTTGGAGGCAGAATGTGTGCATGACTACACACCCTGCAGTTCAGTATGCCCTCAGGACACCCTTGGTTCACCTCCCTGCATGCCAAGGAACAATGTACTAGTGGCAGACTTGACCCAGCCCTATGTATTTATTAGAAGACCAAGAGGTATCATCTTCTCTTACATCACCACCTGGCCCTGAGTTGGTGACATTGTCAACTAACGGGTCATGTTTACTGAGTGCTTAGAACACACTAGAACTTGGCAGGCAGGATCATAGAGGATTGCTACTTTGATTCTCATTTTTTTTTTTTGCTTTGTTTTGTTTTTGTTTTTCTAGACAGGGTTTCTCAGTGTAGCCATGGCTGTCCTGGAACTCAATTTATAGACCAGGCCAGCCTGGAACTCACATAAATGCACTTATCTCTGCGACCCATGTGCTGGGATTAAAGGCATATGCCACCATTGTCCAGTAATTTTTTTTTTCATTCTTTTGGAGGGAGAAACAAAAGTCTTCTCAAGGGTGGGCTGTACCAGTGTGTGTGTATCACCACATCTAGCTTTTTATGTGGGTTCTGGGATGGGACTCAGAGGTAATGGTTGACCTGTATCCCCAGGCCCTGGCATCTACAATTTTCAAAGCCCCTTGCTCTGTGTCCCTTGTTTAAGCTCCAACTTGTTCCATTGTGGAAATCAGTCACCTAATGAATTCAATAGCTGAGGATCCAGAAAGCTGAGGCTCAAACCCAGGACCTGGGTTTACACATCAGAAGTTTGAATTCCAAAGGGAATTTGAATATAACTGGAACAAAGGGCTTGAGATTTCTACGCAGTCTCAGTAAAGGGGCCCTTGAGCCCATGGATCAGATCCTAACCCCACGGGAAGATGAGAATGAGCTCACTTAGGAGCCAACTGTTTCACAGATCAAGGAGTGTTTGCTGTCACCTGGGGCCACCAAGAGGATCAGCCTCCCCGAAATAGAGACACCAGCCATTCCTGGCCCTCAGATTGCTTTATAATGACTGTATTAATTTCACAAACTGGTGAGTCTCAAAAGCTGCCATTAAAGAAAAAAAAATCAATGACCAAAATAACAATAGTCTACTTCATATACTACAGTAGGTGGTGGGCACTGCCCAATGTAATATTGATCAAGTATGAGGCTTTTATTTAAAAGATAATTGGAAAGTAGTGTGCACATGGTGGGAGTAAACTCACAGGTCTTGATGTGTGTCTTTTATTTTCCCTTTCCTTTTTGAGAACATGATATTACCAAGCAGTCCAACTGCGTGTGGAACCAGACTTGGCCAAAACTGTCAGGGCCTGAGGTACCAGGAGGGGGAGAAATGTAAATGATTCCCTTCTCATGGCATCAGCTGCCTGTTGGACCTGAGCAGAGAGGAGCATCCTGCATCCTACCTCTAAGGAATGTCCAGGGGCTCATTGCTGTTCTTGATCAAAAACTACAAAAGCCAGGCCTTCCAAATGGTCTTGTTGGGGACAATTCCTATGTATGTGCTAAGGAGTTAGTTCCTCTCCTTGGGTTAAAGGTGTTTTAGTTCAGTGCCCTAAAGATTCATTATTTTTAATATGCATTTGTGTTTACCTGCATGCATATATGTACACCAGACACACACAGGTCCCCAGTGGAGGTCAGAACAAGGCACTAGATCCCCTGGAACTGGAATTACAGGCAGCTATGAGCCACAATGTAAATGCCAAGAACCAAATTCAGGTCCTCTGCAAGAGCAGTACATGTTCTTAACCAGAAAACTGGTACTCCAGGTCTGAGGGTTTTAACTCTTTAAGCATTGAAATGTGACTTTATTTAATAAATAGCTTTACCCCACTGATGGATGCATTCTGTAAAGAACAAGTAGCTTGGCCCTGCTAAATGACCTGGGTAGGAGACAGAGAGCAGGCTCCATGCTACAGATGTGATGCCTGAGACATGAACCAGTTAAGACGCTTCTAACCTAGGCAGGGATGGGGCAGTGGCTTCTCTCTCTCCAAATGGGTCTTTCTGTGGCTTCCCACTGTCAGTACCAGATTCTACGATGGCAAGATTCTATACCTGTCCCAAGGAAGCCAGCCTGGTGCTACACCTGACTTCTCAGCGGTCACCTTGACTTCTATCACTCCTAGTGAATAGCAAGCATTATGCAATGACAATTATGTATTGTCATAGGAGGTTTGGGTTTCTACACGGTCAGCCCCTGCTGCTGTAAAGCCACACAGTAGCTTCTATTCTCTCCCTTACTCTGTGGCGGCTGCGAGGACTATAGGGACCAATTTCTGTATTCATGAAATAACCGGGTAATTATCTAGCCCAGTGGTTCTCAGACTCCAGCATGCATCAAAGTCGCCTAGAGAGCCTGTGACAACAGCCACTGGGCTCCACCCTGCAGTTTCTGTTTCAGTAGGTAGGTCTGAGGATATGGGGTTTGTGCAAGCTCTTGGATGATGTTTCTGTGGAAGGAATACAGGAATGAAGAGGGTGGGACTGAGGAATAATCCCTACCCCTGCCCTGAGTCAAAAACATGGGACCTGTGTGAGAACATAGTCTCTATTTCTACCATGGGACCTCGGAGTGTGGGGAGGACCTTGGGACTCTGTAGCCTTCACTTCCTGTGGGTCTTCCTCAGAGCACAGTCTCCTCATCTGGGAGGAAAAGACAAAAACACAGGGCCATCTGGAAGTCTGCCTAGAGGTGAGAGACTAGGAATAGGCTGGTATATTCTTTCGGTCAGAAACATCTGCAAAGGATGATGGGGGCGATCTGGTTGAACCCACAGTGAATTCACAGCTTGGACCAGAGACCAGAGTGAGATGCTAGTGTGTTTAGAACAGGTTAGTGAGTGGTGGGCAGGCTGGGAGCTCACCAAAGAGAAGACATCTGTAGGAAGGTCCCATCACCACGGTGTCTACAGCGAGAGCAGAATTCTTTCCCCAGAGCATCATCAGCACCAGCAGTAGGGGGTCTCAGTTAAACTCAGGTTAACTGGCTATGCTAACCAATCTATGAATAATGGGGTGGTGAGGAATCACCCCTTTCTAGTGCAGGTTCTGAGTTTTTCTCTGCTGTCTGTCATGCCTACTACTCACATGGTTCTTGAGTTTGAAAACCTGTGCTTAATTCTCAGACTGCTTTCAGAGCTGGTATGAGAACGCCACAAAAACAAAAGGTTGAAGGTTCTGGGGTCAAAGAATTTGGGGAACCCTAAGATACTATGCTTCCTTTTTTGGAAATCAATAACACACAGGCATGCTGTGAAAGCACAGAGATCTATAAACATCTCAGCAGATAGGGAAGAACTTCAACCCCTTTGCTGTCTCCCCTTAGATCATCTCATTCCATCCTCAGGCTATTTCCTCCATCCACTGACTGCAGGGAACTGCCAAGGACTGGGGCTGTGTGACAGCCACTTGCAAAGGAGACCATGGGAGGTGACATCTGTAGAAGCATGTAGACAGGCAGTTAGACACAATGTAACTGAGGAAAACCAGATGTGTCTTGGCAACAGTTTCTTGATGGTCAGAAGACCTTTGTAGTTCAATGTCATTGACATTGAACTGTCAGGTGTCAGCTCACACACTATTAAGGATCTGTGCTGTGGTTTCAATGTGAATCACCCCTTGCAGGCTCATGTGTTTCGGCATCTGGTCCCCACCAGCTGGAGGTGCTGTTTAGGAAATCTGCAGACCCTTTAGGGGTGAGTCTTGCTGAAGGAAATACATCCCTGGAAGTGGGCCTTAGGTTTCATAGGCAGGTTGACTCGCTTTCTGACTGCACATGCAATGTGACCATCCAGACACCAGCTCCTGCCACCAACCCTCCCCTGTCATGGTGACTATACCAATTAGAACTATAAGCCAGAAGAAATCTTTTCCCACTAAATTGCTTTGATCAGGTACTATGTTGAAGCCTGACATCATTAGAACATGGTTTACACGACAATGTTAACACCCTTTCCCATTTATAGGGATTGAGAAAAGAAATGCTCATAAAGGGAGATTTGGGGAAAAAATGGATCTTCTTCGTTCATGAATATGCCACCTGCATTATAAATATTCATAAGTACTTCTTTAAAATCCAAAACCCACTGGGAAGTTCCCTGCCTGGGGCAGCCCATTCTAATCTCACTCTCAAATGCTTTCTTTGTTCTGCTAAATAAACTTCTACACAAACAGGTAATCTCCTGCCTGAGCTCTTTCCTTTAAGAACACTTTCAGGCTGTAAGCAGTTCCTTTTGGAGCTCAGAGCATCACATTAAGACCAGACATCAACTTTCCCAGATTCTTGAAGCTCCTCGGCCAGTGGGCTCTAAGAATGACATTTCTAGTGTTACTTCCACCCATGTGACATCATGTCATCTTGATTTTGTAGGAGGGACAAGGAACAGACTCATTTGTTCCCTGTAGTGTAGAAAAAAGAGATCCAACGTGATAATGGGTCATTGGGAAGAGGCAAGAATTGGGTGCCGAGTACCTATAAGGATAGATGTCCTCGGCAAGACGTTTACTCACTTGGCTGTGCCCCACGGCCACCGCTTTTTTCTCCAGATCCAGGGTCTGCAAGAGTTCCTCCACTGCCTGGGGATGTCAGGGAGAAGAGAGAAATTCAGAGAGAGCATGGAGTAAAGAGATCCCAGCCAAAGGTCAGGCTCACTGTACAGCAGAATGTGAGAGGGAAGAGCAAGCAGAACCCCAACTCAGGGGCCAAGTGCAGGAGAGAAGCATGCCTGGGTCCCTGCCACACACTGCACATTCCAGGAGACCCTGTTTCCTCCCTACACCACACCCATTTCACAGAAAGACATCTAAGATTCATGGTGAAATGATGTGGGCAGCTGCTGTAAGAACAGAATATTTGCATCTGTGACAAGGTGAGGTTTGACCTTCGTCACACTGGGGAGCCTGTGCTAGTCACATTGCCTTGTTCTTCCATGGCACTAAGGTTCTTCTCCATGAGTGGTGCACACCCTGAGGACTCAATGAATGTGGGGAAGGGAGGATATAAGAAGAGGGATGGGGACCCAAAGAGATCCAGACAAAGTACAAAAGGAGGCAGTTCCCTACAGGCGAAATTTATTTCCTCTGAGATTTTGGAGGGGGTGCAAAAGAATTCCTGTGGAATTTTCCTTTTGTCAATTAGTCACAGAAACTGTAGAATAACTTGCTGGACTCTGGCCCCTCAGTTTACCCTGACACATATGACCACCCCCACCCTCCCACTCCACCACCCCTATGTGGGCTCCCTCCATAGAAAGTCTGAAAGGTTCTTATTGTGATGAACTACCCTGAGCAACAGCAATGCTTCGGAAGAAGTGGGGGACACAGCAACTGAGCAAAATAGTTGCCAGGATCCAGGTCAGGGGCATCATGGGATACTTCCTGAGACATCCCCTAAAATTGCTTATTGAAAAATCTCGTCCCAGTCCACAAGTGGCCTCCTGCCCTGACATCCTGGATGAGTCTCCCAATCCCAGCCCTCTAAGTCTGAGTGGTTTCATTTATTATATCTTAGCCAAACAAAAAGCTCCAAGGGAGTGGTAGGCAGCCAAGACACATAAAGACAATATAGTCAAATATAACATCTCTTCCCTCTGCACAAAAAGAAAAGCATGATAAAACTGGCTGAAAGTAAGATGGATGGGGAGAGTGGAATCCCAGCCAGAATCATTTTTCCATGTCTCTTTTAGAGGCAAAGGCTAAAGTGAGTGATTAGAGAAAAGGTATGTGGATCTGGGGTTCACCCCAGCACTTTAGGGAGGGAATGGTGAGGCAGGAGAATTGTGAGCTTAAGATCAGTCTGGGGTACCCAGAAATATCCTGACTCAAATGACAAGACCTGAAGCAATATCCACCTTGGACCTGGTCTTACTTTGATCATCCATGAAAAGATCTAGGGCCGGTATGTTCGTGCCAGCCTCAGGGTCCTTTTGAAAAGATGGACGAATAAATCTCAGCTGTGTAGGGGGCCTCACATACCATGTGATCTACAGATATCACACCGGGAAAGCTGGGCACCAAACCACACCTGAAGCTTCTCATTTGCTATAACTCTGGGAGAGGCTCTAACCAGTGAGAAACCTCAGATTCTCAGCTGCAGCCGAGACACCCCCAACAGTGAGCTCAGACACCACAGGAATGGGGTCGATTTCTAGCTCATGGTTTTCTTAGAATCCTTAAGATGCAGACAAGAATGCCAACCGGGGATGGGGGGTTAGGGGTACCTTTTGCTTTGTTGATTTCAGACCTGTGAGAGAACTCTGGTCCAGCTGATAGAAAACAAGCAAGTAATATATCTCTGATCCCCCTCCTGGACCTGGAAAGGATGATAATAACCCTGTCTAGACCTTAAAGCCCCCAGAGAGGCTTCATTGAGCAAATGGGAAAAGAAATTTGTAAATGACTTTGCATTTAATTATTTAATTGCTGTTTGTGGGGTCTTCATTAATATTAATATGTGATTGAACCATATGGAAATATTCTGTTTAGACCAGATATCAATTATTTAATTTAGTTCAATACAATGCAACAATTGTCCAACAGCTTGTCATAAGACAAACAACAAAAAAAAATGTGTCAGGGATTCAGGCTGCTCTGTGGAATGGCCTCCTCATCAAATCAGCTCTTCCCCAGACACCCAAGGCTCATACCTCAGCATGGAATGCCAGTCTGTGAGTAAAATATTGGCCACTCAACTCCAAAGAAACACAATTTTGCCACATGTAGTAGCACATGCCTTTAATCCAGCACTCATGAGATAGAGAAAGGTAGATCTCTGTGGGGTCTGGGCCAGCTTGATCTACACAGAGAGTTCCAGGATCCTGGTATGCATTGTGAGTTCTAGGCAACCAGGAGTACACAGAGAACTCCCATCTCAACAAAGAAGGAAACAGTTTTCAGCCTGCCTTTTGATCCCAAGTATTATTCCAATGGCCAGTACATAATTTGTATCTAATCTTTTGCAATAAATAATACATTTTTCTGCTTTACCAAGGAAGCAACTGGAGGCCCAGTGCAACAGAAAGGGTCACAGTCCAGGAAAAAAATTGCTGTGGGATCCAGGAATTGACTCATGAACCTTCTCTTCTCTGTCCGATGTTGGCACCCAGCCCAGTTCCTCCACTCACTGGCTGTGTGACCCTGGGCTGCTCCTGTTCTGGTCCTCAGTACATGGGGTCACACCTGGATTAAGAAGGGGACTTAACAAAGGTCATAGGTCTGCCATGCAGAAGAGAGGTTTCCAAAATGATAGAGCAAGGAACATCCAAACCCCTCGCTGTTCTGCGCAAACATCATGACAACAGCTACAATTTCATAAAGGAGCAAATTCAGTACTCAGCAAATTGAACAAAAAGATTCAGCAAAATAAGAATCAGTGGTTCCAGGAAGCCTGCAGAAGGCCGGGTCAGAGCAGTGGGAACTGGCAGCCGTCTTGACTGGGGCTCTTTCTTCCCTGTTCCTTGTACCCCAACCAACAGGGGGGCACTGGATGAGTCACACCAAGGAAGCAGCAGAGTCTCAGAAAAGGCTCATGTGCAAGACACGGCTGACCTATAACCCAAGTAGGATCAAAACAGCACAGAGCTTGGTGGCAGGCGACAGCAGCAGGTAGGGTCAGTCACAGCTAAGATGTCTGCTCTAACAGAAGCAAGCAATGAACCCTACAACCAGGAACCTCACAAATTGTAGAAAATGAGACAGCTAGTGCACGTAAGAAGTGCCTTTATATTTCTGACTGAAGATGAGAACAAGAGCCATGGTCATGGGCATAGAAAGACAGAAGACAGAGGTGCAGACTCTGGAGCATAGTTCTGACACTCCAGATGCAGACAGTTCTCCATATTACTCCCAGACCTGTCAATAAAATAGAAATAGGCACAGGACAGCCGCTACACACTCAGAAGATGACGCAGATGTGGCCCTGCATGGGTGGAGCCAGGCCTTGCCAAAAAACCATGGGCTTTAAAAAAACAGGTAGAAACTCCAGGGATTCACACTAGTCAGGACAAGTCAGCAGATGGTTAAGAAAAGACCTGTGTATAGAGCTACAGTAATAAAAACAGCCTGGTACTGGCATAAAAACAGACTGGTGGACCAATGGAATAGAATTGAGGATCCAGACATTAACCCAAAAACCTATGAACACCTGATTTTTGACAAAGAGGCCCAAAACATTCAATGGAAAAAAGATAGTATATTTAACAAATGGTGTTGGCATAACTGGAAGGAAGTGTGTA